>ML681963.1:88739329-88834380 GCA_007922195.1 Podocnemis expansa | reverse complement strand
TGGCACTTTTAAAAGCTAACAAATAAATAAATTTGTTAGTCTTTAAAAGTGCCACAAGACTCCTCCTTTGATTTACATCAGGGTATCTAAGAGGAGGCCAAAAGTCCCTTGTTTCTTCCTCTCATCCTCAAACAGTACCTGACTTTCATTACTTAGATCACCTGCAAAGCGATGAGGAATGTGTGAATACATACAGCTAGTCCTCACTTAGTGACCTACTTGTTTAGTGACCCCTCAGAGTTATGACCAGCTCTCTGATGAGTTGGTATTATGGCAATGTACGAGAACTCGCATCAACTCTCTCAGATTACCTATATTTACAGTACACTATGCAAACTAAGTTCAGTACATTAGAGCTTAAAACATTTAAAATATATATTAAAAATGTTATAAATGATGCAAAGGTGACATTAAAACTATCTACCGATGGTTGAAAAACCCACTACCAGTAAAGTACATTATGCTTGAAATACCGGTAAGGGCTGCTCCTCGTTTAGTGACCAATTTGTTTATCAACCGGGTTTCAGGAACGGAACCCGGTCACTAAGTGAGGACTACCTGTATATTAAAATAGGATGGAAGAGGAAAGAGTCAGGCAGCATAAAGGAAATAACATACATTAGACAATTGGAATTCAGTGCCTTAAGGTGAGAGAGGACCTGAATTTATTTCTTATCATCCAAAAATAGCTTCCCTCTCTCTGAATTTTCAATTTAACAAAAACTTGATCTAAGAAAAATTATTAAACTTGTAAAATTGTGTGCTCATCTTGAACAGAAAACCAGAACCACAAAGAGTACATCCAGATGCTCCTGTCCACTTGGCTGTGAGGTTGATGGAACATCACCATGACACATTCAGTATTGCCTACCCTAAACATCAAAAATAGTCACAAGTCTGGCTTAAATATGTCATTAAAATTCACTTAAAAATAAAGCAATGTTTAAAGAAATAAATGGGGGGAAGCTATTTTCTCTGACTTCTGGGTTTTGAGCCTTTAGGATAAAGTCAGGTCATGTTTTTCTGCTTCTCTCTGGAACTTTTTAGCCTGAGGGTTAGAAATTTATGATTTTATTAAAGAAAAATGATGACACTGCCCAGTGTTCCCTCTAAGCTGATGATGCAGCTGAACAAGTTATGGGTGTACAAGTTATTGGGGAGCCAGTGGGCAGCAGGGAAGAAGCCTATTGGGGCCTGGAGAACCAGCAGTGAACTTGCTCAGCTGCATCATCAGCTTAGAACAGTGGTTCCCAACCTTTCTCAGGCTGAGGACCCCTTTGTAACATAACAAAACAAAACCAAAAAAAAAAAAATCTTTGCAGACCCCTTCAGCTGATTATGTAATCTGGCCTGCATGGGCAGACTCTGACCCGCAGCAGTGGGACAGCTGGTGAGTGGCACTGCCACCACCATTGCCCGCACCACTGGGGAGCTGAGCCACGGCAGCTGTGGTCCCCTGCCCTTGCCCTGCTGGGGAGCTGCTGTGGCTCCATCCCCCTGCCAGGAGACAGCCACAGACAGGGAAAGGCAGCCCTGGCAGGGAGCATCAGGGCTGTAGCTGGATTCTGGCCCTGGGTAGGGAGAGGTTCCACAGACCCCCTGCAAAGTGTCCATGGACCTCTGGGGGGTCCCCGGACCATAGGTTGGGAACCAACTGGCTTAGAGGGAACATTGCGCTGCAAAGTTTAAAATGGGGGTGGGGTGGGGGCCACACAAACTGATCTGCCCTGGGCCCTGCTCCCCCCTAGGCACGGCCCTGGCTGGAGACCCTGGTCAGATGAGGGGGGGAGAGGAGGGGCTGCCTGGGGCCGAGGGGGGCTTCCCTGTGTTAGAGCACAAAGCTCTGGTAGTCTCTGAGTCAGTCCAAGTGGTCCCAAGACACACAAAGACAGAGGAGGTCACAAGGGCATATATACTTTATTACCTTATAGAGATCTCGTGGAGCTAGCTCCCCGAGGGGTACAGTACAGCGGGTTTTATAGGACAGTCTACAGGAAAAGGGGTAAGGTGGGCACAGAGCCAATCATAATTCAGGGTCAGGGGCTGTATACCTTATATGTCTGGTCACCTCACCTGGTCAGGGAAGGGTTGTTTCCTAATATGGTGCATCACCTCATCTGATGCTTCTGGGCCCATGTGACTGACCTGGAAATGGTGAGGACAGGTGAGATGTGACTACCCTGGGTCCCTGAAATGGTGTCTCAGGACCCAAAATGGAGTCTGGTGACTCATGCTAACCCCTTCACCTGCATGGGCTCCAGCCCCTGGGTGGAAGCAGGGAACTAGTCCCTGGCCTCTGGGTCCCAGGTGTGGTGGGGTTAGGGGATTCTCCCAGGCCTTTGGGCCCTGGCTGGGGCTGTAGGGGTGCCAATAGGCATCCAGACCCCAGGTGGGATGGGCAGGGGTGCCCTGAAATCTCTGGGGCCCATGTGGGACTGGTGGGGGTGTCCCCAGGCCTCTGGGGCCCAGGTGGGACTCAAGGGGCTACCCCTAGGCTTCTGGGCCCTGGGTGGGACCGGGGGGTGCCCATAAACCTCTGGGGCTCAGCTGAGATTGGCAGGGGTATCCCCTGGGCTGGAAGCATTCCCCCCATGGCCCCTAGGTCCCAGCTGGGTCCATGAGCATTTCCCCAGTGCCTGCAGCGGGGACCCCCCCCATGGCCTAGGGCCCTCAGGGGGGGTGGCCTGGAAATGGAGCTCCTCACCTGAACACCAGGTGGCCCAAGGGATGTTCCTAAGCCTCTGTCCAGGCCAGGGTCAGTTCAGCAGAAGGCTGGTGAGCCAGGGACCATCCCTCAGCCGTGGGTCCCTGGGGATCAGGTTGGTGGCCAGGCTGCTGTGGTGCAGCCCTGACCAAGCAGCCCCCCACAGCTCAGGGGGCGAGGCTCGGGTGCCAACCCAGAGTCTCCTGCCCTCAGCCCATGCCCATGTGTCAGGGCTGGCCTGGCCTGGGGTCCCCTGCCCTCACCACATGCCCAGGTGGTGGAGCTGCCTGACCTGACCACAGGGTCTCACATGGCAATGGGGCTGGCCTGGAATAACTGTGGGGTCTCCTGCCCCTTGCCTTGTTGCCTCAGTTGTGAGGCTGGGGCAGCAGGTGGTCTGGGAAGGTAACCTCATCAACAGTGCTATTATTTGTAAAGTTGAACTCTGCTGAACACCACCATATGCTGTGCCTATTATTTATCCTGTGCTTGAAATTGTTCTCTTGTGTGAGAGATTGTTCTACGTTAAGCAGGAAGTGACTGGAGGTGTGGGACAAGTAATATGTAGGGTCAGAGATCATTAATTGTGTTTACCTTTAAAGTACATGTTAATTAATGTTGGATATATGTCCTTTAGTGTCATAAGTGAAATAATTCTGTAACCTTGAGACAAGACTCCATGTTGCCAGTTTGGAATTCCTGCTTAAACACTGTACTCCATTTTGCATACTTGGTGAAACCTGGTTTAGGCATATGCTGTGTATGTTCATTTAAATGTGTGAATGGGCCAGTCTCAATTGCCAGCCTGTCTTGATTGATTGACCACAATTACCATCTAACTAGCTGAATGATGCAGACATCTCTGATTAAAGGAGCCACCCCTACATTGTAGCCAGAGGTGGCCTTGGGCAATTGGGAGCCCTAATCCAAGACCCATTGTGGGGCCAACTATTGTCCCCCACTGCTACCTTCCCTGTGGTTCCAGTCCCTCCTGCACCCTTAACTGCCCCATATCACCCCCCAGGATTTGTTGTTTGTTTTGCTGAACCAAACTAATATGATTATCCCTCTGGAACTCGTAAATTATTCTTGGCTATGGTATTTTTAAAGATCTTCCCATCATGAAGCTTGTAAGTTGATCATCATTCACTTAACATAAAGCAGCTAATGCTGAACTACAAAGTTGAAATGAACATTTTAATTATTTTTTAAAAGTGTGAGCATTAATTGATAAATAAGAAGTGGTAACATTAATGATGGCTCAAAAATAACTAAAATACCACATTTAAAATTTTGGCCGTCATATCTTACAAATTTTTCATATGGGCTTGGGTTTATGTGCACTAGAGATATTTAATACAAATAATAATAATAAATAAAAATAAGTGAAATGAAAAACACCAAATTTCAATGAAATTCTCTGGTGTACTCAAGTTTATAAGACTCTGGCCCCTCAAAATATTAAATAGTTAAGTACAAAGGAAGCTAAAGAATTACTTATCAAAAGAAAGACATATTGCACAGACATCACACACAGATGTAATGATTGCCAAAGGAAAGCACTGTATTTAGATGTAGCAGCCTATATGGACCTACCTGGAAACCTGAGCTAAAAAAAGTCAAAGTAAAAATTTCCAGAAAGTCAAAGGAAAATGCAAAAATACAGGTAAAAAAGAAAAGAAAAGGGCAATATTTCACAAAATTAAAAAATGCAAAATAAATGGCCACACTGAGGAATTAAAAGCTGAGGCCACTGTAAAAATTCCTGTCATTGTGCTGTCTATTGCTTGCTCCTGCTTTCTTAGCATGTCAATGTGAAGGTGATGGGCAGAGAATGGTGAAATCTGCATTTCAGATGAAGCACAGATCCTAATGATAGCTTGCCTTGATGAACCAAGAGTGAAAAGTGCTTAGGCTTCCAGTCCTACTAGCTCTGCTATACGGGAAAAATTTCTATATTTTTCTATGTTTTCATTTCTGTCTACGAGATTGAAGATAGGGCCCCTTATTGTTTGGGGCCTTAGGCAGCCACCTGCTTTGCCTACCCCAAAACCCACCACTGATTGTGGCTACAGAAGACTGAGCAAATATTAGCAGACTGGGCCTGGGGAAAAAATTCCTGAGATTTGAGAGTTCTGTTGGGAGATCATGAGTGAGGCTTGACCTACCAATAATGTCACTACTTAATATCACTATTTATTCTGCTCTTCAGTTTTGCCCTCCTATGACTGCACAACATAAGTACACATCAGGCAGCATGCCACAAAGTTAACTATCCTTTTACTGAAAAGTTCCCCGGGGGGGGAGCCATGTTAGTCTATTCCAGTAAAAATAGAAAAGAGTCCTGTGGTACTTTTCAAGAGTAACACATTTATTTATCACACGAGCGAAATCTTATTTGGAAACCATTTTCAAGTGTCTGACAAAGTAGGATTTCACCCACAAAAGCTCTAGCAATAAATAAACTTGTTACTCTTGGAATGTGCCTTTCTTGTTTTACAATTGTTGTACTTCATTGTGAATTCCTGTAATGTTGTCTGTCTTGCATTGGATAATGTGATCCCAGTAATGCTGTAGTTTTGGTTTGGACTCACTCTTTCCTGTAAGAGTGGGCTTACTTAGTTTTTGCTGCTAAATCCTCTCTGCTTTGTTTCCCCAGAAGGGGGATTGGGAGTCTGGCAGGAGCTAAGGGCAGGGTGGGAGAAATACTGCAGGAGGCTTCTCTGCTTTCTTCTCAGTTCACTTTGTTGTCCTCTCTTTGGCTATTTGCTGGGGAGGCAGAAGGCAGGCAGCCTGGCTGTCTGGCTGGGTCAGCCAGTTTGGTGTGACCCTGCTTATAGCACTGCACTGGCAGCCCCAGCCAGCCAGCCTGCTTGCCTCATGAGCTCCCCAACTTCCCCTACCTGGGTTGCATACACCTAGAAGCTGGGAGGGTCAGAGCCTTTTTAAATTTCCTGCCCTGTGTTATGAGCAGCCCAGCATGGCAAATTGCAGCTGCTGTGCTACCATCCTTCCACTCCCCTGCTCCACAATCTCATGCTGCCATTCAAAGTGGAGGGCAAGCATTACAGCAAAGTTCAGGAGAGGCACCGGCTCTATTTTAAAAGCTTGAGAACTGCAGTGGTAGGTGTCTTCAGCGTGGGTCAGCAGGGTGTCATCTCTCATCTGGGCTCCTAGATGCCATCCACTTCTCCAGGACCTGGAGACCCTAAACAAGTTGACTGGAAGTCCCAGGGATGGTCTCATCCACCACTCTCCCTCCCACTCCTATTTTCTGATCTCCATGACGCCTGATGTTTAGCAACAGAAACCTATAGGAGATAGGGAAAGATATGCCTTGTCAGAGGAGGAGAATCTTTATATGTCCTCCTCACATGGTCAGTGAACTTTTAAGAGGATACTGCCAGCACCTTGATTCATTTGTAGGGAACACTGGAGGAGAATGATTGCATTAAAACTAAAATGAGCAGAGGGGTATGAAGGAGGAGTTGTATCACGGCATGGCATGGGGCCTCTGTGTGGTGGGAAAGTGGTACAGAGGCTAAACACTCTGGACCAGGATAATCCATGGACATTGACATGATCAGACTGCATTGGTGCCTAAACAGCTGCTGGCTAGAAGCTGACAACTTCAATTTTAGTCATCAGCTGGCATGGCCCTAGGGACTATATTTCCTTTCAGAAACATCACATCTCCATGTTTCCAAAATTTCTATTTCATGTGGAACTTCCCACTTCAAAATATTTCATGTGAATTCCAGTTTCAAGTGGGGCCCAGGATAGGGATAGGGCCTGTTGGGTAATGGGGGGGGGGGAGAGGGTGTCTGTTGTGGGTGTGGCATATTGGGGGTAGATCCATGACAGGGGCAGGGTCTAGCACAGGTGGAGCCTGTGGGCCTGTGCCCCAGGTCTTTTTGCTATCCAGGAACACCCCTGTTACTCACTACATCTTTACGAGTATTTAACCAAAAAAAAATTTTAAAAGTTGGCAGTAGTCCAGTCTTTCAAACACTTTGAAAATAACATTTACAAGAAAACTTAATGTGCCTTTTTTAATGCTCTATCACACTCTTACTCAAACTTGGAAAGTTCTGCAAATGGCCTGCTGCTCTAAAGTGGAGTTTCAGTGCATTTGTAGGTGTGATAAGTTTAAAACACATATGGGTGTGTGTGAATTACAGGAAAAGCAACACAACAAGTCTTCAGTGTCTCTAGGACAGAGAACAAAATGAAAGACTCCGGTAAGAAAAAGAGGTGTCATATGCTGGCAATAGTCAATTCTGTGTAGTTACTAATCAAAAAAGTACTACCACCATGGTCCCATGAAGTGACCAACCAGAACCCCAAGTTTTTGCTTTACACTGAAACAACCAACTTTAATTAACAATCAGGTAACATCTCCTGTTTCTACTTTTTAAAATATTATATAGTCATCTCAAACACAGATTATCAAAATGTAATTATTCAAAATACACCAACTTTTCTTGTCCATATCCCACCATTACAGCTAGTCCTCACTTAGTGACCTACTCGTTTAGTGACCCCTCAGAGTTATGACCAGCTCTCTGATGAGTTGGTATTATGGCGATGTACAAGAACTCGCATGAACTCTCTCAGATTACCTATATTTACAGTACACTATGCAAACTAAGTTCAGTACATTAGAGCTTAAAACATTTAAAATATATATTAAAAATGTTATAAATGATGCAAAGGTGACATTAAAACTATCTACCGATGGTTGAAAAACCCACTACCAGTAAAGTACATTATGCTTGAAATACCGGTAAGGGCTGCTCCTCGTTTAGTGACCAATTCGTTTATCAACCGGGTTTCAGGAACGGACCCCGGTCACTAAGTGAGGACTACCTGTAAATATACCTGCCAAAGCATTGCTAACTCAAATTGTACAAATTACTAATAATATAAATCAGGCTAAGCAAACAGTATGTCAGTTAATAAAATAAAAGTAAGAAATTTTCAATAAATTCTTGGAAACAATTTGATTTATAAAAATGATTAATCATCTAAAATTGTCATTAAAATCATTTTGATCATACTGGGTTACATTTATTATAACATTAACAAATATAAATCCACATAACCCACATGCAAAACATTTAGCACTAAAAAGCAAAACCTATAATACCAACAGGGTGACTCTATTTGTTCAGTAATCTCTGATGGAAAATCCCAGATAAGTTATTTTGGATCATAACACATAGGTCAGCAGGTAAACAACTTAAATAACAACTCAAGGTAGGACCTTTGACATTTCATAGATTACCACAAAACCCACAAAGTTCATAAATAAGAAAAGGAGAAGATAATGAGGAATATTCTAGTAAGCAATGTAAGCATCCGCATCCCAGCTTCGCCTGGAAGGCGCCACCTTTTGGTCTTATTGGGGAATTACTCACGTTGGAAGGCCCTCCAGACAGCTGGTCCCTTGCCTCTTTTCTACCAGATTGCTCACTGTAGGGACTCTCAGGGTCCCAGATGCCAAGTCAAATGAGCTCCAGCCCCCAGCTGGGGCGGGGCAGGCAAGTACACAGTCTATGAGCCCCAGCCCCCAGGCAGGGCAGAGCAGGCAAGTACACAGTTTATGACCAACACTGCAGGTACCTTTTTAGGATGTAGGCATGGTGGTCTGCCTCTCAGGTGGTAAGGGTAGGAAAGAGGGTGAGGAGGGGTATGCAGGACCACCCACTCCACTGTGTACCAGCCCAGGGCCCTACCAGTGACCGTACGGAGAGTCACTGGGCCAGCAGGGTTCCAACCGCAACACGCTGGCACCGGGCACTCCTAACACACTACCCTCCCTGGACCACTTCCTCCCACCCTGGGCTCCGGGTACCTACTTCCACAGGGGGTAGCACTCCTCAGTATCCCCTTCCACTGAACCCCTCAGCATCCATAGGGAGGAAGTCTGAGTACACCTCGGGCTCCTCAGCGAGGGGTAACTCCTCGAGGTCCTGAGGTCCGCACACTGATGGGTGTTCTTCCTCTGTGGAGGAAAGTTCCCTGAGTCGCAAGGACCGTAGATCAGGGGATCCTCAGCATCTCCGGGATCTGGCTCTGCCTCAGGGCAAGATGGCTGCCTCTGGGGTCAGCAGGCTTTGAAGTGCCCTCAGCAGACTGCTGCCTCAGGGTTCCCCTCCCAATCGCTTGGCCCAGGGAGGCTAGGCAGGCCATAAGGCTGGCTGGTGGGAGAGTCAAAGGCCCACTGGCCTGGCCTGCTCCCTATGAGCCAGCACATCCATCCCAACTGAGCTCCCAGCCTGGGCTTTTATACTTCCTCTGCCTGCCCTGGCCATGCCCCTCTGCTTCCAGGGCCTAGGGCTTGCAGTTCCCCAGGCGTTCAGGCCAGTCCTCTGACCCAGGCTCAGAGGATGGCCAGAGCTCCCTGTTACAGGCAAAAGATACATCAGTTGTACACACAACCCTATAGCCAATGATATAGATGTACCCTGACAACTTCTGGGGCAAGGCCCATATTTGGATGGCCAGGGAGGATCTAACCTAACATATTTTTAGAATGGCATAAAAGTGCAGAGCCTGTTGGTAGGATGAAGAGGGGGATTTAATATCTTAGGATTTGTAGAGCAAGAGGAATGAAGGAGCAGCTTCCAATCCTCAGTTTGCAGCTCTGCGTTTCTGGAGAAACAGCCCCACAGACCCATCCTCCTCTTTCTTAGCTGTCTGGTCTTTGTTGCTTTAATAAGGTTAAATCTATCACTGAGGGTATGTCTAAACTTAGAGCTGAATTTGAATTGATTGTCGTCAATTTGAATTCTATTAAGTGCATGGCCACACTGGCTTTCCTCAATTCGAACTGAGGAACTCCTCAGTTCGAACTGATGAAAGCTGACTTCGAACTGGTCATTTGACTTTGAAGTCAGGGTCAGTTCAAACTGAGGAATTCAAATTGACCCAGTGTGGCCATGTAAATTTGAGCCCCCTGTTAGTCTGAATTAGCCACAGCTTGATTTTCCCTATACAATAGCGCCCCCTACCTAATTTGAACTAGCAAATCTTATTCATGGAGATGCCCATTCAAATTGGATTTTCTAGTGTGGCCATGTCAATTTGCATTGACTTAATTCAAATTAATAATTATTAGTTCAAATTGACTAATTCGAATTCAGCAATTTGAATTGAAAATCTAAGTGTAGACGTAGTCTCAGGGTTACTAGACTCTGCACTTTTCCTGTCCTTTGAGACATCAGGCTTATTCTTGACTCCAGCGCATAAGTATAGCAATGATAAATTTTAACAGGAAACAATCAAATTATAAACTCCACAAGATTTCCTAAATGCATTTGCTGTGTATGAACTAATTGTTACATTCATCAACTAACCCTTAGGCTTTTAGCAATAAAGAATTTTATAAAGTAATTTAAACTATCTGTGGGACAAGTACGCTTAGCCATTCCCTGGGAGTTTCCAGTTTACATTTTACAATATTTTCTGTGATCACATTTGAGCTCAAACCCGAGTTTATTTTTTATTTATTGACAATTCCAATCTGTAATCCAAATTCCAACCTCCTCATCCAAAAACAGAAAATTGGGCTACAGTGAAACGAATGGTCATGAGAACCAAAGGCAATTTAAAGTCCCAGTCTTGTCCCAATTCACATACCAGCTTGTGCAAAGCCATTTTAAGGATTCGGTTAGACCCTTCTAACTAAGCCTGGTCACTGCAGGCGTCTGGCTATGTCATTTCTGCTTAGTTCCTAGAGGTATGCATAATAGTTTAGTTACTTCCCCCTGTTTTGCAGACAGCCCTCTCTGGCTGTTGCACCCAAGTCTAACTCTGCACATGGCACCTTGAGTTCCTGGGCAGAGCTGGTTAGTTGGCACGCTCCAAACTTCAGCCTCCTGTCAATCACCCATCCTTCTACCAGAGATCAACAGGTGGGTATAACTTATTAACAACATCTTATAACTTCCCTCAACAAACTCACACGTTAAAGTAGCCAACATTGTCAAACCATACAATGGGAACAACAGCCTTAAGTAGTTAACTTCCACCTGAGGTCCAACTCATGTGGGATGCTGACAGCAAGCAAGTTCACATTTATGCATTAACGTAATATATAATACAAACATAGAGCTTTACTAACCTAGATATGCAAAATCACTCAATCTCATTGTTAAATTAGAATCATCAGGCTTACTTCAATACAGCTTTACTCCCTCTGTACCATCTATGGGCCTGCTGCTCTTTCACAGGACACTTCCTAGCACTTAGTGCTCTCTTTCTGCTATTTGCAGTAATTGCTTGGTCCACTGCAGGAACCTAGCCCCCTCTTTCCCTCTTGAGTCATCTCAGCTCTTACCTTTCGGCTTCTCATGCCTTCTTGATCATTCTCTTAGACTCTACAGACAGTAACCAGGTCCTCTTGCAGCAGTTTCTCCCCAGAGGGCCAGACAGCAGAGCACCTAGGCCCAACCACCCACAGTCAACACCCAGACCCCATGGGCAGCAACCAGAGATCACAACATCCCCCCAGAAACATACCTCCAGGACCTGACCCCAGTGATGGCGATCAGAGGAACTTTCCCACTCAACAACACCACAGGGAACACCACCATCACCATTATAGCAACATATACACCAAATCCTATGGGCAGCAACAGCCCCGCCACCCCCCGCTCATTAAAAGTAGCTTCCAGACCATACCTGACCCTACAGGCAGCATCCAGGAACACCTCTCCCTCCCATTACAAACCTCAGACCAGATCCCCTTACAGCACCTGGGGATGGATAGATGGACAGATCCCTCCCAGACCAACTTTACAGCATGATAATGAAAGCATAACACAACACACCCAGACCACACCTTATGGGCAGCAACCAGAGAACCCCCCCGTTAGACAGACCAAAGCAAGTCCCATTGGTCCAGCTGGCCCCACCCCATGGCACATACAGCCACCTGTCCAGAAGCCACACCCCAACCCCCCAGGACAGCAACCAGAGACCAATTCCCCCCAACCCAACAAATCACAGACCCGAGCCTGCAGGCAGCAAGCCAATAATCAACCTCAAGGGTGGCAATCAAAGGAACTCCCCTACCCTGCTACCTCCCCCCCCAACAGACATCATGGGGCAGCAGAGGACCCAACCATCACCATAGTAACCCCAGAGTAGATCCCATGGACAGCAACAACAGAGCTTCCCACCTCCATATGTTGCCCCTAGACCAGACCTCACCCTTCACAGCAGCAAGCAGAGAATGCACCCCCCCCGAAACACTGCAGCTCAGACCCCAGAGCAGCAACCAGGTCCCCTTGCCCAATACTGAAAGCATAAAATTCTCCCCAGCAATCAGCCCCACAGGAGGGCAGACCATATATCTTTAAAGCAGCATCCCCCACAGCATGGCAACTAGACCCACCCAAGCAACACCCAAACCCCACAAGGCAGCTATCCAAGAACCCCACCACAGAAACATCCCCCAGTTCAAACCCCATCATATGGTACCAAGATACTCTTCCACTCTACATGAAACCCAAGAACTGACCCCACAGGTGACAACCAGAGGAACACTCCCCACCCATCCTCTCAAAACCCCAGACCAGACTGGACCCTACACATCCCCTTGCAGGAGAAACTTGCATACCCCAGAACCCACAGCACCAGAAACAGGTCATCCCACCCCTTCAGCAAACCTCATCCCATCTCCTCCATTCCAAACCCACATCACAATGCCACACCAGATGCCACAGCAGCAACCCCCAAACCATACCCCACAGCAGGGGCGTCACTGGTGCTGGGCACTCCAGGGCATGTGCCCTGAACCCCAGCGCCAGTGCCCCGGATCTCTGGCCCAATCGGGCCAGAGATCCGGGGCCCGGCCGCCCACAGCCGCAGTGGCCCCATCCCCGGCTGGGGATGTAGGGCCCAACCACCCGCGGCAGTGCAGCGGCGCCAGGCCCTGTCTCTGGCCAGGGGGCGGGGCCTGCAGGCTGGGGGCAGGGCCTGCAGCCCATGCCCTGGGTCTCTCCCCCAGCTAGCGACACCCCTGCCCCACAGCACATCCACCAACTACCCCATCATAGCACAGACCCACGCCACAGCAGACCCGTTTGTGCAACCACCAGCAATCTCTCTTCCCCTAATAGGAACCCCCAACCTAGACCCCATAGCACAGCCACCACTGCAACACCCCTGAAACAAGACCTCACAGCACAGCCCCCAGTGGTCCTCCCCTACCCACCTGGAGCAACACCAAACCAGGCCCCATAGTGCAACATCAGCACCCATGCTGCCTGGAGCAGCCCCCAGACTTGACATGCACCGGTACCCACACACCCAAACCAGACCCCACAGCACTGCCATCAGCACCTGCCCTATACCCTAAACCAGACCCCACAATACAGTAAACAGCACCTGCTCCCCCACCACTCACAGCAACCCTGAGACTAGACTCCAAGGCCACAAAGCCCAGGAGCCACCCTGCTCTGCACCCCATCCTCAGTCTAGATCCCACAGTAGCACCTATCACAACCCCTAGACACAAACTACAATGACCAGACACCAACAGACGCCCCACACAGGCCCTTATTTTGACCAGCCCCCAAAAAAGTCCTAGATGCCTACAGGCCTCTCCCACCCACTACCAATAATGCCTAGGCCAGACCTCAAGGCCACCAGACCTGACCCCCACAGGTCCCTATAGCAACCCCCAGCCAGACCACACCCACTCCTTCCCCAAGCTCCATGTAAATAGCCTGTGAGGGACACCCCACCAGCTGTGGCACTCACATTTGCCACAGAGTTTGGGTTTTTAGAGACACTTTTCCACAGCTCAGAAATTCCCTTCTCCAAGAGAGGCCTGAAAAAGGGTATACTCACCATCCATACTCCTGCCCATTGCCAGGGTAGCATAGCAGCATCTTTCCAGCTGTCACCAATGGCCACTCTGTTACTACAGTGGTCTCTCTTCCCTCCACAAAGCCCTCTGGCTCAGTAACGGTTCAGTTCACCCCTCCCGGGAAAACAGAGAGTCCAATGGAGAACAGTTCAACAACCCCACAAAGTCTTTGGCCGCAATGCCAGATCCCTGCTCTCATCCCCTTGCCTCAGGGCTTTCTAACAGCCACCTGCCCTTTTCCAAACTCAGAACTGTAAAGAAGCCCTCCTGCCACCTGGGTTTCCAGTCCAGTGACCTTCAACCACAAAGGTCTGTGCAATCCCCTCCTTATCTGTTTCCTCATGCTCCTTCCTAAACAGCCTTTCTCTTGTAGACTGAAATCTCTCCCTACTTAACACTTTAGTCCCAGCCTTCAAACTCTCTTTTCTGCAGCAAACTTCCTCTCCTGTCACTGTCAGCTTACTATTGCCCAGCTGATCTTCAATTATACCTGGCCTTAACTGACTTCTCTGGGCTGATATTAACCTCTTCAGGGCCTCAGTGGGATGCACACACCCAACATCCTCTTCTCTGACAATTCTTCTCATGCTTTCCTGCTGGGACCTTGTGTTCCTCCCTCCCTTTTCTGCTTTGGCATCTTTAGCAAACTCAGCACCTTTGCCAGGTCCCTTCCTCCCTGCCTCACCCCTCACATATAATGACAGAGAAAGATATCCTGAAATGAAGGAGACAAATTTACTCTCCACAACATCAAACCATTTCCTTGCACCCATGCAGGGATGTGAGGTCAGGCAACTTAATGACTGGGAGCATGGAACAGACACTGGAAGAAACAGAGTGAGATAATTTCACTGAGCAAGCCTGATTTGTATGCACCCAGGCCCAAGAAGGTAACCACATCCTTATCCGCCAATTGAAAACATATCAGCCAGGGCTTAGAATAATAGTGGGTGCCTGCTGCTTTTCTCCCCACAGGTGCAGGGGCCCGGGTGTTCAGAGCATTTGTGGTGGGGATAGATGTTATCTCCCACTATTTATTCCAGGATATTAAGTTGCCCATAAAGTGCACATGAAGACCAAAAGTCAGGAGTCATAAAACTCTTGTCTGCACTACTGCAATGCATCCTGCTTAGGTAATGCAGCCATGAAGCATGGACAGGCAGCAGAGTGTAGCCAGTTTTCTAGGACAGAGTAGAGCCGTAACGCACCCCTTGCCATTAGCGGCACTTGGAGCTGGCACCGTAAAAGCCGCCCTTTAATAGAGCGGCCCTGTTGAGCCGCTCCACACTACCCAGGGCTTTGCCCTGTTGGCCCCGACTTAGTTATGGCTCTGGTGCAGAGCTTTCAGTGCCTGCAGGCCTCGGTGCATGCCAGAGGCAGAGAGCTATGCAGGGCTCTGAAGAAACTGGAAAGCATGACGTGATTACTGGGAGGCAGAATCTGCAATGACATTTAAAACTGAAGAGCAAATCCAACAGGTAAGGGAGAACAGGAACTGTCTACATCCATCAGGCTGAGTGTGTGTATATGTTACAGGCTGATAGTGCTTACTTGTGAGAGGAACAGATCTCATTAACACGCATTCCTGGCCAATTACCCAGTACTTGTGTTTAGCAAAGATCTGCTTTGGGAATATATTATAATCTATACCTTTCTTGTACTATGACATTGGAACACCTTATCAGGGCTATAGGTGGCACCAAAACGATGGCTTGTCCTAAAGGACTCCTATCTGAAGAACTATTTTCCTTCTCTCCCTCCTGTTTTTCTTTGTCTCCACTATCAGCCTTAAACTTGAAGTTGAAATTTCCTGTCAGGGGATAATCTCCTGGGCTTTCCATAAAGCGACAAGTGGCAACAGTTCAGGTCTGCAGTGTCCAGACACCTAACTTAATTTCATAAGGGACTGATCAGTCACTCCTGAGAAATCAGCACACATTCTCAGTTCATTTTAGAACAAGAACTTTTTCCAGCCACTTGGTACACCCTGTTCCCACATTGAAACTGAACACAATTGCACTGTTCTTTTTGGTACAGTCTGTTTAGCAGCTTCCCTGCAGTAGGGCCAGAAAGGGGTGATCCCAGTGCAATGCCCAGATCCTCGAGCCTGGCTGCTGCCTCCCATCCTAGCAATGTACCCTTTCAGTTCTGCCTCTTCTGGGCTTTGGGTTGCAGCATGGATGGTAGCAGCCAGGCACTTAGGAGCAAGGACCAGGGTTGGCCCAACAATATAGGTGAACTAGGCTGTCACCAATGGTGCCAGGCTTTAAGGGGTGCCAAATTAGATGGAAGTTCATTTTTTCTCTATTTAAAAAATATATTAATATGTTATCTCTCATTAACAAAGTTATTGCCCTCTGACAGGGGTTTGTAATTGTTGCCAAGCACATAGCATTGCTAAGTACACAGGTGGTTCAGTTTGCCTCCCTACCTGTTTTGCTACCAGTACCTGGGTTGTGGCCATAGCTTCTGAGGCCACAATGGAGCACCATGATCATCTAGTCTAGTAGTTCTCAAACCCCTTTCTCGGGGCCTAGTTGAAAAAACTCTATGCCCGTGACCCAACAATTACACTTTCCAGCAAAGCATTCCAGTCTTTTGGCGGCGGTGGTGGCAGCAGGGGGTGCTGTGAACCTCTTCCATCCAGCCTGTGGCTGCACTCTGCGGGACCACACTCTCTCCCTAATAGAGAGGGAGAGAGTGTGGTCTCACATGTCAAGCACTCTGTGATGCCACAAACGTGCCCTCATATTTTGATTTATGGTACGTCCAGCCCCCTTGAAGTATATTTATGTCATATCTGGCCTGCCACTGCAAATGAGTTTGATACGCTTGGTTTAGCCATTACTAAATATCCTCCTTTGGAGAAGAGAATCTTAACTCATGAAGACAGTTACACTTGCATATTTCATTTAATTTCTAGCATCGGCAGCATTAAAAAGTTGTAATTCGCCACAGTCTGTGCATCTACTGAATTATTTATTTTCCCAGTACAAATCTCCTTTTCTAAAAATGTAAAAATTAACATTTATTCATTAAGGAAATAATTAAAATGAATCTGTAAAAATACTTGTGTAAAGAAAAATGCTGGTTTGTGTGGGATTGGAGGATCAGGCAATAACTCAGATTATCAGACGCACACTTCCAGGTCCATGACATTAAGTCTAGTGTATGAAAAATTCACCTTGCTCTACTGCATCTCCAGTAGCAGAGAGGGTCTCCAACAAGATCTAAGTCTGATTTGGCATCTGGATGCAGAATCTAAGAAAAGATGCATTACACCAAATGAAAGATGACTGACAGCCAGGGGGAGACACACCTTTATTGTACATAACAGTTGTCTCTGAAGACTACTCTAGGATGCCAGCCATTCTGTTCCTGTCTGAACTATAGTGCCCTCTTCTACTTCTGTAAAGATAGTTTCCTTGTTTTAGAGGAGTTTTTCACCACAAAAGAACAGGATGCCATGAGGGGGCAAATCAACAAGATCAATGTGCCAAGCCATTGCCGTACAGTGTTCTCCACCAAAGAAGAGGAACAGCTCCAGGCTCAGGTATACAGATAAGGCTGAGGTGCTTCAGAAATAGGCTAGAAGATGCAATTAAAATCACAAATTACTACTGAGGTGGTTAGCAAAAGCGAGCATGTAACACCAAGCAATTCAGGAAAAGGGGTTTTGTTCTTGTGGGAAGGCATTGCTGAGCAAGAGAGTAGAAGCCTGCCACTCCAGAACTGCAATCTCACCTCTGACAGGCATGTCATCTGCTGCCTTGGTCAACATTTTCTGGGTGGTCTCAGCAGAGGCCAAGAGAAGAATGGCTCACTGAGGATAACTATGAAGAGCCCCTGGGGAAAAGGACTACCTGTCTGGCAGCCTGTGCTGTTACTATGGATGCTATACTTTTCCCAAGGATACAGAACATCACAGTCTTTAGGGCTCTCAAGTCAATGTTTCTCATTAACCAAAACCCTGAGGGTGCCCTTGTTCACTCTCTATTGGGTTCCTGCAAAGGGCAAGTTGGAGCCCAAGCAGTTTAGCACAGTGTAAAGCCTCTGTGGGAATTACTTACATCTTTATTCTACTTTAGTCTTCCCACTCTCCTGATGGGGAGAAGATCCAGGTTAGTACTAGATCCTGGCTGGAAGTGTTCACCTAGATACACTCTCTAGGGCTATGTCTACATTAGGGGCTTAAGTCGACTTAAGGAAGCTTATGTTGACTTGAGCAACTCCCTGGCCACATTTGGAATTTATTAAGTCGACTTATGCATTTGCTTAAGTCAGCTTAATAACTCCCACTTGTTAAGTCAACTTAATTTTTAAATCAACCTTATTAAATTGACTTAAGTCAGTGTAGCCTGCCATTAGATTTAAGCTTACTTAATTCGCCTCCTCGCCACCTGAAACCTTCCTGGCAACCAGGAAGTGCCTGCCTTGGTCCATGCCAGGGCAGAATAAAGTCCTGCTGACCATGCTGTACAGCCAGAGCTATCCAGGACTCCAGCTGTGTTGCAGGTGTGGCTGAGGACAGAGCCAGGCATGCCAGGAAGCGGGCCTTCCTGGACCCACCAGGCAATCCAGGGCACAGGGCACCACGCCAGCCCCAAGCAGTGCCACCCTGGAACCCATCCCAGTGCCCCAGAAGAAGGCTCCCCTGACCCTGGACAAGGGGACATTGCCCCAGGCTCCTGCTGCACATGCCAGAGAGCGTTCCCTCCCTGCAGGCACAGTGAGGCAGGCATGTGGGATAGGGACTGTAGGGATTGGGATTTCCTTAACATCCCCCCAGTTGTCAGCTAGCTAGTAACATAGTATTATACCAATTTAGTCATTGGCTGGAAATGACTGGACTGAACTGAACTCACTAAGAAGTAAGGAAAGCAAACAAGGAGTCTGGTGGCACTTTAAAAGACCAACAGATTTATGGAGGTTCAGATGCCATATCAGATTGTTTCTCATTTGCAGGGAGGGAGACAGATGTTTGCTTGATGTTGTGAGCTCTCCTTTACAAGCAGTATCTGATTAGCAATCAGCTCTATCTTTTAACTAGCATTGGGCTGGTCAAATAGTGTTTGTTGGCCATAGTCAGGCTCTGTACAGAGTCTTCTGTTATTTTAAGTGACCATGATACCTGAAATCACAGATAATCAGGTCTAAGTGCTAGTGCTTAGACCTCAAGTATGGGAAAGTAACCATATTTTGTGGAGACTAGAGATTTCCAGCCTGCACCAGCTTAAGTCCCCCCACTGAGACCTAAAATCACAGAAGTCAAGTCATACAAGTGTGGAGAAGGAGACTATATCCACAGCAAAGGTGATTGAGTGAAGTAATGAAGAACTACGTGACCAACAGCTGGAGAAATGAGTAAGGTGCTGCTACTGCCTTTGTCTCCCTTCTCCTTGGAAGGTGAACTCTTGAGAAAGTACCTCTGAACTGTGGGTCTCCCTGCAGTACTGACAAGGAAGACAGCAAGGTGAGCAGGGGTTAAAGCAAGGCAGAATGCACCAAAACAGCATTCCATGCCCCCCTATGTTTAGGTGGTCAGCATTCTGGGCCCCCTAAAAATAGAAAATGGAGCCAAACACAGTGTTCCAGCTCCATTTTCTATTTTTAGGGGCCCAATGAAAGCTGGGTTTCTGTTTTCAAATATGCATTACTTTGTATTTATCAACAGTGAATTTCAGCTGCCATTTTGTTGTCCAGTCATCCAGGTTTATAGGAT
The DNA here is from genome assembly GCA_007922195.1 of Podocnemis expansa. Classification (NCBI taxonomy): domain Eukaryota; kingdom Metazoa; phylum Chordata; order Testudines; family Podocnemididae; genus Podocnemis; species Podocnemis expansa. Next base: position 88,815,072 of record ML681963.1, on the reverse strand, counting down.
CCCTTTGTAAAACTCTTCACAGACTGGTTTGGATTTAATAATCCAAATTTAATAAAAATCCAATTTAATCTTAAGAAAATTTTGTACCATCTGCAAAACTTTCCACCTCAGTGTTCAACCGTTTTACCTGACCATTTATGAATAGGTTGAATGGTATTGGTCCCAGACCAGTAGCCAACTTTGTGTGATAATCTAAGAAAATGGTCATTCACGAACCACTTTTCAGTTTTTACTTTGGTGTCATATAGCCCCTCTTCACCATTGTCCAATACCTCATTGGCCCTCTCACACACCCTAATTTCAATTCCTGCAGAGAAAACTGCTCTTAATGATCACGTACATCAATACTGGCTAGGCTTCCACCAATGCAAGTATGATCTGCATATCTCCTATGCCTCTTATATGTTATATGTAGTTAGGTCCTCTAAGGTATTTGACAAGCTCCAAAGGGATAGCTGTGTTAGTCTAGTTCAGCAAAACAAACAAGGAGTCCTGCAGCACTTTGAAAGACTACAACTTATTTATCGCATGAGCTTTCATGGGAGCATATTCTACTTCGTCAGACTCGTCAAGTGTCTGATCAAGTAGGATTATCTCCCCCAAAAGCTCATGCAATAAATAAATGTGTTAGTCTTTAAAAGTGCCACCAGACTCCTTGTTTCTTTTGATGTGAGTTGCATTTGAGTCTCTCTCTTTATAAAATAGGAAAACTACACCCCTGCCTCATATATTATTACATAACATCATGCTAACTGTTTTTAATAAATGCTTATTAAACTATTTAGACACATCACAAACACTTGGGGGAGGGCTCCCAGTCCTCAAAGTGCACTATTCATTGTAAACAAATTACTTATCTGCCATGAAGTGGTTCTACTCATTTGGTTTCTCCATCCTCATTCATAACACTCCAGCAAACCACTGCCCCAGCGCAGTCCTACATGTTGGTTTAGTAGGGGATCAGTAAGACTCCCTATCAAGCCCAAATCAAAAGCCTTGTGCCTGTGAAGTCTCTGGAAAGCAATTTTCCAGAGACCACTAACAGAAGCTCAGTGACTCAGTCAGAGGAATCAAGGACCTGCCGTAACCAGAGCCCCCCAGAGGAGTTGTGGGGCCTGGGGCAGATCTGATGTGAGGTGCCCCCCTCACTGTTCCATACAAACAACTGGTACTCCTTCTGCCCACCCCCAGGTTTCCTCCTATCTCAGCTCATTCCAGCCACCTTCTCAATTACCAAGCACCTCTTCGTTTGCCCGGCTGCAATATCCCCCAGGACATATAGAGTCAGAAGATAAGGCAGGGGCCTCCCTCCTTCATGGTGGCCCAGGGGCAAGTTGCCACTGTGGCCTCCCCCTTTGGGTGGCCCTAGCTATAACTGCCACCAGCACTTCAGCAGTCACAGAATTTATTATCAGCGCTCAGCAGACCCATAACTATGGTGGGGCAAATGGGGCTTTCACCTGGGCACCCCAGAGTAGGGTTACTAGATGTCAGACAAAAGGAGGACATGTCCTCCTTTTTACCTTCATATCCTCCACCCGGCAGGCATTTTAAAAAGACATGATTTTGTCTGGCTTTTTACTTACAGGGGTAAAAATATGCTGGGATGCCCTGGAGTACCCTAGTTTTAGGGGGAAGCATTCCAGGGCCCCCTAAAAACAGAAGAATATTATATTAATACTATCTTTTCTCCATGTGTCCTCCAATGTCCTCCTTTTCATACTTCCCTATCCTCCTTTCCATGCTTCGGTATCTGGTAACCCTACCCCACAGCAGCTCAATAGTGCCACTCTATTAAGGGCCACGTTTCGTACCACTGACCACAAGCACTGTTAATTGCAAGAGACGCTGGGCACCAGAACAGAGCGTTACTGCTCTGGCACTCAGTTACCATGGGACAAAAGCTACAAAAACCAGAACAACTAAAGAATCTGGTGGCACTTTTAAAGGCTAAGAAATGTATTTAGCGCATGAACTTTCATGGGATAAAATCTCCCTTCACAAAAGTGCCTCCAGACTCTTGTTTATTGTGCTGAACTAGAGGAACAGGGCTATGCCCGTCGCGAACAAAAAGCAAAATATCTGAAGTGCCGGGCCAAAGAAACAAGCATGTCCTGGAGACCCCCAATTGCATGGGGAGCCAGCACACAGGCACTGTTGGCATTCATACGTGACACCAGTGTTCTCCCCAAGACTTGAAATTGGAGGGTTGTTGGGGTGTGCACTAATTTGGTATAACAACTAGCTGACAACTGGGTGGGGTGTTGGGAAATTCAGGGGGTGTAGGGGTGTTGGGGTCCTCAGTCATTTGGTATAACACTGTTACTAGCTGACAACTAGGGAATGTTGGGAAACTCAGGGTGTCTAGGGGTGCTCACTCATTTGGTATAACACTGTTACTAGCTGACAACTGGGGGAGTGTTGGGACATTCAGGGGGTGTAGAAGGTGTTGGGGCACTCATGCATTTGGTATAACACTGTTACTAGCTGACACCTGGGGGATGTTGGGAAATTCAGGGTGTGTAGGGGTGCTCACTCATTTGGTATAAGACTGTTACTAGCTGACAACTGGGGGGGTGTTGGGAAATTCAGGAGGTGTAGGGGTGCTCACTCACTTGGTATAAGACTGTTACTAGCTGACACGTGGGGGTGCAGGGGACCCCTGTGGCACGCCGCCCGCAGTGAGCCCAGCACGGGGAAGGCAGGCACAGCCCGCCCCGCTCTGCCCGGGCAGACGAGCAGCGGCGCAGAGAAGCCCCCGGCCCGTGACGTCACCGGCCCCAGGGAACGTTCGCCCCAGATCTGACCCTTTGCCTTCCTTCCGGGCTGGCGAAGCACACGTCATTTGACGGAGTCCGACGATGGCCAATCAGAAGCCTAGAACCGGGGCGGTTGAACCAGTGAGCGGGGAGGAGGCGGGGTGCTGGGCCCGTTGTGGTCACGTGCCGCAGGCCCCGGGAAGGTGGGTTTCTGGGGAAGGGGGGGCCAAGCGGACCCTGCTGGCTGGGGCTGTGAGGGCGGGGCAGGGGCACGTGGGCAGCGCAGTGAGCCCCGTGGGAGTCTTGGCGAGGCCTTGGCTGATCCGGCTCCCTTTAGGGGCGGGGGGCTCAGTCAAGCAGGAGCCAGATCCTCAGCAGCTCAGCTGTGCACGTCAGGCAGGTACCCGAGGGAGAGTCTCAGGGGAGTTGGGTGGCGTGCGGATGCGATAAATAAAAAGGGGTGTCAGCCACCAGGCTGCTCTGTATTCATGAGGTCCAGCAAACAATACACCTGGCTCAGGTCGTCGGGGGGACGACCTTCATCAAACCCTCTTGTGGCCAGGTAGTTGTAGGTATTGGTGAATCAGGTAGTTTAGCGCAGTGGGATGCTGCTCCTGATTTGGGTGTTAGGTGCATCATTACTGTGATATTAATATAGGTGGACCATCCTTCACTCTTTACGTCGTCATGTTGCAAGATTAAGATACTCAAAACAAAATAGGTGTAATATTAATGTAGGTAGTCAGACTTAATAATTTTAAAATAAAAATCATAGTATCACCCAAGCATTGACCAATAGGTCAGCCAAAGTTAACTAAAACCAGGAATGTCGCTGCCCCAGGGAAAGACCTGGGGCATGGGCACAGGCACCGGCCTTGGCTCCCTGGCCACGATCCAGCATCAGGCTCCTGCCACTGCCAGCCTGGCCCCAGATCCCTGGCTGGGGATGGGGACGGGGACAGAAGAGGCAGGTGCTGCTGCAGGTGGCCTGGCCTCACTCCCCTGCTGGGAGAGTCAGGCACCATTATGGGTGGCGTGGACTTGGATCCCTGCTCAGAGAGGGGGACAGGAGAGGCAGGGGCTACCCCAAGCACTCGGGGTGCTGGCCCTGAGACTCGGGGCATGTGCCACGTGTGCCAGGCACCAGCAATGCCCCTGACTAAAACTAAGGCAAAGAAACCTTTTTTGTGTGTGAAACTGATACTCTCCTTTCATCGCCCTGATATTATCTTGATTCCTGATAGAAAGAGACTTGATGCCCAAAAACCATGTGATGTTATAATCTAAAGCAGTGCACTTAACTCAGCACTTTTTAGGTTGGCAGAGAAATATTACTGCTGCTGTCATTCCATTGCCCTACGGTCAACTTCAGTTCAATTGTGAGCAAATGTTGATGTACAGTTATTTACAGCAGCTTTAAATTTATCTTACTGAAATTCTGGGTATCTGTGCATGCATATATAAAAATTAGAGAAAAACAAATTAAGCAATTTTTTGCTGTCTTGTGAGCCAAATAACAATTATCATGTTTTATCCAACATTTAGCCTGATCTCATTTTAAATGATTCAAACTAATGTTCTTTTTCCACTTATGTTGCACTGTGAGGGCTTTCTAGGCTTTATGCGTTCATCCTAAAATTAAATAAATAGTGGGACTTTCTCCCCCAAAAGTTCATGTGATAAATAAATTTGTTAGTCTCTAAGTGCCACAGTGCTCCTTGATTCTCATCTTAAAATTAGTATTTTCTTTCACCTCACTGTATCGAGAGCTTAAACTAGTGGTGGTTATAATAAATTTGAAATATGAGTAAAATACTATATTAAGAGATTACTGTGTGTTTCAAATCCTTCCAGACAATAGGAACTGAAATTTTGTTTGTGTCTGTGCTTTAGTGAGAGAAATGAAGAGGAACAACTGGAAAAGTAAGGAAAAGAAAGGGTCGAGTGATCGCAGACAAACCTACCATCCCCACCACTTCAGAAGATACAGCCAGTGTAATGTCACTGAAAGGCAAGTGTGCATAGCTTAATACTTTATCTGTAGACTTCAAGGCACTTTGGGAAAGGACTTTTTAAAATTTCCTCATTTATTGTGTTAATGTTTTCTGTAAAATAGGTAATTATGATTTCCCATGTTTTACAGATTAGGAAACTGAAATAAAGTTTGTAGGGACATGGTTATCCTGAAATCTAGTCTATTTTAAAATAGAAAAATAGTTCATATATTACAGTTGCTTGTCTAAATCTTTCCAATAATTTTCATGTCATCAGTTCTCCCCCCAAACCCAATGAGCAAGGGAAACTGACTAAGGCTCTACTGCAGACTGTTGTGGACCATTGATTTCAGTGGGACTACTCGCATTGGAAGTTACATATATGTTTAAGTGCTTGCAGAATGGATCATCATTATGATTATAGAGGGAGAAACATGTTTTAAAAAGGGCTTCAGATTGATATTTATTGATTGATTATGGTTGGCTGTTGTCCTTTTAGTAACTGGCTCAAAACCATTCAGCAAGCCAGTGGAGGAGCCAGGATTAGAATTAAGAGTCCCTTCATTCTAATCCTATTCTCAGAACACTAAACCATGCAGCCTTTCAGCTAACTTGACCTACCGCTTTCAGAATTACAGGATGTATAATCCATTACAGAATTCAGTATGAATGCAAAACTTAAAACTTAGTAACACATTATGCATGTGATTTTAAATAGAATTTTAAGAAAATATCTCAGGGAAATTCAGTTGGAAGTGTGGTCTGACAATTTAAAATAGTTTATATTTTACTTCCGTTTTAATATTCTTTTACCTATTATTATTATTACTATTATTAGTAGTATTATAAATAGCTAAAATCAGTAATTGAATTAAAGAAGTTCCAAAGCGGTAGCTGTATTAGTCTAGTTCAGCAGAACAAACAAGAAGTCCAGAAGTACTTTATTTTCTCTTACCTCTTCCATTTGTTTACTCCATGCCTTTCAAAATACTGAGTGAAATCCTGGCCCCATTTAAGACAAAACTCACACAGACTTCAACAAGACCAAGCTTTCCCCAGTAAAATCAGTAGCACTGAGAGACAGTATGTTTTCCCCTGTTGTTTATGTGGATCTTTTATGTGGGGACGGAGAGAGAGCAAACCACAAAAATTAACAAGAAAACTTACAGCAGCAGTACTGGAAAAAAAAAATTAAAAGTAGGTTCAGATAAAGTTGATTAGGTTTTAAACTGATGGTGTCCTTTAAATGTTTGTGTAATACCATAAAGATAAAAATGAAGTATTACTATTATTGCATTGTATTTTCATTCTATATATAAGTACACTTAGCAGGTTTCCAAAATTCTACTCACCTAAGGAAAATCATTGTTTTTAACAAAGCAAAATAGCTTTTCAGTTAGAATCTTCATAGAAAAGGTGTGCAAAGAGAGCTTATGTGTGCGGTGGGCAGGGTAAATTTTTAACACCATTTTAAAGCCTGATGTAAAAGTATAATATTACTGACAGATGTGACCAAGAAGAACAGTGGAGTTCATTGAATGCAGGCACCAGTAACAGCGGATCCCCTTCCTCTTCTGCTGCATGTCACAGCTCTCCAGTGCCTGGTAAGGGACCATTGTGTTCAGGTGCCAAAAACCAGCACCTAAATATTGGGTGCATAAAGAGAGAAGATCCTGTCATAATTTGTTTTGCTTCTCTAATATCCATAACCATCTATGGCAGAGATCTTCCAAAAGCTAACTTATTGAAAAAATTATGTTAAATAGAAAAAAGAATATACAGACTCCCCTATTGGGTGAGAGGATTCCAGACCTTGGGCTCCAGCCAAAGCCTGGAAGCCTACACAGTGATGAAACAGCCCCACAGGCTGAACCCCATAAGCCTGAGTTGACTGGCACAGGCCAGCTGTGGGTTTTTCTTTGCTATGTAGCCGTACCCAGAGTGAGCCAGGCCATTTCACAATTAAAATGTATCTTAGATTGTAGTCACCTAAGCCTTTGGTTTGGGAAGTGTAATTAGAAAAGGGTGTTAGTACTGAGAAAAGGGATTGAGAGAGTGCTGCTTTTATGTTTGGCCAATGTTCAATTCTCCTGGGTTCTTTGGGACATCCTAAAATGATTTTTATTTATTTATTTCGGCTGGGGGTGAAAGCAGTGCACCTTTCATGACTCATGTTGTTGAAACAGAACAATAAACTTTGTTCTGGAGCACCTTTTCCTCAGCTTTACCATTTCTATTTGCTGAATTTCATTTCTGTCACTGGTGATCTCTCCCTCCATATCTGTGTAATGGCATTTTGTATGCAGATAGTAGGAGTACAGTCTGGCTTTTTCTGAAGTGGCCATTAATGTAATCAGTGCCTCCTCCCATTTGTGACCTGCCAGTCTAGAAGCAGAAGTTTGCAGTATCCTTTTGAGGTGGAATACTGAAGTGCCTTTCCCTTGGTTTGCTCTCAATCTGGTGTTTATCCTATATAGAACTACCAGGATTTTATTATGACCCTGAAAAGAACCGCTATTTCCGTTTGCTCCCTGGACATAATAACTGCAACCCTCTCACCAAAGAGAGCCTTCAGTACAAGGAGATGGAATGCAAGAGATTGAAACTCTTAGAAGAGGAGGAAAAGCAAAAGAAGGTGGGTTTTGTCTCTGAAATTGCATTTAAATGTAACTGTGCTGTGACTCAACACCAGGGTGGGCAACAAGTCATAAATCCCTCATTTCAACTTCTGCTGATCGCTAATGCTAGCTGTTCAAGGCCAGATATTCAAATATATGTCCATACTCAAAACAAAAACTATGTTAAGATACAGTTATGGCTGATACTACATAATCAATAATTTAGAGTCAAACACATTACAGGGATGTTGTAATGATCTCAAACCCAAGTGTCATGAAATTCACAGTTAAGGTAAAACTTAATACCTTAGAAAAAAACAACAAGCAGTTGTGTGGCACTTTAAAACTAACAGAATTATTTCACCCATTAAGTTCACCCATCTTCGAAGCATCTGAGGAAGTGGGATCTTCTCCCACGAAAGCTCGTGCAAAAAATAATTCTGTTAGTCTTAAAGTGCCACACAACTGCTTGTTGTTTTTTTTACTGGACTAGACTAACACAGCTATCCCTTTGGAAATTAATACCTTAGCTCTGCCCTGTCACAGACTCTTCAAGCATAACTAAACTCACCAAAATCTTGAGCCCATACTTAAAAAATATATATATATTTTTTTTCTCTTGTTGTTGTAGAATTCCTAGTAGTTGAACACCGTGTCCTTTAACATCTGCTGAAAAAATACTTTTTTGAAGAATGACAGGAAAAATTGAGTAATCCTAAATACTTTTTCAAATATAGTTTATGGACGTAGTTTTAGTGAGTTATGGGAAGTTTGATGTTTCTGTGGTGTTTAGTCACTTTATGTTATGGGGCAGCCAAAAAATGTCTAATACAAGGTGCTAAGGCCCAGGGGTCTCAAAGATGCAGCACAAGGGCCACATGTGGCCCCTAAAGGCATTTCCTGCGGCCTGTAATGACACAATTGTTACTGATATTTGCAATGTTGTTGTATGAAAAGGTTTCAGTGCTGTAGCCCTTGGGCTAATGTAGTAGTCCTCATGCAACCCTCGTGGTGATTTGAGTTTGAGACCCCTGTGCTATACTGTTTAAAAATCCCATTTTTAATTTAATTTTAATTCTTTAACTGATTTATTTTTAAGTTCTCAGAACAAAATGGATGTTTCCTTCACTACAAAGTCATTGCCAATGCCTCCATTAAAAAGTAACTATATCAATGGCCTAGTTTTCGTAGGCACTATGTAGTTGCAAGTCCCATTAATCTCAGTGGGATTTGTGGGCGCTCAGCACTTTTGAAAGCATCTATAGGGTTTTGTCAATGGAAATTACACTACTGCACTTAAATCACTTTGGCATGTTCACACAATGCTCCTTTTGTCAGCAGAGCATGTCCATAGTTAGTGCTCTAGCATGATCAGTGAGTGTGGGTGGCTGTGCACTGTGCAACTCGCCACCTTCTTCATCTAGGAATTATGGGAAGACAGAGTAGATTGCAGTGCATCAATGATGTGGGCTCAACATGCCATGATGCAGGGTCTTCAGTTCCATCATTTCATGGACTTCTGGCTATATTTTATACCATTTTATTGATGGTCACTGCTTACTGTGGATCTTGCACTGCTCTCTACTGTTGTGGTCAATGTTAAGAAAATAATGTGGCTGATCATGCAGTATATCATGAGCTCTGACTCTGAACAGGAGTCCAGGCTGCTCGCCCTGCTGTGTGTCAATAGAAACAATACTAGATTACTTTTAGCACCACCAGTTCATCATCATGGTTCAGTCCACTGGCTGTTGTGTTCAGTCCCCCATGATGTATCCCCAGAGCTCTTTGCGGTGGAGGTGGGGTTGCTGAGGATGCCACACAGCTTCTTACAGAAGCATTAGGTCTTCAGTGTCACACCAGAGTGACAGTTTGACTCCCTTGCCTTCTGGTACGCCTGCCTCACCTCCTTTATCTTCGCACAACGATGGATGCATGTCTTGTTCATAACCTTATTCAACGAGCTACAAGAAAAATAACCATAGGTATCACAGTTCTTACAGGTGGAGTGGAGCTGGGACTGCACAGCCTCCTGTCCCCACAGACCCAGCATATCCAACAATTCTGATATGGAGAGCAGTTGCTGTGTGGAGCTGCCATGATCAGTTGGAAAGATGAAATGTAAACTCTCCACACTGAGCAAACATAAAGTGGAAATTCAAAAGTTCTCAGTTCTCTAAAGTGGAAGAGGCAGATGTCTGTGTACATGGGTGGAGGGCAGTGGAGTTCAAACTGCTGACTAGAGCGGCCTGGATAAACATTGTGGGACACCTCCTGGAGGCCATTTATGGTGACATATCAAAGCGCAGAGTCAACCCTGATACTTTGTCAATCAGACTTGCCACAAAAAGCCCTATGCCTCTTGCTGAGGTAGTTTAATTTTGTTGGCAGAGTAGGAAACTTTCTTCAGTGGCAGAAGCATCATAGCATATAAATCTCACCTGTTTTTTTTTTTTTTTTTTTGACGAAAGCTGACTTTTGTCAGTAGAACTCCTATCATAGACATCCAATTCTGAAGATGTTGGCCCGGTCTGTTAGATTGCCAGTCACTTCTTAATCAACAGGAAGACTACAAAATGGATTGTGAAAATCTGGTATATTTTGTCTTGCCCCAGCTCTGTCTACTATTCTGTCTTTTGTTTTCATGAGCAGTGGAGGTATTCAGCCCACACGGAAAAAGGACAAATAGAAAAGCTAGGTTAGTACAACATTACGGTCCTACAGTTTTAAAAAAAAAAACGGCTAACATTTCTGTGGCAGCATTAGATGGCCATATTGTATTTCAGGGGTTTTGATTTAAGATAAGAACTTGAGACATTATTTTGTAGTGAAAATGGTTCATGGATTTCAAACCACAAGATGAGACAGTCACATAGCATTAAGCAAAAAGCGGATAATTATGTGGAATTCAGTTGATTGCAGGGCATTTAGTTAGTTCTGTGTTTGGAAGCAGCCAGACACTATTCTGGAGATCATGAGAGAATTTATACATTGATAATTCTTTCCCAACTCTGAGTAGATCATTTTGACACTTTTTCTTTTTAGTTTTTTTTTTTCTCCTTTGAAAAACAGCTTTTAAGTATATTGTTTTAGGAATAAATTGCTTGCGCAAATATCCAGACTTGAACAGACTATGGTCTGCTTTTGATCATACACAAGCACATAACTTCACTTTCCTTGGTTCTTTTTTTAATAGAAAACGTCGAGAACTGGGTTGAACTCATCACTTGTCTTACACAAGAGGCAGTTGGGGTTACTCAGCTCCACCAATTATTGCAGGTACGATAATTTCAAATCCCCTTTTTACGCGGTAAAGCCCTACTGGGAATATGTCTTTGTTGTTAATCTGTAGCATACTCAGCTATTCCATTAAGGGAAAGAACTGATAAAGCATTACTAATAGATATAAAAGTGTACACTGTCTTTTTGATGAGACATTCTGTTGTACTCTGTGCAGCTTTTGTGTTACGTTTTATACAGCACATGTCTACAGAATGGCTCAGCAAGTCTTCCCTAAAATGACAAAAATATTTTTAATGTGAAATTTTTATTCTTTATCATAAACACATGCTCTCTGCACTCGTAAGCATAATGTAGAGTTTTCTCTTCTATAAATACACTTTAATAGATCTTGTTTGCACGAGATTTCTTTTTTCCTTAACTTCCATGTTTTGCAATCACTGCTGTGGCTTCAGTGGTGCACTTAAGAGTGCTGTTGTAGACATTGTCGACTACTTTGCTGCTGTTGAAGTTGATAGAAGAATTGCAGTGGTGGGACAAAGCTGGTGTACATACAGACAGTGAGGCCCTAAAGATTATTTGTTGGTGACATCATGAATCTCAGTATCTGAAGGCAGCTTGTGCTCCTTGGTGGGAATGCAACCCACCAACTCCCTGGTCTGTTTACCAGTTCCTGGACCTGCTGAGAAAAAGAAGCATTTCAATTTCTTTCATCCAGTATTTCTTTCATTGGCATTAAATATCAGCATAGTTTAAATGTGTTTTCCTTTATAGACTGGTCCACGAGTTAAAGGTGAATTGCATGCAAAGGAGGAAGGTAGAGATTCGGAGCCCAGATTCCTCGGTTACTGGAACAAACAATTTTAAACTAATAGTGGTATGTAATGGGCACTTCAGTTTTTAAGGCTTGAGTGCGCTTGACTCTAGTTATTTTCTTTTGAGCTCTGGGATTTGTGAAGACCTACCACACAGGTTGATGTGCACTGGGAAGTGCTTTTCTCTGTAGCAGATTGCACTTGCAGTTTGTCCTCCCATAATAGAATGTATTTCGTAGCTGGTGAGCTTTGGGGCCAGCTTCACATGGGTATGGTGTCTTTTTTTGTTGTGACCATTCTCCCTTAAAAAGTCTGCACTATGAAGTTAGCTCTTTTGGTGGAATTAACAAATCCTGGTCAAACCTTCTCTCAGTTACATATTAATTATATTGTAGTAGTGCCCAAAATGTGCTAGGTGCTTTCTTAGCACCTAGACCTGGGGTTCTTAACCTTTTCTGGCTGGGACCCAGATTAAGTTTGGGAGTCAGCTTCGTGACCCATGGTTCCGTTTTGAATTAATAACTTATTTCTTTTTTCATTGATCATGGCAACCCATTTTTGGGTTGCGACCCATAGGTTAAGAAGCCCTCTCCTAGACTAAAGAGCTTACAAACTGCAAAAATAAAGCCTAGGTGAAGGGTCAGAGGAGAGGTCATAGAGATAATTGGCAAGCTGTGCTGGTGAAAGAGGAGGAGAGGTAGAGGGGAATGGAACATAACAAACAAGGGAGGAGAAAGGGAAAGGATAAGAGTGGGTGCAGTGAAAGGGATGGGGGAGCAGCAAGAAGGTCGAGCCTGTGATTACAGTAGATTTTGTAATCCAGAAAGTCTAGAAGTAAAGAGTGACAACATGAGTTTCTAGATCTGAATACTGCTGGGGCTCTTTGTGGGTGGAGCAGAACTTCTGGGAGCTGAGGCTACATTGGAAACTCTGCCCCACTGAGCTCTGGCTATGTAAGTGGAAGAGGAAAGAACTGAGTTGACAGGCCCTGAACTTACTCCTTCTCCATGGCTCTTGCTGTGACCAGTGCTGTGGGATGAAGCAGCTTTCAGAGGCAGGTATCTTACAGAAGCTGCTATGGAAACTCCCTGTATGTGAGTAAAAGTCCTGGAAACCAGTGGTGGTACTGAAAGCTGCTGCTGGTTTAAAGGAGAGGAAAATCTGGAACTCAGGACCAGCACTTTGATTCCAGTGGCATACAGTAGGGAAGGAGACTTTCAAATAACAGAAAAGTCTACATTTGCACTAAATGCAAAATTTTTTTATGCAGAGGCCCACTTATATACTGTAGCCTGTACTCACTGCTCTTGCTTCATCATGACAGCTTGATCTGCCCATGGTACCATGCCAGAACTCAGCCATTGTTCATTATAGTCAGACATTAACCTGGAAAATAACCCATCTTGAATGCTTTTCTAGTGAGTCTCTCTAGAAAGCAGATAGCCATGCACTCAGGGTCTGTAGTTCTGAACTGCAATCAGATGATGATGGTGTAACATTACAGTTAATGGATTTCTCAGTTTTGGATCCAAGCAGACAAAATAAAACCAGCTCTAATTTAATTACCAATAGTGATGCACTTGTTTTACAGGCAGATGCAGCTTGTGAGAGGATATTCACTGTGAATGATGTAGAGCATGGAGGATGTAAATATGGTATCATCAACCTCAGTGGCTTAGGGAAGGACTCTCTCACTGTGGAAATGTATGATAACCTCTACTTCACAAACCGCAAGGTACCATTCTTCAGTTCTGCAGTTTGCAAAATGTTGTAACTTAGGAGGTGCAAGTGGAAATGAGGAAGGTGATGGGGGGCCCAGGGGGAAGGAAGAGGGAATAGAAGCATCCAGCAATAAGAAGTTGGATAAATGGAGAATTCACAGAGACCTGTGCTCCAATGCTCCTGATTTGCTCTTGGAGAACAGTGTTAGAGGATGGTCAGTCCAGCACCTTTCATGAGGAGCATATTTCCCCAGAACTACTCTTGTCAGCACTTGAAAAAGGAAGCCTTGAGGGACTAATTCTTCTGCTGATTTGTTTGCACTGATTCTTCTTAAGGAAGAAAAAAAAAAAAAACCACATGCCTTTCTTTGAATGGAAGGAACTTTTAGGACAAACTGTAGGTGCCCAGTTCCATGGAGAGAAACTATTTTAGTTAAGAGGTGTGTTGAATGGATCCATCCAGGTTTGGGGAGGCTTTCTGGGTGCTGATTTTTTTTCTACTTCATGCAGTTAGTATCAAGAGGCTAAAATTCCTCTGCTTCTTGATTGAGCTAAAACAAACAAGGAGTCCTGTGGCACTTAGACTAACTAATTTATTTTTTGCATGAGCATTCGTGGGAACAAATCTCATCACTAGTCGTTTTCCACATTGTTCCCTTTGGCATTTTTCTGTATGCAAAGGGTGTGCGCGTTCGGTTTTTCATTCTCATGGGGAATGTTTGAAAATGTTCTTTTCTGAATTAAACAGGAAACAACAAGTAATGGTTTATCTTGTTTTATTTGTAGGTGAATTCTGTGTGCTGGGCATCACTGACTCATCAAGATTCCCACATTTTATATCCTTTTTTAAAATGTAAAGAAATCCTCAGGCTTGCTTCCTTTAGACAGCAAAATGCTTCACAAAACAGCCATTCATTGGCAAGAAATCCCACATACCTGCCTCAGTCAGACTTAATGGTTCATTAGAACAGTGTTTTTCAACCTTTTGCAGGTCACGACCCATTTGGTGGCATATTGCAACCCTACAGGACATTCCAGCCCATCTCTTCCAAGCCAAACCCAGCCATCTCCCCAGCTCTCTGACACACTTACCACTGTGTGGTGACACAATGGTGTGTTCTGACACAGTCATTGAGAACCAGTACATTAGAAAATAACCAGTGCATCCCTAAAGGTTGAAAGAGGGTATGTTGTTAAGTCATCAGTACACATGGTAGTGCTGAAATTTAAAGTAAGTCAAAAAACAGGGCCTATGCCCCAAGGATCTGACAACTTAACCTTCAGAATTGACAGAATGAGTAAATTACATGAAATCATTTTTAGGTATAGTAAGCAACAGCAAGAATGACAAAATAATGGGCTGGGGTGGGGCAACTCTCAGGAGAGTTCTTTAAAGTGTTTTTGTGAATCCATCAGAAAGTCAGGTTTAGGATTAGAAATGAGTGTCTGATTAGAGAGAAGTAACAGAATGCCGCACAAAAGATGTACATTCTGATTGAAAGGACTTCAGAATAAGAGGCAAGCTGCTAAGTGTGTGTAGGAAGTTTGGGTGGAAGTTGCAAGAACACAAATGGGGGAATGTGAAAGGGGCTGGCAGATAAAGGGTGTGTGTAGGAGTATAGCAAACAAGGGGAGATGTAGGCAAGTGTAGGGTTATGAAGATCATTGAAGAGAAGCATAAGGGTTCAAAAAATGATTCAGACCATGGTAGGAAAACCAGCATAAGCCAGTGGAAAGAATGAGGAAATGGTGTCATGGCAATACTACATGGAGAAGAGGAGGATTTTTCATGGTGGTGTTCCAGACATGCACTGCAGCAGGCTGGTAGTTTTCACTTTCTCAGTCTATCTGATCATAATTATAGCATACTGATCTGGAAAAACAAGTTTAAACTCTGCTGCTACCTCCATAGAGCAATGTGATCCAATCCTTTTTTGCTTTGGGGAAGACAGATCCAAAGTAGTTTCGAAAAGGTTATGTTTTCTGTCTTCACTCTTTAAAGTGCTATATGTGTGTGGCACTGTTTTGTGACTGGAAAGAGCAGGAAAGATTTCATTGTTCCTCCTGCTCTCCTTCCCTTTTGGCTAATGCTAAATATCATAACTAAAACCATAGAATTACAGCTCTTTTTCTCTAATTCCTATACCTTGCCCAGGGGTATGATGAGGCTTAATGCATTAGTAGCTGTAAATCACTTTAAAAGTCACCTGACAGGCACTGTTGGAGGACAAATATTATCTACACTAATGTGGCAGAGGCATCTCCCCTTCCCTGTACGGTAGTGTTATGCAACATGTGTCACTTCTGGGAGAGTTGTTGATTTTCCTTAACAGCCTCCAGCAAGCTGTGCCTCATGGGGATTGCAGAAACTCCAGGCTGTGCCAGTTTGCTTCCAGCATCTTTATTCAGCAACTCTAACCCAGGTAGAATACCTTTCTGTTCTGGTTAGAAGTCATCTGAACAGAGCCTCAATGAGGGATGACTTCTGGATTTTCTTTCTGACTCTACACATCTCAAGCATGAATATTAACACTGTGTAATGAAGTCCAAGAACTAACAGTGATAACTTTAGGAACTGGTTAATGAACATAGTTTATGGCACCAGTTTATATTGAGCTGGTAACTCTGTGCTCTTTATGAAGGGAAATGTATATTTGGGTCTTCTCCTGTGCAACTCCTTAATACATAGAACTTGGATGGATAGTTTGAATGAGCACTTGTTAGCCTATCTAGTCCAGGGGTCTCAAACACATGGCCTGCAGGCTGCATGCAGCCCCTAAAGCTGTTTCCTTCGGCCCCCAATGACATGATTGTTACCAATATTTGCAGTATTGTTTTATGAAAAGGTTTCAGTGGTGCGGCCCTTGGGCTAACATACTAGTCCTCATGCAACCCTCTACTTGTCTTCATGTGGCTCTCATAGTGATTTGATTTTGAGACCGCAGGTCTAGTCCATTCAGAAGGAGTGAATAAGTGCTCACAACTGTTTTCCAAGCTGTGACTTTTGCCCTTAGTAGTTGTTCAGATATGTTTATTGATGAGATTACTTGAGATGGAAATCCTTGTAGGTCCCTCTGCTCCTCTCCCCGTGCTGATCTATGGATAGTGTTCAGTGATGTGAAAACATATAAGGAGTCTAGTGGCACTTTCAAAGGCTAGCATTTGTTTATTGCATGAGCTTTCATGGTAGAAAAATCCCAGATTCATTAATCTTTAAAAGTGCCTTAGAACTCCCTGTTTGTTTTGCTGGACTAGACTAACATGGCTATCCCTTTGGAACATGAAAATGTGACTATTAAGGAGGGAAATTTAAAATAAATGGTCTTTAATCCGGTGGATGTTTGGCTGTATCTCTCCCAGTTTTTGTGCTGTTCCTTTTCACAGGGGTCGAATTTAGCTAAGTTGATCCAAGTCCCCACTATGCTGATCTCTCCAGGTCACTTTTTTGGTACACCTCTAATTTTTGTGACCAGTGTAAGTTTAACCACAGTTGAATTTACACCAAAGAAGCATCTGATGAAGGCAAATACATAAAGCAGCTTGATGGGGTGAAACTACATGAGTTGTTTCCAGAGATGTTTAAAACTGAACAATATAGAGTTATTGAACAGCAACTCTTCCTGTTAGCAAAGTCTTCAGGATGCTTTGTCAGTATGACAAAAGTAGTTCTAGGGTCTTCTGGAAATCAGTTTCGTCAGGTACACTAGACAAGTTCCAAAGGGATAGCTGTGTTAGTTGAGTTCAGCAAGACGAACAAGAAGTCCGACGCCACAAGAGGTTCAGCAGAACAAACAGGAAGTCTTATGCTTGTTTACTAGACATCTAGTGTGTCACCTCTAAACCCTAACTGAGGGCTTGGTCTTAACAGACTTGTATGAGGTGAATAACCACTGAACGCTTAGAAGCTAGTGTGTGACTGCAGAGTTAAATTGCTCATTCAGTAGAGGTGGATCCAGTGTAACATGTTCAAAGCTGTGCTTGTCCAAACAAGATCTTTCCTCATTTGTTCTTCATCTCTCCCCACCCCGTGGACGAACATAATTTCAAATCCCTAAGTGCTTCTTTTTGAAAATCCTTATGAATTCTCAGTGAAGGGGAGAGAGAGGTGCACAGCTAGCCTTTAGATGTTGAGACAGGTGAAATGGTGCCCCTGTTCCAACCCAGTTCTCTGAGCGCACTCTATACCAATTTTTTAATATAACGTGGGGGTACTGTGCAGTTGCTTCATTCTCTTTTCTGCTGTCCCCCATAGTCATGCCTGTGACTATAGAGTAGTTCTCATAGTAGTATTCTTTGACAATCACTCATGCTTGTGTTTTCAGAAGAACAGGAGAATAGGACAGTAATTGGCTATTTTAAGGCACTGGAAGCAGGAACGCTGAATGTGGTGAGATATACAGAGGCCTGGTGACATTTTCTGGGGGCTCAGTTAACTTGACACTTCCACATCTCCTTGTGATGCATAGAGGTTTCAGTTTGTTCTCCGTCCTGTTGTCACTCTTAGGAGATCAGCCTGGAATGCTGTGCAGCTTCAAGATCTCCACTGCCTGGTCCTGTGCTTGGTGCCTGAATCCCCAAGCTGATAATTGCTTTAGCACAGGTGAGCAGGAGTGTATTTGTACTGCTTCTAAAGGTAAAGATCTCCACTATCCTGGCTCCAATCTGTGTTGCCCAAATGATGGACATGTGTTTGTTTTACCTTTCTTAGGTCTGATGCGGCGAGTCCTTGTGACCAATGCAATGACTGGTCACCGGCAGACATTTGGAACAAGCAGTGATGTTTTGGCACAACAGTTTGCCACCCAGGTAGAAAAGGACTTGGGTCTTTGATTTCTCTGAAAGATTGTGCACATTGCTGATTTTATTACACAGTGGGACTACTCAGTGATGGCTTCAGTAGCAGTAATAAAATTGACAGTGTTGATGATGTGGCTAACAATGAAACCCAACAAAAATAAGCTACACTGATTTCAAGCTCCATTTGAAATGTGGAGCAGGGCAGGGGGAAATCAATTTTATTTAATAGAAGAGGGTTAAAAAGAAAGTGAAACAGCAAATGCAAGGAATTACAGTAAAGTTTTACATTAATAGTTCCTGTCATCTGAGCACAAAGTGTGAGTATTTTCCTTTTACACTGGGGGGAAAATAAGGCACAGAGAGGTTAATGACTTGTTCACAGTCACAAAGATAGTTTCAAAGGTGGAACTAGAACCTATGAGTCCTAATCCCATCCCCCTGATCTAGCCACAAAACCCAGTTTCCATTTAGTAGTTGTCTGTTCTTTCACTGCTAAATATTTGAAAGTAAGATGAAAGACCTGAGTAAGTTGCAGTGTTTTGCAGTTTGACTATGCTATTCTGATATCTTGTGGTCCTCCATATGCGATTATTGTTTTGGGATCATAATGAAAGGGTGTCTTATTCAGGGGTTAAAGTAAGCTGGAATGCACAGGAATGGCATCTTGGGGCCCACTATGTTTAGGGGCTCAGCATTCCAGGGCCCCTAAAAATAGAAAATGGAGCCAGAACACTGCATTCCGGGGCCCACCATTTAAAAATAGCGGCACCCAAAAGCAGTGTTTTGATACCATTTTCTGTTTTTAGGGGCCCCTGACACTGAGCCTCTAAAAATAGTAGGCTCCAGAAAGCCATTCCTGTGTGTTCTGGGAGGCTGGGAGCTGCCCCAGCCTGGGCTGAGGCTCAGGCCAGAGCCTGTTCTGACTGAGCATGCTCAGAGCTACTCTGAAGTGACATGGTGGCCGGGTAAGGGGGGCTGGGGGGGGAGTTCAGGGACGGACGAGCCAGCCCAGCTGGGAAAAAGCACAGGGAGGGGGTTGGCCCAGGGCAGTGAGCGAAGATGGCATGGCACGGGGTGGTTGGGGAAGGGTTTGGGGACCAGCAGTGAGACAGGGGCTGGGGACAGTAGCTGGGGTGGAGGGTAGACTTGTGAGGGGGCAGTAACTGGGATACATGAGGGGTGCCCACACTAGTGTGAGGGGGGCCTGCCACTTTAGGAGGGTTCTGGGGCCTGTCAAATTTATAGTTTAACCCCTGGTCTTATTACACTCCTAGGAAAGTGGCCACAACTGTCTAGAGATACCAGTATGACTCTGTTGAATGTTCTGTGACTCATCTCCCTGCATGTTCTGGTTTGTCTAGACTCCAGTGCTATACAATGGTTGTCGTTCAGGAGAGGTTTTCAGCATTGACATCCGTCAGCGCAGCCGGAAGGGGCATAGTTGGAAAGCTGTCCGTCTCTTCCATGACTCAGCAGTGACATCTGTTCGCCTTCTTCAAGCTGAGTACTATCTTATGGCAGCGGACATGGCTGGGAAGGTAGAGTTTCACCTCTTTTTATGAAAAGCCTGCTGGTAGGTACCTCATATGTTCTGTTGGCTGTTGCCAAGGTCCCACCCCAGATCTGAAAGAAAATGCCGCCATCTGTAGAGAGTGTTCTTCTTTGTCCCTTGCTCAGTGTCTCAGAGTTTGATCAGCTCACTGATTGGTCAGAAGAAAGTTGTGAATGGTTTGCAGATGTCTGTATTCTCAGCAATTTACTTCTTGCTCTGAGATGCTTTGAATTAGTTATCTCCTGCTGGTGCATCATCATGGAACACTGGAACAGCCGTAACATGCTCCACACAAAAACTTGAAATTCTCCCGGGATTCCCGGACCCAGATGAGATGCTGCTTGCTAGTCAAGGTGAAAAATCCACACTGAGCACCAGAGCTGTACTGACTTGGGCGATGTGTACACATTAGGTGCTACAGTGACTACAGGTCTAGTGAAGATGGTCTATATCAATGGGAGGGATCTCTCCCATCAGCATAAAAGACATCATTGCAAGTGGCATAGTCTGTGTCTCCCACCACCGTTGCACTGTGCACACGAGTGCTTATGTTGGTGCAGTTTATGTCACTCAGGGGGGTGAAATATTCACATCCATTAGTCAAATAAATTTTTGCTGAGTCACATAAATTTTTGCAGGGGCATAGAAAAAGCCTCAGTCTCTTGTTTAGACATAGCTAGGTTGACAGTAGAATCCATCCATCAGCCTAGCTACTGATGCTCTGGAGATGGCGTCACTACAGCAATGGAAGAACTTCTTTCATTGCTTTAGTCAGTATCCATGCTATATGATTATAGAAACATAGATACTGTGCTACAGTTGTGGTTCTGTAGTGTTGCTAATGTAGATACAGCCTAATTCCAACCTTTTTGGCTTGAGTGCCACAGTTATCATTTTTACAACTCTGAAGGGCCACCAGTCTCTGCCCACCCCTCCATACACACACACATACACAGTCTCTGCAGCTAGATGGAAGGAGTTCAGTGAGGAGGCTGCCTCCCTCACTGCTGATTTCCAGTCCCCCTGGCCACAGCAGGGGATCGTGTGTGCTCTGGGTCTCGAGGCAGGAGACAAGTGATCCTCTGCTTTTGACTTCAGCAAGGACCCAGCACCTAGGAACTCAGGCAGAGCACTTTGCTACAGTCTGGGTGAGAGGAACACTGATCTCCCATCCCCTTGGCTTTAGCAAAGAGCCTGCACCAGGCTTTTAGCCCCACGGAATTGCACTCCACCTAGGTCCTTAGGTGGCTGGTCCCTGGGCAGTCAGCAGTAGGTAGTGGGCCACTTTGAAAGCCCCCCAGCTTGGGAACCATTGGCCTAATCAATTACTCTTCCCACAGCTTGGTGAGTTTGTAAAAACAGCAGTGTTATCTCCTTTTTACAGATGGGGAAGTAGAGACAGGGTTGAGTGACTTGCCCAATGCCACCAACTAGTTGGGGCAGAGCCAAAATTAAAAGTCAGCCCTTTGCTCAATCCTTTAGACATGTTGCCTGCAGTAAAACTAACAGAACAAGGTTTTCTGATTTCTCACTGCCAATATCCTAAACCTGTGCTTCAAATAATGTTAAACACTTGTGGCTAGGTGATAAGTCTGTGGTTTGACATTCAGTTTGTTAAACTTTTGATGTCTATTCCCTTCTCCTCCTGTAACCAGCAACAGGGGTCAGAAATGGTCCCAGCTTCACTAAAATGTGCTTCCTTCCATCACCATTTTAACTTGCAGATAAAGCTATGGGACCTGAGAGCAGTGAAGACTGTGAAACACTATGAGGGCCATCATAATGAATATGCTACTCTGCCTCTGCAAATAAATGAGGAGGAAGGGCTTCTTACAGCAGGTGCGTCAGTGTTTCCTTACTACATGTGTGCTCGGTTCTGTTCATCCAGGCGTGTGGGGTGTTCGTGAGGCTAGGCAGTTGGAATTCTCTTGGGTACTCGTTGCTGTCTGGCTTTGGGAACAGCGTAACAAACCGCAAGTGCATAACTAGAAACGAAAACTATTTGGGTGTGTTTTAATTATGAGGATGGTCCTCTGGCGTTCAAAAAATATACTACAGCCAGTGGGATTCCTCAGTCAGAAGTTAGGGCAGACACTGGGAGACAACATGTAAGATAGAGAGTGGCAAGTGTCTGACTTAGAAGTACAGGAAAACAGTGCTAAACTTTTTCATGAATCTGTAAAAAGGATAACTATTTTACGTGGAAGGATAGAGACCCAAAAAGTCCCATTAAATAACAGAAGTATATTGGGTCTTTCGTTGATGCCCAAAAGGGGGCCTGGGAGAACCTGCAAGAGAGAGAGAGTGAGCGCACTAGACATAATTGATGGTGAAGCCTCACTGTGGGGGAGCTGGGTTGTGATTATATGTTGGGGAGTTTGTAGCAGAAAGGGGCTGCGGGGGAGAGAGCCTGCACTGACCCTGAGTGGGATAGAAGAGGTAGAAAGCGGTCTAGGGACGTAGCAAGGAATCTGAGGGAGTAATGTTGGCTGCAAACTATAGGGTTCCTGGGTTAGAGCCCTGAGTAGAGGAAGGGCCTTGGTACAGCCACCAAGAAAAGTGGGGTAAAATCAGTGGCACTAAGGTGATGTGAGGACAGCAGAACCCAGAGACAGGTAGAAGAGCTTTTGTGAGGTAAGTGGATTGTAGTTTTGTTATGCTCTGTTACCCCAGAAGGGGCAGGCATAAATATTGTGATTTGGCCAGAGAGCTGAGTTATGAAAGAGATAGTACTTCAGAGACAAATTGCCTGTCAGGAGGAGGTGCTAAACCAAAAGACAGCTGCTAGAGCAGGGTCTCAAACTCAAATCACCACAAGGGCCACATGAGGACTAGTATGTCAGCCCAGGGGCCACACCATGCATGAGGACTAGTATGATAGCCCTAGGGCAGCACCACTGAAATCTCTTCATACAACGATATTGCAAATATTGATAGCAATAGTGTCATTGTGGGCAACAAGAAATAACTTTTAGGAGCCACAAGATCCCTGTGCTAGACCATGCTTGGCCACAAGGAGGTGCCGTTGCAGTGAATGGAACCTCTTTCCACGGGGCTATAGAAACAGCATGATATTCCTGCATTTGGCTTTTTCTTGAATTCTGTGTAAGAGCACAATTATGGAACAAGCTTTTCTTCATTATGATTGATAATAAAGAACCTAGCACTGGGGATACTGCTTTGGATAATGACTTACTAAACTCTGTGTTGCCTTGATTTTTAGATAATTGCCTACAGTTATTTTTATCCATTCCGCCCACCAAAGAGTAAAATATCTGCATCCGTTTTTCCTTTTTGGGGAAGTTCAAGGGATTTTCCATGGATGGGTGGAGATGGGCAATGGTTCTTTCTTAAAGTGTATTAACTCTTTTTTTTTTTTTTCTTCTGGGACCAGAATATTTTAGAGCTGGTTATGATCATTATGTGGAAGCATTTCCTTGCCCTGATTTGCAGTGCTTTTTCCCTCCCCAGTTGGTCAGGATTGCTACACAAGAATGTGGAGTCTCCAAGATGCCCACTTGCTCAGAACCATCCCCTCTCCCCACCCATCCTCCAAGGACTCCATCCCCAGTGTGGTGTTCTCTTCCAGACTTGGAGGCAGCCAAGGAGTTCCTGGCCTGCTAATGGCAGTCAGGCAGGATCTATATCACTTCTCCTACAACTCAGATAATTAGTGTTGTCCCCAGACCAGGGACACAGACCCTCTGGCCTTCTTGGGTGACTCACAAAGCTGTTAGGTGTGGCCTCTTATTGTAACCATTGCATTGACTCAAGTTGCTGTGCTGCCCTACCTGCTCTGTCTGTGGAATTTTGAACTTTGCCCTACAGGTTCAGCAACTTTCTACTGTCTTTGCTGTATGTCTATTAGGCAGTTGTAAATAAAAGTTGTACAGTGATGAACTGCTCATGCAGAATATAGGGCTGTTTGTTTTAATTCAACTGTAAGTGTTGAAGGAAGGATCATTGGTCGGGTCTGCCTTCTATGCAGTAGCTGAAATTCATTGGCAAAAATTGCATTCAAAAGCTAGCTGTTCTACTGACTCTTCAGTAAGGGGGACAGATGAAAAGGGAATGGGAAAAGAGCACCCCAGACAAACCAGGAAGCAAATCTGGTCTCTACTACCTGTCAGAAGTTGGTTAAAGCTGGGTTAGTCTTTAGGAATACACACAGACCGTAAAGATTACAATGAATCTCTTCTGTTTAATATAAAGGGTTCACTTTGTCTCCCAGGGCTCCACACTCACTGCTGTTTTGTGTGGTCTTTCTAGGCCTAGTCACTTTGCCTCTCTGAACACGGTTCTCAATTCCCCATCCTCTGTTTCATGTGGTCTGCACTTTCCCAACACAGCATGCTGTCCTCTTTTCTGCTCCATTGGATCTCTGTCTTCAGAGCTCTCATCCACACCACCACTTATTCCTGAAATATAAACTGTCCCTGCAAGAGCAATGAAACATTAAAGAGACTGCTTCCTTGATGGGGAAAAAGGCATTTGCAGAAGTGTTGTGTGCACATAAATGCCAGTGAATAATGTATACAACAAGGGTCTTGAACTCATCACCATGAGGGCCATATGAAGACTGGTACAGGGCCACATGAGGAGTAGTACGTTAGCCCGAGGGCTGCACCACTGAAACCTTTTCATGCAACGATATTGCAAATATCGGTAACACTAGTGTCATTGCGGGCCGCAGGAGACAGCTTTTAGGGGCTGCATGCAGCCCCCGGCCACATGTTTGGGACCCCAGTATACAATGAGGACCACCCTGTCATCCTTCTCTGTAAAGTTTTTGCATACAGACTGAAAGATTCTCAGATTAACTTCACAGAACAAATAATTAATTACTTCAGTTACTAATTCTTACATAATTTTCAAGTAATAAATATTGTAACAGTCTCAATGTGCTATGTTGATTAATTACGTAAATCATCTAATCAGGAAACAAATATGACTATGTAACTAACCAACTTGGTAGAAATGGTACTCTTACCTTGTACTGTTGACTTGAGAACTGGCATTTGGAGTATTTGAAATTTTAAATGGCCTTTGTACAGGCATTCCTGCTAGTACAACAGAGCTGCTCAGATGTGCAGAAAGCAAAATGGACAGGGATAATGGACTCAATTGAATCAAAATTAATTCTTGAATTTAAAATGGTGCATGTAGAACTTCCCTCTCCTCTCACTGTTCTCCCAGCTCTAGTTAAAACCCTCCCCCTTTCTGTAAGGATGCGAATCCTGTAATATTTGTATACTGTCTTTGAGCAAACCAACTAAAAGAAGTGTGTCAGGAAGGCATCTTGCTTTTTCTGGTGCTTTCTTTGCTCCCCTTCAGGCAGAACATATTTAAATGCAAGAAGCTCATTTGCTGTGTTTGCCATTTCCCCTGGAGTTAAGCATTTGTGGTGAGCCTACACACCCATTCATCCCCACCCTCTGCCAGAGTCCCTCCAGCTAAGGCTTTTAAACTTGTGATAGGCTGCAGAGGAAGATGATGTGATCAAGTATGCAAGCACTGGCCCACTGCATTGAAATAACCTCTTTTTCCTTGGAGCAGCCAGCAGGTAAGGGCACTAGAACAGTGGTTGTCAAACTTAGGGGCAGGACCCAGTACTAGGTCACAGACCTCAAGTACTGGGTCGCAGGGCCTCTTGCTGCCACCTCCTAAAGACTGGAATGCATTGCTCAAAGATGTAATTGTTGTGTCGCAGGCATAAATGACTTTTTTCAGCTGGGTCCCAAGGAAAAAAGTTTGTAAACCACTGCACTATAGAGAGAAAAGGTCCTGGTGTTCTCCTCAGGCTTGTAACTAGGCCAGGGTGACCAGGGCAAAGCCCCAGGCGTGGAATGTTAGTGGGTGCAGGGGATGGATCCAGCTTCCCAGAGCAGCTTGGGATGGATCTGGATCCATTCCCAGATGCCACGGGGAGCTGGATCCACCCCTTGTGCCCCCTAACATTCTGCGCCTGGGGTTTCCGCTGGGGCTCGCTGCCGCCACCAGATCCAGATCCAGATCCATCCCCTGGCAGCGGCGGAAGTTCCCAGCACCTCCAGCGGCAGCTGGGAATGGCTCTGTCCCCTCCATGGCCTGCTGGTGGCAGTGGGAGCTTACAAGTGCCTCCAGCAGCAGCTGGGAACAGATCCAGATCCCCTGCCAGCCACTGGCAGGCTGCAGGGATCCAGCTCCATCTGCAGCCGCGTGTCTGGGGATGGATTAGGGCCCAGGGGAGAAAGCGTGCTTCTGGGGCTGCTTGCCCCAGGTGTGAAAACTACTAGTTATGGCTCTGGTTTTCCTATTGCAATATCAGAATAACCTACTTCCTCTGCCCTGATGTCCCAGCAGAGGGACTGTGGTCTAGCAGGAAACGCTACAATGCCCAGAGTGTGCCTGTAGTCATTCAGGTTGGGTCTCTGCTATGCAGAAGGCATGTTTTTTCACTCACTCACATGGACTGACTAATCCCCCTTTCTTAATTACTTAGGAATTGGTCAGTTTCCCCAGGGCTTACACAGGGGAACTAGAAGAGTGGATTTTAAACTGTTTTTTTCTTGAGACCCTGTTGATTTAAAAAAAAAAAAAAAAAATCATGCCTGCAACCTTACAATTTTACATCTTTGAGCAGTGCATTCCAGTCTTTCGGCAGTTGCAGCAAGGGTCACTGTAATCCAGTACCTGAGGGTCTGCAACCCAGTATTGAGTCCCAATCTGTGGCTTGAAAACCACTGAACTGGGGGACATTGTAGTAGGCAGTCTAGGTATTGTTTGGCATGGCAGCTTTCTGAATCATAACAAAAAGAATGTGGCAATTAATATGCCTACTCCTCTGAAAAAGAACACAGTGGTTTTGAGACCATGGACAGAGGAGAAATTGTCTTGTTTTCCATAGACAAACTGGAATTTGGGGGGTGTCAGTTAAAAGTAAACTGGAGAGGGTCTATTTAACTCAGTTTATAGCATTCCAGGGGGCAGCCATGTTAGTCTAGTTCAGTAAAACGAACAAGGACTCCTGTGGTACTTAAAAGAGTAACAAATTTAATTATTGCATGAGCTTTTGTGGGAGAAAAACCCACTTTGTCCTTCATCCTTCAAAGCGTCTGAGAAAGTGGGATTTTCTCCCACGAAGGCTTGTGTGATAAATGAATGTATTTTTTAAGTGCCACAGGACTTCTTGTTTGTTTTTCAATATATAAATTGTAGCAGAAAAAGCATTAACAGGAAGGTCAAAGACAGCCACTTTTTTTTTTTTTCTAAACTTCCCTCTTCTAGTTGCTTTTCCTGTTACAAACCTGCTCTTCCATCCTCTGGTTATTACGTTCCAGTACCACACAGTCATCATGTCCAGTGCATACCTTTGTTTCCTCTAAACTTAGCCCCAAAACCTTACAGTTTGGGGCCATCTGAAAGTGAGTCAGTTTATAGTAACAGAACTCATACTGTCCAGCTCAAAATTGGAGAGGAAAAACGTCTATGTAAAAAAACAACAAGGAGTTGTGTGGCACTTTAAGACTAACATTTATTTTTTGCATCTGAGGAAGTGGGATCTTCTCCCATGAAAGCTCATGCAAAAAATAAATCTGTTAGTCTTAAAGTGCCACACAACTACTTGTTTTTACTGAACTAGACTAACAGGGCTATCCCTTTTGAAATTGACAAAAAAAATCTATGGCCTCTGTTCACAGGTCTGTATACCAATTTACATGTAATTGGCCTAGCCAGTGAAATTTGAAGTAAACAAGTCTGGGCAAAGAACAAATGCATTTTCTTCCTGAAATCTGAGCTGTTTGGTGCACATTGTGTAAAGAATTAAACTGTCAGGCATTGTGGCATGTAAATCAATTCACATGATTCTTATTTTAATATGTTTGTTGTTTGTTTCTGCCACATTTGCTAATTAGAAAAGATGTAGCAGTTCTTCTGTCCACTGAAGCTGAATCACTTTTCTGGCAAAAGATTAATAACAAACACAGACTACTTCATGCTATAAATCAAAACAGCTTTATCTTGCCATGTCTCAGACAAATTAATAGTCTTGCCAAGACAAGTGTTCACTGCAGCCGCTGAAACATTACCATTACGTCGAACTGTGCAAGTTAGTCCAAAGGCCAGACTTCCACCTTGATTTGCCAGACTTCAGCTGCTTTTCACTAATAAGTAATATGTAAAGCCCATAAACTGGTCTTTTTGAAACAGAGAGAATGGCATTTTTCATTTAACAGGGAAATAGGGTTTTACTATTAATCCTGGCACGTTTTATTGCTCAGTTCCAAATATTAGTGTTTTCCCCATCTTCTAAGTCAATTTCATTAAACTATTAGACCTCTTCCAGGCTGATGTCATGAAGCAACCTGTAGTTTGAGCTTTTTTGGAGTTCAGGAAAGGCTACTGTTGCCTTTTGCAAAAGTCACTCCATTCAGCTGTCACAGAAACATCTGCAAGCGCACTTACTCCATGAAGCGGTCATAAGCTTAGACTATAAACTTGGGGGCAGGCACCATGTTTTTCTTCTGTGTGTGTAAAGTGCCTGACAGAGTGGGATACTAGTCTATGAGTAATGGGTCCTAGGTTGTTCTGGTAATACAAAAAAACAAGGATAATGAGCAAGAATGAGCTTATTTCAAGTCCTTTTCCTAGTAAAAACCCATGTCTTCCTAATGGGTTTCCAGTTCCTGTCTTGAATGCCACATTGTTACTTGCTTCGCATACTGAGTTGTTAAGCAGGTGACGCTTGTTTTTCAGATTGTTTCCTGGTTCGTTTAAAGTCACTGCAGAAATACAGTCTTATCTAGGTTCAAGGGAGGTAGTGTTGTTCAGAGTCATTAACTTATGAAACGCTAATGCCTTGGGTACAGAAATCTATAATCCTAGCTCCTACTGGACTCATTTTAGGCACACACTTGGCACATTTATCTCCTTTAAGTTCCTGATTCAGCTCTCATTTAAGTCAACTCGAATCTTTCCATTAACTTCACTGGGAGATCAACAACACACTGAACCAGCAGCAACTGCTGAGCATTCTAGTAATATCTGGCTTCCTCTTGAGGACTGTATTCCAACATGGGAGCAGCCCTTTGAGTTTGACTCTTATTTTGGAACAGGGAAAGGTCTAAACAATGTTTAACTAAAGCCCAAGCCCTGTTCTTCCCACATTCATGATAGGTAATGCTGTTGGGGAGGGAAGGATCTAGAGTGCCCAGCTTAGATCAGTGTTTTTTCAAACCAAGGGTTGGGACCCAGTAGTGGGTTGCAGACCCCCAGTTATTGGGTTACAGCACCCTCTGCTGCCACCTTGAAAAGACTAGAGGACATTGCTTAAAGATGTAATTGTTGGGTTACAAGTATAAATGATTTTTTTTCAACTGGGTTGGGGGTGTGTGAAAACCATTGACTTAGATCAGTGTACATTAACTTGGGTGATATACAGCATTTTTCCCCTGGGACACTTTTGCAACCAGAGAATTTTATCATTTTGCCCCCTCTATCCAAGCAAACTCATTGGACACTATGATGTAAAACAGAGCAAACTGCATTAAAACTTTGGCCTTATCTATTTAGGAAAGTTGTACCAGTATACTTTAAGGTATGTAGTTAAGCTGATCTAGTTAAACAAAGAAGTTTTCACCAGTTTAATTAAACTCGTTTGAAAAATGATGTAAGCTATATGAATGCAGCTTTTCTCTGTAGGTGAGGCCTTAGCTGACTCTTTTACCTTTCTCTAGGGATACCTGTTGCCCTCTGGTTTATTTTACTGATGCTCAACTGTCACTTTCCCCCTTTTTGTCCAGAAACACTGACACCAAGCCCATTTCAGGTAAGCAAAAAAGAAGAGATCTTGCTTTGCTGACAAGATCCCAGCACTACCCCAACATTACTGTAGTCCTAGCCTTTTCATTCAGGATTGGACTTCATGTCCTAACAGGCCCTCAGATATCACAGCAATGCATGTGCTAGAAATAAATAGCACCGTGTCTTAGATTGAGACACTACATCTGCCAGTGGCAGGACAAAATTCCAACAAGTCAATGACACAGAGAGACTGAAGTGAAGACTTTATATGAGGAATGTCAAGGATGGTTTCTCTTTGTGCATTAACACTGTAGTAAAGCTACATGCATGGAGGCCACACAGCATAGCTTTCAAACCAGCTACAAATCTCAACTATGTTGTCTGCAATCTATTCAAAAATAAATAGCTCAAAGTGCAGAGCTATGTTATAAAATGTCTTTTCTAAAACAGGACTGTTACCCACTCCTACCCCTCCTCCCCTCAAGGTGAGTGTCAGCTTCCAACAGCCTTTGATTGCAAAGTACAACTCAGTCTCTATAGCCAGAAGGAAAAAAGTTTCCTACAACATGTTTCTGCTTCAATGTGCAAGCTGGGAATATCTGCCAGGCAGTCACTTCACAAGCAGGTTCCATTAGGTGAATAAGCAATAACTATTAGTTACAAGGATGAAGCCAGCACACCTGTTCAGAAGGTCTATTCTTTTATAGCAGTTAATTTAATAATATAGTCCTAAAAGAGGGTGTTGGTCATTGAGCTACACATGGACACATTTAACAGGTAGGACTAAATCAATTCCAGGCTAGCGTGTCAAACTCCAGCCACAACACTTGGAGACAAGTCTCCTCCATGAGAACACCCTGTTGTCTACATAAGCCAAATGTTCAATTCATGATGATCTGTTGTTCTTGTCATGAGAGCCAAAATATACAGAAAGGAGAGTATCAGTTGAGCTCAGTGGTTTGCTCAGTGCTGATATAATGCAGGCCTTTATGGAAGGGTAAAGTCTAGTGAGTGCTACCTGCTAAGAGCTGAAAGAAGATCCTCTTGTCCTGCTGAATCTGTAGGCTTGGCTGTTGAGTTTTTAAAGAAAGATCACAGTCAAATCTGTGCCATTTCTATGCAGTCATTTGCAAGACCAGTGGTGGCATCATGGATTTGAGAATAAAACTTCAGTAGCAAACACCAGACTGCAGATCATGAGATCTTCCAGAAAACTGACACTTGTTTCATTCTGGACACAAGCCTCTTAGTCTGGGACAAACTTCATAAAGCAGTTAAAGTCCTCCAGAAAGAGATCCAAGTGCATGGAAATGTGATCAAGAAAAGCGAGGCCCTGCTATCTTGTGCTGAAGTGGAAGTGGCTATTACCATAGATGTCCTAGTGTTTTCAATATCATTTGTTTTCCCTTGTAGACTGGTCTCTGCCATGGTGCTAGGTTCAGCTCCATTCCCCTGCACTGCAGTCCCATGATCTGCCTGATCACCATTTGTGATCACAATTAAAAAGGATTTTGCAAACCCTTTAGTGCCAGGAGGTGGAGCTTCCAGAAGCAGGGCCCTTCCCATTATCACTTGAGGAGCCTTGGATCCTCCTGGCAATAAAGGGTCCAAACCTTTACAGCAAGATCATGTGATCAGCAAAAGGCTTCAAGAGAAGGATTAGAAGGCACTGCAGGGGCTGTGAATTCGACCCAATACAGCAGGGAATAGCTGCATCTCTTATTTGAACTAGAAATATTCAAAGCTTCACTAGCCACCTGCATTCTTAACACAGTAAAGTTATATATAGATATAGATGTTTAAATTGGATTAAAATACACTGGATTTTGGGTTGCTCATTTACACATGAGCTTCCCCCCTTCCCCAATTAGTTTGCAATTAAAACCTGAAGCTCCAGTTTTTCTCACTTGAGCTCATTTCCGATCATTCCAAGATGGCTAAAACTTGGGAGCAGGCCAGAGATCAGAAACATGCACTCTGGCTGCCAACAGGTTCAAAGATGAAAAGAAGACCAAATTTTTTGTTTCTGACCCTGAGAACCTAAGGAATTTTGAAGGACCCAGACTGGAAGCTGGGGTTAAAGATCAGGTTTCTTGTTGCAGTTAAAACAGACTCGCACTGGATGATCCCATCCACGGGAGGGGACTGCTCGGCGCTCACTTGAACACTTGTCGCAGAATCCCTGCCCACAGGCTCGACAGTGGTGTTTAGAGAGCTTGATGTTGAACTCCTTCTGGCAGTTGTGGCAGTGAAGGATTTCATGATCTGGCACCCAGTAAGCAGGTCTGGCAGCATCTTTCACAAGCCCTACAAAGGATTAAAAAGAACCAGAGCAATTAGAATGTCTCATGCTCTTTGCTAAGGAAACGGAGGGGAAGGACCTAAGGACTGCAAGCCACACCTGGGCCTGCTCAAAGAGCTCATTAAGGAAATTGTAAGCTGTGCCCACAAAACATTTCATTTGAAACAGGCATCTGCTAGTAGCACAGATACTCCAAATTTTTCATATTCTGCCCTGCCACAATTAAATGGCATTTGCTTTTTATAAGTAGGATCCTATCACCAGTACACCGTTGTTTAATAAACAATAATAAAGAGTTAGAGCTGTTTGGGGAATGAAGTCCTCTATCCACACAATAGGCACAACATCCACAGTGGCTCTGCGGGCATCCCCTCCACACTCAACCCTGACCAAGCCCAGGACCAAATTGCCATGTCTCATTATACATTTATGCTAAAACTGCCACCCAAGATACCAATTTATGGTATGTGATGTGGGTCCCATTTACTAATAACCAGACTGAAAACTCCAGTTTGTGTCACGTTCAATCACCAAAGTGCTATCACTGTCTTTACAACACTTGGTCACTACTGACCTTGGCTGGATTTGGACCAGTGACCTAAACATGAAAGTTTCTGCATTAAATCTTATTCAGAATGCATATCAAGCTAAGTAGATCTAATCAATCTCAGTTATATGAGCTGGCTATAGTTTGCACTATAACAGTTATTCTTTAACCCCTGCTCTCGTCTCCTAAAGAACAAGGTGATCAGATCTCCCTGACTTACTGGAACAATGACCCAATCAAGAGTGTAGTGCCAGGACAGGCAAAGATTCTGCACTTGAAGAACAGCACAGGCCCACTTTGCTAATCTTTTGCCATTCTTTACTGAAGGCAAGTGGGGGTGAAGCCTCCTCCTGCCATGACTCATTTAGTGAGCATTAAGTTTCTCTGTCTCATCTTCAGTTCACTGTGGTTCAGCTGCCTGACCAAAACAACATAACCATAGATCTTTCAGGTGTGTGTACAACAGTGGCAACACCAACATCTGGCAGCTTTATTTCTGCTTCCATTTTGTTAGATACACGAAATTCCAGGAAGAGCAACGGAGAGAAGGTCTGATCAGTGGTTAATGCAAATTCATCATCCTCTACTGCTGTCTACCTCCTGTGGGAGTTCAAACTGCCATCTGTCCTGGTGACCAGCAGCAAAACAACATTAAATGCTGGTATCTGCTGAAGCACCTGGGGTGCTCCCCAAGTGCACTAAGAACCAGCACACTGCCATTGTTCTAATCCCGCATTAAGGACCATCCTCCCAGCTACTTTCCTGTCATTTATCTACTGGGTGTTTACATTTCTTGATCCTGACTTGCAGCAT
Source organism: Podocnemis expansa (assembly GCA_007922195.1). Classification (NCBI taxonomy): domain Eukaryota; kingdom Metazoa; phylum Chordata; order Testudines; family Podocnemididae; genus Podocnemis; species Podocnemis expansa. The sequence goes on along the minus strand of ML681963.1, from coordinate 88,782,131 downwards.
GGAGCCCATTAATCCTAATTATGTCAGCTGGAGCTGTGGGCACTCAGAACCTCTGAGAAACATGACAGAATGCCTCATAACCATAATTTTTAAAGTACAATTATGGACCATAATTTTTAAAGTACAATCTAGGAAACAGTCTGGCAGATCATTGCAATGACCCTGCTTGTCTATCAGGGGAAGAAAAGTTATTCATAACTCATGCATCTGTGATGCTCCCCTGCAGAGAGAATAGAAATAAGGTGGTGTGTAAACTTGAGGGGAAAATGCTTAGGAGTAAGAGGAAGTTGAGAGACCCACACTGGCCATATGGCATAAGAATTGTTAGTATGCCATGCCAGCACATTTCAAGCACTGAAGTTTAACTAACAGCTTTGACATATGCAACCAAAATGTTCCTAGATAGAAAACTAATTGGAAGGAAAGAGTGCTCACCAAGTGGGATGTCTATGGCAGTGACCACAGCTCCAAGAGTATTCTGCACCGCCTCGCCGACCTTCCTGGCAATCAGCGTCCCACCTTCTTCCTCTGTCAGTGACTCAGGCACATCTGCGTAACAGAAGAGTTACGGTTCAAAACCCACGGCACATTACCTGCCAAGTCAGTTAACTAATGTTAAACCAAGGTAACTTAGCTAAGTGCAGCACTTGTCTTGGACTCTCTGGCATCCCAGTGCAGGCATATGCCACTCAGCCTTTATTTTACATCCATCCTGCCTTCACTTGGGGAATTTGCATGACCTTCACTGTTACACAATTCCTCCACCCAAGTAGAGCGGACTTTTTGTCTTGTCCAAGACCAGTGCAGTAGGGATGCTATTTCCTCACCAGTAAGAGATATTGGGTTAAAGTCCAATTTAGAAATAATTCCTTGTAAATGGTATTTGCAATAAAAAACAAGAGTCTCTCATGGTTCATCTGCTTCTCCCACCAGAAGGATTTACAAATGTGACTTGAAATCCTACTCTGAGGTAGTGCGTACCCCCCCAAAATAGCACCATCTACACCCACATCAGGACATCAGTTGGCATTTGGATCGGTTTATGGACCAAATTCACATCCTTCCCTGGACTGAGGCTTTCAAAAGAAAGAAGTCAGGGCTAAGATTTCAGACAGTACATGTGGTTAATGCTGACAGGAAGGTGAAGGATTTTCTTCCATTCCCAGAACTAGGAGAGACTGGACAGGATTACCTAGCTGGATCCCTCTGCTGTCATAGCAGTTGTCACACACTCTCACTGGTGCTGGTCCCCAGCCCCGCTCAGGGACGGGGCGGGTCTTGGAAGAGCAGCCATCACAGAAGCCCTCCCCGCAAGCCCGACAGTGATGTTTAGTATCATTGTCTTTAAAGGATGTGCCACACTTGTTGCAATTCTGAACAAGACAAAACAGAAAGGGAAACTATTAGTTTGATTTTCCTAATTAGATAAGGAAAGCATTAAAGAATTGGATCCCAAGATGGCAGGGACCGTGGCACCCATGAAAAGGACAGGATCCTGCATGATCGGGGAACATATTTTAAGCCTCACAGTTAACTAATCCATATTTACACTGCAGAGACTTTTTGATGCCTTTCACTGAAGTGTCATGGACAGAGTCACTAGTCTAGGTGGTGCCAGCATTATCCTTCTAGTTCAATGACTTCATACACAGAGAAGGGACCCAAGGGAATGTATGCATGTGGTGGCTAGGTCAGCAGTATTACCAGGATCCCTGTAGTCACATTCGTGAATGGTTACAGCTATGCTCTCTTGGGTGCCTACAAAACTGGCAGTTGATCTGTGTATATGCCAAAGTTTTGGAAAACAAAGATAAGATGGGTCATTTTCACTTTAGTCATTTGCCCAATTCCTTTTACATGCTTTTTCAAAGGAGCTGGGAGTCTTCTTCTAATTGAACTGTAAGGACCACTTATTCATCTACAACTTCATATTTTGTGTAAATCAGTTGCACCTGCAAAAGTGGGAATGCAAGCCGCTGATTCTCTATGTTCAAGAGGAAAATACTAGTAGTCAAAATTTTTATCAACAGTCTTGGCAGTGGGAATCGGTCAAACTTGAGAAGCAGGAAGTGGATAAACAAGGAGACAGATTGCACGCTCAGGGAAGAAGAACTGGATAAGGCATCTGATGTTATCTTTCTCAGGCCAAATCAAGAAAGGGAATAGCAAGGGCCATTGCCACTGTCTCTGAAGAGTTGCTGGAAGTGGATGAGCTGCAGTTTGCAGTCTATAGTAGAAAAGGCACCTGAAATCTATTAGATTATTTTTTAACCAGTTACTCTGTCATTTTCTGATTTGGATAAGATGTGGAGAAAGGGTACGTTCAGAGAAACAAAAAGAGGAGGTTCTCTCAACACCATGAAAGTACAGCAGCTGCTACATACCAGGATTTGAGAGTTGGGTCTCCAGTAGGCAGGGGCAATTTGGTCTGTCAGCCAAGAGGTCACCGCTTTGGTGGGTCCCAGACTGAGCTCAGACACAGACTGTGCCATGAAATTCATCCCATCCAACAGGCGCTGTGCTGCATTGTTGTTATCTTTCAGAAATCCATCTGTCTAGAACACAACAGGGATTTACATGAAAATGGAAAAAAATGGAGGAGGACACATTTGCCTCTCCTATGCACATGCTTCTTGGAGCAAATGCACATCCACTGCTGGAGTTAAACTGGAGAGCAACACCTGGAAGAATCACAAACCTTTTGGGGGGGGTTGCTAGAAGGGGGGGAACAAAAGTGTCTTACTGATTTAAACATTCACGCCAGGAGTTTAAATGTTGACAATGTCAACCCAGCTGTCCAATGTACTGTGTGTGAGACTTTTAGAGGGACCAAAACAAGCTCCTGTCCTGTCTCATTGATATTCAGTATCCCACGGCACTTTCAGTAAGAAAAGGCTTGCTCAAGTGTCCCTTGCTTCTTCTTTTGTTTAGTAGATTGTGGAGCATGTAGCTGGATTTCAGTGGAGAAAGAAAGAAACACTGACCAACCGATCCACCCTTCAGAAACATCACAACAACCAAACTTACTCCTGGCCAGACATGCTCAATTTCTGTCCTCACTACAGTGTCCACAGGATCTTGGTTCCCAAACCAGTACTGCCGACTGCGGTACACCACTCCACAGTTGGGGCACTCAATCACATACCTGCAGTGGAGAACAACGGGAACTGGTTACCTGGCAAGGGGCTGGCAGCCCAAAGGTGCTGGCAGAGGAAAGGAAAGGGAGAGGCAGAAAGACTCACCCTGACCAAGCATACTTGGCAAGGCCCATCCAAGGGGAATCAGTGGAAGCAGATGTTTTTGGTACCACACTGACCTCCATCCCACGCTCATAACAGGCCTGGAACATTAGTGTCTAATTAAAATCACGTTTTAGACTCCTAGACACCAAGTCTCATGTTGCTGTCTGATCATGAGTGGGTTTAAAAGCCTTATTTGTTCTGAGAGTGTGGACATCGATTGCTAAAGGGGCCATATGATGGATCCCATCACTGATACTGGGATTTTTGTCCATTATTTCCCCAATGTGTTTAAACAATTATAAAAATATGACTATGGGTGAAGTAACCCCCAGACTCCTATATGTGACCTTTGAGTTATATGTACCTCAAAAAAGAAGAAAAAAATCAACTAACATTAGGAGTGGATGGAAGGAAATAGGGAAGGCAAGGAAAGGACACATACATTCAGAATATTGAGGCTGAAGGGCAACACCTAGTTAACCTATTCTGGGAATGGCAGCAAAGCAGCCCTTGATGATCCAGCCAGCAAAACCTGTAAGCAGTACATCAACTAGGCTGCTGTCAAACAGAACAATTACCAAAGCACTGTTAAAAAGGAACAGGAATTTTGTTGCCAAATCAAGGCCAAAGGGCTGTTCCCATGAGTCTTCAGCAGAGTAGAGGAGCAAGACAGTGAGGGCATGTCAGTAATGCTCCTCATTCCAAGCATAGGTGGTACATAACTCCTGCGTTTGGGGAGGGTGGGCAGGATGGCAACTCTGTCCAAGATTATGGCCCTGCCCCCGTGCTCCATCCCTGCTCCTGGTCTGTGCCTATCAAGGCCACCTGCACCCACTGCTGACCCCTCTATGGGAAGAGCCTAGGGGAGGGGCACAAGCAGCAGCTAGAGCAGGGATGGAGTGTGGAGAGGGTAGAAAGGTGGAGTAGGAGCTTCAGGCAGTTGCTGTTTGAGGCAGCTTAGCATCTCCAAGCCTATTATATCCCTGCCTGTGCTCCCAGGACATGGGTTCCCCCCCTTCTTCTCCTCCATGCACTGGACCTGGTCCTTAGGACTCTGCGCACCTTGCAGGTGTAGACTCTGTTATCGTACTGATGGGAGTATCTGCAGCGGCTCTTGGCTTCATGAGGAACTCCTTCTTTCACATGGTTCATGCTGTTCTTACAGCCACACCTGGAATCCAAAAACAAACTGTGAGTAGGCTAGAAAATCACCGATACAGAACAACCCTCAGCATGAGGTCAGTTAAGTTGCCAGAACTAAACTAGGTTCTATTCAGTATCTTACATTTGTACGGTTCCTTTAGTCTCAAAGCATTTTAAAAGCTGAAATCCAACAGTGACTTCACAGGCCACTGAAATGCAGCCACCATGGAGTGAGATACAACACTAGTTTCAAAGCAATCTTACAGAATTTAATGCTCAATGTGAATACTGAGTCCAAGAGACGCTTCACAGGGAATCTAGATGGAACTAAACAGGTTTAGAATTTGGCCAAGACACCAAAGCTAACATCCCAGTTCTTAAAAAGAGCACTAGAGAATCTTTAATAACCATGAAGACTGGGGACTAGTTTTACATCTTATTTGACAGACAGGACTTCCAGCAGTTCAATATTCCACAGCATCATGCTTTATGCAGCTCAGTACAGTATGACTATTAACTATTAAATAATAATTCCCACACTACCCGGGCTTTCCTTACAGCCTTGCATTCAAGTTCTGATGCATCTGACTGGTTAGTATGCAAAATCTCATCAGCCCCAAGGGATGTGGCTGCTAAGTTGCCAGCCACAGGTCAAAATCCACAGCTGGATAGATGTATGTTTGGGTGATGTTTACGTAATGAATATTGCAGAAACTCCCACATGGCAATTATTTTTTACTTCAAAGGATTCCTGCAGACCACTCATTCACACTCTGCCCTTTGAGGAACTTGCACAATTCTGAGACCACGTTTATGAACACTGCTTGGGAAGGCATGTGGGCAAAATTGTGATAGTGCAGAAGTTGCAGATTCCACACTATTAGGGTTCCACTGCAGTTTCAACAGTGGGGAGCCCTGCCGTGCACAGGCCTGAAACTGGGAGCACCAGGCAACCAACAGCAGGAATCCCAGCTCTAAGCCCCAGGCAGCCAACAGTGCAAAATTGCAGAAAAGTAGTAACAGACTTTATTACTGAAAATAATCAAGTCCATTATAATTTTTCCATGGCTTGTTCACTTCTCAGCCTCAAATATTTGACAATCACCCCACAATTCAAGTAGAGCTGTACTAGTACCATGAAAACAAGACCATATGGTCTAGCTGTGACACAGACATTAGTACAAACAGCATACACATTGAACTGCTTTTTAAGCAGTTCAGATGGTTTCTGATGTCAAGAGAATCATACAAATTCTGTATTCAGACTATAGAATGACCACACTGATGTCACCAACTGATGCTGATAACACCTCTTTGGAGTACTTGTGACCTCACAATGACAGTACAGTCTGATGCTGCAGATCTTGACAGTACTGTCTCCCAGAGGGATGAGGATATTTTTCTTGCCTACTTACCCACAGCTGAGGCATATGGAAGAGCAGGTAAAATATTCATCTGGAAAGAAGGAGCTGTGAGCCATCTGGTCATCAGGGATCTCACCACTGAACCGGTCACTCAAGGCCTGTCAGACAAGGTGAGAGAAACTGCTAAGGAACAACAAGGACATTGATGCACCAGGCCAGTGACAACCTTCTGGAAAGGTATGTGTTTTCATGAACATCTTGGGAAGCTTCTCATGGATAACTCCCCTCTCCTTTCCTTCTAATACAGACCAAACACAATCAACAATTTTACTTGTGGTAGGGAGACGGACTGGATGATCAAGGGGTTTTTTTCCCCTCTCTCTAACCTTCATGATAGGGCAGAATGAGTTGGAAGAAGGTTATAGAGATGCCCAGAGTAAAAAGCTGGATAAAAAGTGTTTGTATTTCACAGTAAAGGAAACAGTATTTGTCTCTACATGCTCAATAAACCGTGCAAGGTTTGAACTAGGTGACAAATTAACTATTATTAATTAAGGTCTTTCATCTTTTTCTTTAAAAAAAAAAATGAATTTAATGATGGTGAAATAATGGAAGTTTCCCTCGTGGGATCTTGTCAAAGTGCCTCAAGCCTATTTTGCAGAGACCACATCTGGGGCAAAAAGGGAGCTCACTCTCCATGGTCAATTCAGTCCTTTGCTTTTCAGCTCAGACTGCAAACAAGCATGATAATTAGAGCCAGTTGTGATGGTAGATTCTGGGATGGAGACACTTCTCCACTAGAACCAGGACTGAGGCCAAACACATTCCACACACACCACTAAATGGCTCTCAAATGTTAGTGGCTTTTGATTACTACTGATGTGGGCTGGATGTGAGCTGGTATCCCACAGACAAAATGTTTGGGGAGGTGACAACAGTCCTTAAATACATGAGAAAAACAAAAACACCACAGCACACATGATGGGGAAATGGTGAAGAGGTTACTATTCTTTTCAAAAGAAATTATTTTTCTTCTTTCACTAAAACAACAAAAAATAACCCACACACCTTCCCCATTAGACACTCAGAATCCTACACAACTCCCTGTGGAGCTCTGTTCCTGATCTTTATTAGTCCCAAGAATCAGATCTATATCTAGAGATGAAAAATAAGAAAATATTTCTCCTGTAGGAAAACATTTGCTGCAAATCAGAGTCTAGATGGCTACCAGATCCTGAATCTGTTATTCTCGTAACATCATGGATTTCTCAACTGTACCAAAATTGCTGACCTTCATCTGTCTTGCACACTTATAATGTGCCCACCACCATCTGCTGACACTGAGCTACAGGATCTCATCCTAGTTCTTATACCTGTCCTAGAAACTATTTTAAATGCTACATTTAGTGTTTTAAAGAGGTAGAATAACATTATTTTAAAGTTTCATTTGTACAGCTCATATTTGTACAGATTTGGTTTATCATGAGGTTGGAATTAAACATCACCTCCAACAGGCAACTCTGCCTATGCAGTACTTTTCTGATGAACCAGTCATAAAAACACTTAAGAGATGAATAAGTGAACTAAATATCACACCGTGACTTTAAAGAGTGACCACAGTCAGAGACGGTGCTAGGCATGAGCAGACTAAGCAATTGTTTAGAGCCCCAAGCATCTCAAAGGAGCCCCCATTCACTTTCTATCATAAATATTTTCCTGTTCTAGTACTGTGGGGAAGGGAGTTGCAAAAATACTCCTGTTTAGGGCCCCCACTGAGCAAGCACCAGCTTTGATCACTATCTCTAATATAATGTTGTGTGATTTTTCTGTATGGATTAATCTCCGCCAAGGAATCAATTTCTGACGATTCCCAGGGTGACTAAACGCAAAGTAAAATAATAATGTAGTAATAATTAAAATGCCTCAATTATTTTGCTTCATGAGGCATTTTGGAAAAGACAAGTACTGTAATGTTTGAAAAGCCCTGTTAATCTGTCAAATTGATTTGAACAAGTCTTTCAGGGGATGTTATGAAGGCCAAAAGTATAACTGGGTTTAAAAAAAAAAATGATAAGATCTTGGAGGATCATGATGATCCTTGTGGTCAGGGATACAACTCCATGCCCTGGGTGTCCCTAAACCTCCACCTGCTAGAAGCTGAAACTGGACAACAGTGGATGCATCAGTCAATAATTGCCCTGTTTTGTTCATTTCCCGTGAAGCATCTAGCATTGGCCACTGCTGGAACAAGAGAACACTGGGCTAGGTGGACCATTGGCCAATCCAGTATGGCCATTCTTATGTTAAATGTTCAGCAGCGCTACTCCAGAGTGAGAGGGGCAAGTTAAATTGTTCCTCCTTAAGTAAATTCCCTCTAGTCTCTTCCTTCCCATATGACAACTGCCATCCCTTTGGCTTATAGAATTGCAAATTTATCAAGAAGTTAACAAAAAACCTCCACTGCCATCTTTCACTTATCACTGATGCTGCTCTTAGTTAAATTAGTAATAGCCTCCTCCTTGGCCAGATCCATGAATGTCTCTGTAAATATCCTCCATGTACTGTCTGTCACTTGAAATAAAGTCTATTACTCTTTCCTCCCCCAGTCAGCTTCCTCCCCAGTGTGGGTTTGAGATTTTGGTCTTCTGATGCTCCTTCAAGTCTTTCAATCTGATTCTTCAGGGGTCTACATCACTTCTTCAACATTCACCCTGCTTGCTGTCTTCCCCCAGAAGAGAACTACCCAGTCCATTCAACCATTATATGTTTATATGAGGTATACTGAAGATTTGCCTTTTCTCTGACTGCCCGCAATTCTGCATGAAAGCTTTGGGTGGAACTTTATTAGTGCATGATACTGGGGAATGATGTCACAGATGTGAATAAGGGCCCTGTGTGTCTCTCCCCAGCCCCCTGGCAAGCCACTCTGCAGCAAATGACTTACTTTCAGAGCTTTGAAGATAACCCCAGGTTGCCTGGGGGAACGGGTGGTATTGTTCTCCAGCTGCTGTTCCACAGCCCTCCTAAGTCCTGAGAAGTCCGTGGGGGGGGGTGTAAGTCCTTGTTCCTTTGTAGTGGATTGAGCTGAAGGCTTCAGGGAAGAGGTTTAATCTCCTGAAACGATCTTGGATGAGTTTCTCAGGTACCTCAGAGAGGTGATCTGTACCAATTCAAAAGTAAAACAAGCAAGGAGTCCTGTGGCACTTAAAGACTGAAAAATTATTATTCCATGAGCTTTTGTGGGAGAAAAGTAGTAACAACTGCTGGATTAGCATAATGCTATTTAACAATCGAGCAGTACTTTAACCATGCAGAGTGCTATATTTACATTTTGAACTACTCCTCAGCATCCTTCAGTGATGCAATAAGTTCCAGAGGTATAGTCCTGTTAGTCTAGTTCAGCAAAAGAAACAAGGAGTCCTGTAGCACCTAAAGACCAGAGGTGTCGCTGGCGCTGGGCACCCAGGGCACATGCCCTGAATCCCAGCGCCAGTGCCCTGGATCTCCGGCCCAATTGGGCTGGAGATCTGGGGCCCAGCCACCGGTGGCCGCAGCGGCCCCATCCCCAGCTGGGGATCCGGGGCCTGGCCGCCTGCAGCTGCAGCGGGGAGTCCAGGGCCCGGCTGCCCGCAGCCACTTCCGGCCCAGGCCCAGGCCCCGGCCGGGGATCCAGGGCCTGGCCACCCGCGGCCAGGGGATGAGGGATCCCACGGCGGCTTCTGGCCCCGTCCCTGGCCAGGGGGCGGGGCCTGTGGCCAGGGAGCGGCGCCGGGTGGGGCCTGGGCCCATGCCCCAGGTCTCTCCCCAGGCCAGCGACACCCCTGCTAAAGACTAACAAATTTATAAGTGGAATTTTCTCCCACAAAAGTTCATGCAATAAATAAATGTTAGTCTTTAAATACCACAGGACTCCTTGTTTGTTTCCCTGTTAGTCTGTGTACCACAAAAACAACTAGAATCCTGTGGCACCTTAAAAACTAATACATTTCTTCAGGCATAAGCTTTCATGAGCTGCAACCCATCTGACAAAGTGGGCTATGGCCCACTAAAGCTTATGCGTGAATTCATTTTTATTCTTTAAGGTGCCACAGAACTCTTGTTATTTTTGCAGATGAAACAAGTATTCCCCATTTTACCCCTGGGAAAAATGAAACATTTTCAAAAGTAGTCTCTGATTTTGGATGCAGTGCTAGTCCACTACAAATAAAGTTCACAGATGATGACCACCTCCATCTGAAACAAATCAATGGGAATTTTGAGTGATCAGTATCTCTGAAAATCTAGGCTTTAGATCAGTAGATCTACAACTGGACACCAATGTTCCCTGTAAGCTGCAAGGCTGCACAGCCCCCCGTTGCTGCCTCACACAGGGAACACTGCCAGCCACACATGGCCAGCAGTCAGAATCCCTACCCAGCCAGAAGACTCTGTCTTCCAGCTGGCTGAGTGTTCCCCTGGTGTTGGGAGTTTTAAAAACTCCCACCCAGAGAAGCTCTAACAGAGCATGCTCAGAAGCTCTAAGCATGCTCCGTCAGTGCTGCTTCAGCCAGAGGAGCCATGGCTCGGCCATGCCACCCCGATGACCAAGTAAGGGTGCAGAAGGTTGGGGCTCTGGACGGCTTGGGGGGTGGGGAGGGCTGAACGGGGGCCAAGATTGGGCCATCTGGTGGGGGGACTGGGAGAACATGGGGGCAGAATCGGGCCCGCAGGGGGGTGCAGCCCACACAATGAGCAACGTAAGTTGCTCAGCTACGCCAGGGCCTTAGAGGGAACATTGCTGGGCACAAAAATCAGAAGCCAATTTGCAATATCTGACACTAAATAAACTAACTTTATGTAAAGGTGTGTGAGATCCTTGCAGCTCCTGGCTCCAGGCCGCACCATGACAGGCCAGTTAGTTCATTCATTCCCACTACTCCTTAGAAGTTCATTTTACATGCAGATATTATGTCAGGGAAGGGAGTGTCCATGTCCACCCTCCCTTAGAAAACACAGCAACACAGAATTCGACATTTCAGGTCAGACCAACAGTCTCCCAACTCCTAGAACCTGCTTCTGGCAATGGCATATGGGGTATGCTTCAGAGGAAGGCAAATCCCCACCCCATTTTTAAAAAAAACCCACAGAACTGTCTCTTCTGAATAGTACCAATCCCCAGAAATCACCAGCAGTGCCAAGGGTAGGTGCAGGTTTATAAACAAGTCTACTTTGTACATCTTACCCATTTAGTTCTATAAGTATGATGTTTTCATTCATTTTTGCAACAGGGTCCTCCGCATCCCTGTCATAATCTGAGGGTCTCCCACTTTCACTTGCACTCACTCCATTACCCACTCTCATGGTTTAAAGCCACAGTCACTGTCGTAGGTTGAGGAAGATTAAACAAGACTCCAAGACTAATCAATGCTGATCTTTAATTGGCTAACTGGGTTGCTACTCTGTGACATAAATCCCTCACTCCATCAGGACATAGCATACTGCTTCTGCAAACCCTTCATCAGCCTGAAACAAAAGCAAGACTAGGATTCTACCCAGCTCTTCCAAATGGCAGCTTACAGCACTGACAATTAGATCAGAGGTCCTGCCCAATTAACAGTCAATATTTAGCTATATTTTGATTCACTCTCTTTTCTCTCTACTCACCGGAGCCAAGTAGCTTGGTGTAGACAGTCTCATGGAAGATAATGACAGCAGGACCCAGAGTGGACAAGGGAACATCCAAACCACAACGTGCCGTGGTTGCCTTCAACTCCTTAGTGAAGTGTTTCAGGTAGGCCTCTGAAGCATCCCCAAGGAATTTGAAGAGGTCATTGTGGAGTCTATCAGCATGAGTGCGGTAGATGACAAGGTCAGAAATGGCCAAGACCTTCAAAAGCAGCCTTGTTCTCTGGCTCACATTCACTGTGGCCCCAAGCAGACCCTCTGTATCAATCACCACAACTTTGCGGACAGGATCATAGGCTGCCCATACACCAACTGTGCAGGATTCTTGGGCTGGAGATGTCTTAAAGACCTCATGACCATAGAAGAAAGTATGGTTAAGAGTGTGTGACTTGCCATCCCCAGTGTTCCCAAAGATGGACACCACCTTTAGATGCTGGTCAGGTTTGCAGTCCAGCTTCTTAATAAAGTCTTCTTCATTCATCACCTTCCAAAATAAGAAAATTATCTTATAGATGGGAAACTAGGAAACACAACACTAAAAGCAGAGCTGGATTAAGGCCTCACAGCTTTTGTGGAGATCATTATCTTCCATTTACATCTTTTATAAACTTACAAACACATCAGAACCCCAGGCAAAATTTTCAAAAGCATCAAAGCACTGTAGGAGTTTACATTCCATTGACTTTTAATGGGACTTGGGCTTCTAAGTCATGTAGGTCCTCTTGCACCCCCCCCCACACAAAATCATCATTGCCCAAATGACACCTCCATGTCCTGTCACCAATTCTCCAAGCTAGTTCTTCCAGAGTCATATATCTTATGGGACGGGTGGGGGAAAAAAGGTGAGATTTAGAATCCACACTTTTGCACCAGATTAAAGCAATTTTTAAAGCAGTTTTTAAAAAACTTTCCAAGACAGAGCTGATATTCCACCTTGTGATATACTTGGTTAGGTCAATTTTATTTATTTATTTATTTTAAACTCCAAAAATTTAAACAACAGAGTACCTGGCCTTCAATACACCTGGTTTCCTGGGCTTTTATTTGGATTAAATCACACTTGTTATGGTATGTAATGGTAAACAATGAGGTACTTCTATTCAAATAGCACAGCACTGGGGGCCAGATAAAACAGATAATGTGCTAAACAAGACAGGCTCACCCAAAACCCTTGCAAATAACAGTACTTTAGAGTTCAAAGTTTTTGTCCTGATCCAGGTCTGAGTGATTATTGTCATTTGCCATGTGTGTTCACATGGGTACAAGGCTAACAGCACAATTCTGGAGTCGCTTTTGGGTTATGTTTACTCAAGACAAAGTTGGGGTTAGTCCAGCTTTGAGTGGGGAGTTCAAGTAGATGACTTCTTGGGGTCCTTTTCTACCCTAACTTTTCTCTGATTCTGTGAATTTGTGTCATAAGACAAGCAAAATAAAAACACTTCTTGAGAATGATTCAGTTCAGTTCATTCCTCTTGACTCCTCCCATGGAGTCCCCTTCGATAGTGAAGGGTACAGATTTCTCTTCTACTGGCCATTAATTTCTGGAGGCTCCTTGATCGTTTCCAGGGGAAAGGGGTAGAAAAGATTTCTTCCTATATGAAACTTCTCCCCCAAGTGTTTCCCAAAATTCTCCTTCCCTGCATTCCAGTGTGGTTTGAACATCTCTGAATACAGGACCCACAGAGGTCAGGAGGCAGCCAGTGGATTCTCTGAATAGGTTCATTCTTGGATCACTGATTCAGGTTCTTAAGCCCCACCCAGCTTTGGTGAAATTTTTGAACAAGATCTAGACTGTACATTAAAATGAAGAGAATCTGTGTTCCGGGGAAAGGCTTGGAGCTGCATTCAGAAGGATAAATTATAAAGTATGGGACCAGAGTACTTAGTCATTGGTTCAAAACAACTGGGCAGCCTCAAAACATGAGGGAAAGATGGAAACCATCCAAATGCACCTCTCCTCATCCCCCCTTTAGGTTGACTTATCAGGCTTTAGGTCCAGGACTTATCAGGTCCACAGAGCAAGCGGGAAATACAAGGGCACACCCAGTTTTTGGCAGGGGTGTGCCATTTTTTGATAGCTGTGATCACTAGCACACACAGAGGCTATTTAAGGGACTGATCCAATTCCCAAGTATGCTGGGATGGCTTAAGGCAGCGGGCGACTTTGGCAGTGACACTGTGTCATGCACAATTGGTGGCATCCCCAGCTGTGTCATGACACTGACAATGTTGAGAACCCCTGGCTTATGGCTCAAATGGAGAAGCGCTTCAGAAGCATATCTGTTGCATTTCCTACGCCAGCCCTTGTATGAGGGTACTATTTTTTCTCTAAAGATTAATCGGTCCCTAAAACTTCACTCCCTGTGCCCCAGAAGACAGTACTAACTATGAGCTATCGTGCCTGACTATTGTGGAATTGGCATACCCAGGAGGCAATAGGGAACAGCGTTGTTCAAACAATTGTTTAATTATTGGCTGGGCAACCAATAAGTGGAGATATTTTGTTGGCTTTAGTTACACATGATAGTATGAACAAACTACAGAGAGTCAGAGGAGGCTAGCTCTATATAGAGTTCCCAACAACCATTCTGCAATTCATTGGGGTTCTCATCCTGCATCATGTCCTTGTCAGACAGGGGTATTAATGGGATGTGAATTTGTATAACACCAATAGCTTTTAGTGTTCAGCACTCACCCATCTAAAATGGCACCCCACTAATGACCTAAACGCTGAACTGTTTGCCTCTTTCCAAGGCACTGAATCCACTTGGGCATCCCTAAAGAGCACAACGGTGAGAAATCCAGTCAAAGCAACCAGCTCACTAATTTCACCTCCCAGAGTTAGTCCCTTTAAGTCAGCCAATGGAAGCTGTTAAGCTTCCTCTCAGTTGTAAGGAATGAAGCTACAGAACTCAAATGCTTGCACTTTTGCTTGTTTGTTTTGGAGTCCTAAAGAGGCAAAGATCTTCCAGGGTGTGCAACAGCATCTCCTGGAGTTGATGCCAAGGCCTGGGTGGTGGCAGCCCAACTTACACAAATACAGTTGCAGAAATTTCTCATACTGCCTAACATCACACCTTTCACATGGCAATATCAGTGGACACAGGGCTGTGGGGGGAGGGGACACCCCCCTGAGTGGGTTGTTAATTGGTTTGTACATGGGACCTTTGTCATTAAAAGCATGAAGCTCTACCACCACAGTTCAAAGGAACACTTTTCTAGCTGTCAGAGGTAGATTTTTATCCTGTGTGGACCAGCCACCGGACTGGAACAAAGACCCAGAGCACTAGTGTGGTTGATGTTTGACTTAGTTCTGAAATTCACTTATCAACTGCAGAGAAAATTGTGTACTTAGAAGCATATTCTCGCTAAATTTAAGAAACTGAGACTTGAGCGCTAATAAAAGCAAAGCCATCAGGAACACAAGAGAGCGGCTACTATAACTTCTCTTGACCATGATGAAGACAAGCAATGCAGACTGTCAAAAGACTTGAATGATAACTTGTCTGAAAGTTAAGTGCATTGTTTTGAACTATTACCCAATCAAGGGTCTGATCCAAAGCTCACTGAAGTCAATATGCATCTTTCCACTGATTTATGGGCCATATGAATTGACAGGGGATCAGGGAAAAGATTTTAAAAAAGACAGTCTAAGGCAGCTAAGATGAACCTCCTGTCCATGAATCTCTTGGAACTGATCTCATTCATTAATAATGTGTGTTAAGATTCACATATAAAACCTATACAATGAAAGCATTTTCCATAACTGGCACCCATATAACCTTAATTCTGACCCAGAGGCAAACCATACCGTGACTACAAAGTTAGTTAATTAATAAATAAATTAACCTTACCCATATTTCACAGAACCTTTTCCCCTCAGAACCATGCATAGAGCCTTTTATGTCTTACTCTTATTCATGCAAAGTTTTTACATTGTCTTCTCATACAGTCGTACACAATTCACAAATTCAACAATGCATGATATTCATGTAGTCTTATACTGTTAGTATTGAACTGAAATTTTGAATTATACTGACATGAGTTGTACCAATTATTGCACTTTGAAATCATACACTTAGACTGGGTTCATTTTGGCAGGGCATCTCTGATGACTAAAACTTAAAAAGTGTTGTCAATCTACATTTTTAAATGGCAATCATATAAGTCACCAAATCTATCAGTCAACAGACTCATTTGACCAACCAATGTGTTGCTGCATCCCCCAACACTGCCATTACTTAAAAGTGTACATTTTTTCAAAAATTCAGAAATCAATGAGGAAAAAATGACAAGATTCCTGACAGTGTGTTCAAATGTGCATCATATTTATGAATTTTGAAACATCTGTAATAAACCAAGGTCTAGACATAGCCAAATTAAATAAATGAATCACAAAAGGACTTTTTGCCATTTTGAAAACCATAGCTTTTAAAAAATGTTATACCATACAAACCATTCTGTTCCTACATTTCTAAAAACTATTTTTAAAAAATGATAATACCTATGAACACCAGACCAATGGCTTTTTCAATTAAAGTCATAGGAGTAAAAGAGTCAAATTAAGCTTTATAACAAATAGCAGTTACAATTTTAACTGTGCGGTCTCAACCAGTGCCTCCAAAACAGATAGCACTGACCTTCTGAAATGCAAAATCAGGCATTTTTCAGTAGCAAATCTCAGGAAGGGTAAGCATTTAAGTCATAGATGTTGGAAATGGAAGAAACAAGTAAAGTAATCCAGTCCCTCTCTCCCAGTGCAGCACCGCTCCCTATGATACAACTACTAAAGTTTTGGCCCATTCAGTTTTCAATTACTGAAACTACCAGGCTCCAGCCAAGGCTGTATTAAGGCCGAGGCACTACAGAGCCATGCCGAAGATGCCAGCTCCTAGAATCAGGCAACTAAACCAGACTCTCAAATTTCCTGTGGGGAAGGAGGGAACAAAAACAAAAAAACTAAAATCTAGCCCATATGGCTGTGAAGAAAAGTCTGAAAATATGAACCAAGCTCAACAGATGGAATGATGTCTGCCTGGCTCTACAAACAGAGAATAGCTCAGGAGGTGTGAAAAATTCCATACATCTCAATGTTTTGGGCAGGCCCCCCAGCACCCTCCAACAGAGGAGACTCCTAGGAGAAGAGCACAGCAGGCCCACCCACCAATGCAACTCAGCTCTACAGTGAGACAGGGGACTCCTCTTGGTATCCTTGCTGCCCGCCAGTGGACAGAAGCCAGACAGGGGATGGGGGGAGTCTCTCCTATACTCCAGAGGAAAGGGATTATCTAGGAGGGGAGAGAACCCTCCACCGTGCCACTTTAAGTGGAATGCAGAACAATGGAATGTGAGATCCTATGTTGTGGTGCACCTAGGACCTCCGACTGCCTTAACTGAACCCTGTTTCCATCTCTCCTTTCCAGCTTTCAAAGGCCTCCGAAACCAGAGATCCCATTTTGAGCAGTATGACAAGTGGTCTAGCAAGATCAAAGCCAAGTACTAAGCCTAAAAGGTAATCTGTAGTTTTGGTTTCCTTCTCAATTTATCTAATATTTTTTTATCTCTTACAATGAGATTTTTGCTAGTATGAGAAGTCTTTCCAAATGGACTACGTAAAGTGGTTAATTTATAAACCTCGAGTATTCCTTGCTTATGATTAAAATCTAATTTTCTAGTGATGTAGGTCCTGATCCTGCAAATACTTCTGCACGTTTCATTTGGTACTCTTGAGTAATCTCATAGACTTCAGTGAGACTAACAGCAGTAGTGAAGAGGCCTTGTACAGTTGTAGGCCTTAATTCTGAGACACAAAGCCCAGGCAGTAGGGCGGGAAGGGAACAAAACAGTGGGTTACTTACCAGTATCCGTCCTTCTTCAAGATGGACTGCTCACATACATTCAGTTCTAGGTGTCTATGTGCTGCAGCACACAATTGGCCAGAAGCTTTTAGCCCTAGCCTGTCAGAGCAGGGTTGGTGGCAAACGCCCCCTCTGGCCGCTCCTGTGGCTATTTATATGGCCCCAACCCTGATCCTCCTCAGTCCCTTCTTATCACTAACTCCAAGCAGCAGGGATGATGGGAGGGACCGGAATGTATGCAAGCAGCCCATCTTGAAGAAGGAGAGTTACTGGTAAGTAACCCACTACTCTTCTTCAAGCGCTGCTCACATCATTAAGTTTTAGGTGACTACTAGCTGTACCTCAGATGATGGGCAGCGTTAATATTTTCTCTGCTGTCAGCACAGCACAGCACGGCATCCCAACAACAAAGATAGACAAAGAGGTGGGTCGTCGAGCTTATGCTGATGAACACACTACCAAGCTGCAAATTCTTCTGAAAGACCCCCACAGTGGGTGCTGAAGAGGTTATGTACCACTCCATCAGGAGACTGGCTTTCTGGAGAGAGGGTGATCTTGATCCAGTATTGATGGCCCTTATGCCAGTGGGCGATAAGCAAAAGAAATCACTGTTCCCAGCAGTGTTTCCCAATCCCAGCTAGAAGCAAAAGGGCACTATGCCCCTAACCAGAGGGAAGGGAAAAACATTGGCTCTTCCACCTCAGTGGGATGGGTTTTGTCACCTCTACCTATGATGCACTGGCCTGGAACGCTGTGGCCAAGATCACGGTAGGGCACACCAAGGGACGGGTGCCCCACAACAGTGTGGATGGAAAGTGGGGAAAACAATCACGTAAAAGAGGATACAGGGGCCTAGTCCCCTGATCTATCAGTATTAAAAAGGAGGGGGAGAAGAAGATCCTAGGGCTGAGGCCCGACTACTTAGGAGGTTCAGCCAGGAAGATACTTGGACTTCCAAAGGGACTCCATTAAATGTGGGTACCCGGAGGAGAAGGGGTAGGTGGGAGGGAAGCATCCCAGAGGGTCCTGCTCAGATGAGGTGATCCTCCAACAAGTTATAGCAATAGGTTGGGATCCCCTTTTTTGGAGGCTCCCACTCTAAACTTTGGGAGAAACTCCTCAGAACCCCTTATGGGAGGGACAGGGTAGGGTAGTAGAACGAGATATAATGAGTGAATGGGGAAAAGCAGAGGGGAAGCAGAAAGACCCTGTGTTAAGTCATTCCTAGGCCTGTAGGGAGAACCGATGCACAGCAAATGTGGAGATTGGGGAATCCCTATCCTGAGGTCCCAGCAGGAATTTGCATAGACTGAGGGCTAAGTGCACGTTTCCCTTGCTCTCTACCTTCTCTAGTCTTTAGAACCGTAGCAAGGGGAGGAGGGAATGAAAAAGGCTATCCTGCAGCCTCTTCCAGGGAAGGCAGATCTAACTTCAATACATGACCACTGTCCTCAGCAGCAGGGTGCTCAGAAGGCACATAACTCCTATGTGATGGATCTTTATTCTCTACCCCAATATGGATATAATAAAGAGGTCAGCTACTTGTGAGTTCGGCAGACTGCCTCATGTTGGGGCAATGAGTTACAGTTGTTGATTCCTTGGCACTGAGGGGTCAACAGCTTGACACCCGTAACGGCCCCTTTGGGTATCAGAGGGTTAGCCAGAAATGCTTAGGAGCAGGTGTGTATCCCTTATTCCACAGGATGGAAAGGGTTACTATGGATGAGCTCTACCATATAATTGAAGTAGGGCAAAATTGAGGTTAATCCTGGGTTGGAAGGAAAGAACATTGAGAAAGCAGATATGCAAGATAGTTTTCACAAAAAGAAACATGCAAGGAACCATTCCCTTGCATTCCTTGGGGAACAGAGTGAGGAGTGTTGGGGAAAAACATTGCGGGTGTGCTACCAATAGTAACACAAGGCTTCTCCGGTCTGTTAGGGGTCCCGTAACCCCTCTCTGAGGCCAAGGGTTTCCTGAAGGGACTAACTACATGCTTGAGTCCCAGGGTTCATAAAGCAACCCTGTTCGACTGCAGCACCACGTCTGGATCCTGTTGGCTGATGGATCTCTGGGCTGTGAATAGAGTCTCCCTATGCCCTTCCAGCATTTAGTAGAAGCAGAGTGAGGGTTCACTGAGACCCTTCCCGCCCTGTCAGTAGAGACTGGGATTGCCGGTAAGAGAGTCTCGAGAAAGGGGTTGATAAGCCTCTCTCCTTGTAGCCTGGGGTGGGGGACTATGGAGTAAATGGAAATTGACTCCTTAACTGTTTCCTTCCCCTGGCACCAGAGGGCGAAATCATGCCCACTTAGCAGTGTAGGTAGGCCCAGTGGAGGGTCTCCTACAACCTATCCATTCACCTTATAACCCTCTTTGAACCGGGGTGTAAACGGTAGGGTTGAAACAGCAACTAGTTGGCTGTGTGAGATTCTGGTGGGGAAGGGATAACGAACCCTCCTATCTGGTTAGCAAATGGCCGAAGGCAACTCATCCTCCAGGCCATGTGGTCTTTTCAAGGTTTGTTCGTGGAGTGGCAAACTGATAGGTAGGAAGGATGATCATCCCTGGAGAGGAAGGGAACAAGGATGGTATCTCCCTTCTGTGGGGCTCGGGTGGGGGGGGCACTGAGTGTCCAGGGGATTGTCAAGGCCCTGGGAAAGAGGTGGGTAGAGAGAAAAGAGGGTTGTAACCAACCCTCTCACAGGGCACTTAAAAACAAAACGACACTATATTACATTTCTCCCCCCCCCCCCCCCGACCCCTTTAAGCTGTGCCGCTGCCCAGTGCGGGGAACACTGCCTGCTGCACACGGCTGGCAGCTGCAATCCCTGCCCAGCTGGAAGACAGAGTCTTCCGGCCAGCTGAGAGCTGCTCCGAGCTGGGAGTTTTTAAAACTCCCGCTCAGAGTAGGCTCTTGTTGAGCATGCGCAGAGCCTCTGCGCATGCTCAGTGAGAGCTTCCTCCAGTCGGAGGAACAGCTGGTGGCCAGGCCACGCTGCTCCAGCAGCCAGGTAAGGGGGCGGGGGGGGGGGGGGCGATTGGGGCCCGGGCCGGGGCCGCCACCCGGGAAAGGGGGCCGAGGAAAGACGGGGTCAGGCCAGCTGGGGGAGATGACCAGGAGCAGGAGGGGCAGGATCAGGCCCACGCTGGGAGGGGGCATGTACAGCAAGCAACATAAGTTGCTCAGCTGCCTTAGGCCCTTAGAGTGAACACTGCTCCCCCCCGATCCCTTCATGAGTGAGGGGTGAGGCTGCCCTCTTACCTTTTCCAGCATAAGAGCGTCTGATCAGCATACTCGTACTCGGGATCAATGCATGGAGGCATATGTCTGGCTCAACCCCTTGGTCTGGGGTGGCTCGGGGCTGGAGAAAAGGAATTGTCTTGTGCGTCCTAATCAGACTGTACCAGGGGAGCAGACCCCTGGCACAAAAATTGAGAGGCAAGGAGGAGTAACAAGTACCTCCTCCCAATATTCCCACCTCGGTTCTCCACTAGGCGTCTGAAGCACTATGTATCTGCAGATCTATGCACATGTGGGGATGGTTCCAAGTTGTCTCGCCCCTGTCAGCCCTGTGAAATTGTTGGGGCCATCCAACAAGGGTTAGTGGAAATGAGGAGGGGAGAGGGAGTGATCCCAAGACTGACTGTGAGGCAATCCTTGGGCGCCGTCCAGAGAGTCCAAGGCCTGCTGTGATACAGTCTGCAAGGGGGGTCCCCAGATGGTGTGGGGGTTCCAAACCCCATGTGGGGTGCTCCCCAGTCTCACCCTGTGAAGGGGGTCCCTGAAGAGGGTTGGGGGGGTCGACTGAGCACAAGCATACCCAGAAACCTGCAAGTGGTTCTAGGGTCCCTCGACCCATGCAGCAAAGCAGTGGTGGCCCCATGAAAAAGTGACTGGCCTTCAAAAGGGAGGTCCTGGATAGCCTGCTGCTGGTCTTGGGGCAGGCCGGTGTCATGTAGTCACACTGCATGTCACATGACCACTGCTAAGGCGATTCTCCAGCTCGCTGTGTCTGAGGCGTCAGAGGCTGCCATGAGGGTATCGCAAGAGGTTAACATGCCCTCCTCTATGACAGTCATAGTCCTCCGGGTGTTCCTGGGGAAGGAGGTCGTGGAATCTCCTCACAGACTGCCAAAGATCTAGGGAGTATCTACCCACCAACGCCTGGTGAAGTTTGCTATACAGAGCTGGAAGGAGGAGGTTGAATATGCCTTCTGCCCCATGAGACTGTATCTCCTAGCCCCCCCCCCCCCCGACCCTGGGGCGGGGTCTGTTCAATTTTGTCCCTCCCATCCATAAACAGCCTCTACCACCTGGGGGCTTGGTCCCGGATGGTTTGCCAGGAACAGGAAGGTCTCTGGGGGGTGCCTGATATTTATGGCCAGCTGCCTCCGTGACCAGAGGAGTGGAGGCTGGGGTTTGCCATTGAGCCCTGGCAAGATTGTACACACTCCCGTGCAAAGCCACTGAGACTGCACCAGGGGAGGCCACAAGCCCCAGATCAAAGAGTGGGTCTCAATCCCCTTCAATGGGCTCAACTTCTAAGCCCATGTGCGCCCTCACCTGGCAGAGTAGGTCATAGTGGGCACTTGCAGTCCTCCCTATATGACCAAAGTCAGGCGTTGACGGCTTTGTCTGGGGCATCAGAGCCACGCAGGGTCTCCTCTTTGGGGCCTCAGGAAGAAGGGGACTAGCTTGGAGGTCAGTACCATGGCGGGCCCAGTGTCAACAACCCCTTGAATGTCGAGTGGGTTGACTCTTGGCACCAGGTAGGGGAGGCCAGCACCGCACGTGCGGGCCTCGGAGTCACTGGTGCCAGGGTGGTTGGTACTGGCAAAGTACTACAGTGCCAGGGTAGCGATGGGGAATGCTTATGAGAGCGCTTCCGCTTGGAGCCCCATTTGGTGCCGGGGGAGTTGAGGCTTCCAGAGAATAAGTCTCTCACTCCAGTGCTGAAGGAGGGGATGGCTGCGGTGCCAGTGCAGCTGGAGACCAGTGCCATGTCGGGGCTGCCCAGGCTCCCGAGAGGAAGGCTGGTTTTCCTCTCATCTCAGAGGTTTAGGCAGCATAACCATAGGTAGGAGTAAGAGGGCCTTCGCCGCCTCGAATACCTCTGGTGTAGTGGGCACTGGAATTGGCTCCAGGCCTTGACATTGCAAGGTGGTCAGCAGGGGAGAGCCAGAGCAGCACTGGCACTTTAGTGCCGAGTGCGTCTGTTTGTGCTCCTGTGAGAAGCAGCACCGAGGGGGCTCCAGTACCGATCTGGCATGCAGTGCCAGTGGCTTGGTGGAAGTCCCCAGTGTTCCAGGGATAGTCTGCCATGCTTGCTCTAGGGCCACCGCATGGCACCTCTGCTCTCTGTCCTTTATCGTCCTTGGTTTAAAAGACTGACAGATAGAGCACTGGTTCACCTGGTGGAATTCACCCAGGCATTTGAGGCACTTCTCGTGGGGGGGGGTCGTCCCTCGGGAAGGCCTTGCCGCAATTTGCGCAGGGTTTGAACTCTGGCATGGTGGATGGTGGTTGGGAGTGGTGTTCCGGCTACAGTTGTTGAGACTCAATGCGAGCTCCATGTCGCAGTGGAACTATGCCCACAAAAAGATCTTCAACTGCAAACGGATGGCTCATAAAACGAAGAACAGACAGGTGCTTGCAGTATCACAAGGAGTGGGCTGTTCCGAAACTGTTGCTGAGAGAGGAAAAAGGAACTGAGGGGGATCAGGGTCAGGGACATATATGTAGCTGCGGGAGCAGCCAGAGGGGGTTGGCCACCGACCCTTACTCTGATAGGTTAGAGCTAAAAGTTTCCGGCAATCGTGTGCTGCAGCACATAGACACCTAAAACTGAATAATGAAAGCAGTGCTCAAAGAAGAAGAGGCTTTAAATCAACTTTGTAATTCTAGATGTGGCCCACACAGCTACCTATGGGCTGCTCTGTTAGCCCAGTACAAAGTCACAGCTCACTCCAGCCACCCCCATTCCCATCATTAACTCTTCCCTTGTTCTAGGGACAAGGTGTTGCTAAGAACTGTTCCACCAAGGAGGCCCCTTTATACTGAGGATACTCCTCAGCACAGTAGTTTAAGTAATTTAAAACTCAATTGGCCAAAACATTAGCAATTGCATCACAGGGAGCCATGCCACACTGGGAAAGATGGACTGAATTACCTTACTGTGTCTCTTCCATTTCCAACTGCACCCTCTTTTTGCTCATGGAAGGGTGTAAAGGAGCCACCACAGGAGAGAGAATCAGGGCTATTTTTTAATTAGGATGAAAATTCTTCCGTGCAGAGACCATAACTTTCATGTGTGTTTGTACAGCTCGTAGCACAACAGGATCCTGATTGGTGCCTCTAGACCAGGCGTAGCCAAACTGCAGCTCATGAGCCGCATGCGGCTCCTCAAAGAAAAAGTGTGGCTTGCAGAAGAGCATGGCAGGGAGAAGCACAGCATGGTCGGGAATGGCGCAGAGAAGCATGGCATGGTCAGAGACGGTGGGAAAGTGGTGGCAAGGTCAGAGACAGTGCAGAAGTGACAGCATGGTCCGAGACAGTGGGGAAGCAGCAGCATGGTCGGGGCCTCAGGGCTGGTGCAGAGAAGTGCAGCAGGGTCAGAAACAGGGGGGAAGCGGCAGCATGGTCAGAGACTGAGGAAGCAGCAGCATGATCGGGGACTTGGGGATGGTGCAGAGAAGTGCAGTATGGTTGAAGAGAGCGGGGAGAAGCAGTGGCCTGGTGGGGATGGCAGGGAGAAGCTAAGTTTTTACTCTATAAGTAGGCCTAGTTTTCATGGTAACCTTAAGTAATTATTAGAATCTGACATTAGTAGGATCAATATTTATCCTCTTTTTCTTCTAAAATCAAAGTGTGCAATGAATTTTAAACTTAGTAATTTTGGATTAGGTAAAATATGGCTATGCCTCAGTGTGGCTCTCGAAGGTTTAATAATCAGCTTGTATGGCTCTTGAGTTCCGTAAGCTTGGCCAACCCTGCTCGAGACATTACTGCAATGTCGGTGTTATTATTTAAAAACTATTATGGAAATTTGACAGTCTTAAAAGTGCCAGAGGACTCCTTGTCTTTTATGGAAATGTACGGGTTGTTCACATTTGGAAGATGGGACTGCAAACTTTAGACAAGCAATGCAGACTATGAATCCAATTTCAGAGGTCTTAGGGCAGACTGACACATTGTGGAAAAAAATCTACAAAGAGGCCCTATTACTCTGCTGCAGCCCCACACCCAGAGAGAGATTGAGAATGGAGCAATTACCAGGTAAGTGAAAACCATAATATGCACCTGGGTGGTCTGCAACTGCTAACAAGCTTTCTAACAGCTTCTAAAAGTAATGTAGATAGCCTTGTAATTGATCTGCCAGGTAGAGCCCCCCCCCCCCTTTTTTTTTTGAACTTTGTTCTAACCTGAGAACAATGAGCACTTCTGAGTAAATTACCTCTGCTCTGAGAAGACTTTGAACGGATTATTATTTTATCCTTTAGCAGTTAGCAATAGCTGACAAGAATGGAGCAGGAATCCTAATAATACGTTATACTCATAATGCTCCGAGACTGTCTCAGACATTAATTTGGCCTCCCACTATACTGAGAGGAAAGCAAGTATTATCACTCCCATTTTACAGGGGCCTTGTCTACACTACAAAGATAAGTTGACTTGTTTTGGGTCAACTAACAGTCACCGCATTAGATCCTGTGATGGCTAATGTCCACGCTAACCTCTTTCATGGGTGGTGTGTGTCCTCACCAGAAGCCCTTCCACCAGCCTTAGAGGGGCAGGGTGGGAAGCTGAAAGTCTGGTCTCAGCTCCCTTAGCAGCTCCCTGATAGAGCCAGCTGCCCCACAGGTGCACACTCTTCCCAGCTGGGAACCCCTCCTAGGCTTTTTCCTCTCCCCATTCACAGCTGAGAGAAGCCACCCAGGGGTTTGTAGTCATCAGCTGCCCCAGCATCTCCCCCTCATCCTTCTCCTTCTCACTTCACATTCTCCACCTGGAACAGGCAGAAGAGCCACCCAGGGCTTTTCCCCTCCTTGCTGAGCTAGAAGAAGGTCCAGCCACCCAGAACTTCTCCCCTCCCTGCTCTGTGAGCAGATCCTTCCACTTAGATCTCCAGAGGGGCAGGGGCAAACGGGCTCTAGCTGCCTGACTCTCTTGTCTGCTGAAGCCCTAAAATGGACAAAAATGACAGCCAACAATTGATGTAAGGAACACAGCATCTCTGCTGACCCTGTACCAACACAGCCTAAACCTCTCATTGAGATGGTTTTACTGCGTCAACATAGCAAGGGAGTTACACTGGTGGAAGGAGTGTTTCAGTGTGTGCACCTCCACTTTTGTTGACAAAACTCTAGTGTAGATCACCCAAATAGGACCAGGAGACGCAGGGAAGTGAAGTGACTTGCCCAATGGACGGTAAGTCAGTAATAGAGCCAGGAATAGCACCCATGGGTCCTGACTCTTAGCCGTCTTTTCTAACTACTAGAGAAGACTCCCTCCATACTAAAGAAGTTTACTTCATTGTGACACAGAAGCACCTTATACCAGGATCTTTGAATGGGGTTGTATTTAAAGAATTTTTTTGACATGCTGCATCATAAACACTCTTAATCCGGGTCCTCCACTAGCCCAGTGGGACACTGTGAAATAAGATTGGGGACAAGGAGAATCAAGGCCTCATTAGAAGGAATTTGGCAGTTCCAGTTTCATGTGAACAGCAAGCCACTCAGGCAACATGACAGGTGAGGAAAAAGTAATGGGGGTCACTGCGTGCCAAGGGCTGCTCCTGTTTCAGGTTGTGAAGTCATCTACGCAGCAATGTAAGCCTAGGGTGGTTAGCACCAGTGTCAGGGAACCCTGGACTTGAGGACACAACATTTTAACTCTTCATCAGGAATTATCTGGCCCTTGTTGGAACCCATGGCTTTGGCATCCACACTGCAGTGCATCAACCCAAAGTGACCCTGTCCTAGAGTGCCTGGCATGTCCATACTCTAGCCCTGTGAACGTGCTACACTGTGGGAAAACATTACTGCCTGTCCTGTTTTCTAACTGTGATGGTACGATTGCTGGAACTCAGTGCCCATGAGGCCAAGTTCATAAACTGTAAAATTGGCTCCTTTGTTGGGAGAGTCAGGAGAATGGATGACCACCTCATCTGAGACATGTGCTTTCCTGCTCTAGGCTGTCACACTGGCAAGCCAATGCCAGTGTGCCCCTATTGTGAAGATCAGCTCCAGGGCTGCAACACTTTTAAAACAAAACTTTGCAATTCTTCATTTTCAAATGGGCTGTTCAATGCTATTGGGTTTGGCAGGTTGGTTTTTGTTTGTTTTGAAGTCTGACACAAAAGGCAGGTTGCAGAGGAAAACCCCAATAGCCCAGTCTGGGTGCTGCCTGCTGCACAGCAGTGAAACAGCCTCAGGAGTTGGGGAGCAGTGTGCTCCAGCACCCACACCCCAAATCCTTTATCCTTTCCTCCCAGCAGTTTTGGGGCTGGCTCCCCACCCTCACAGTGCATGATGCCCACATGCCCTGCACATACAGCCCCTAGGAAGGGCACTGGGAAGGCAGAGTGGTGCAGGAAATCAAACTGCTAGCCTGCAGAGAGGTGGAGCAGCTGGGGTCTGGGGGTCATCCTCCCCCAGTCACAGCAAGCCAGGATCTCTGCTTCTCCCCCTCCTTGCCCTTTAGTTCCTGCTCCGTTCTTTGCGCCTTGCTCCCAGGCCCCGCTGTTGTCCTTGGGGATGCATGAGCTGGGGAGGTCTGGGCTCTGTGTACCACAATCAGGCTGTGCTCTTGTGACCAGGAAGCAGCTCTCTTGGCTTCTGCTCACCTCACTCTCCAATGAAAACCCTGCCAGCTGTCTGATAGTGTATAAGCAGAGCGGTGGTCAGCAGATAGGGGGTTAAAACTAACATGAGCTGCTGTTTGCAGAGGGATGCACAGCTTCCATTTGCAACTGAATCCACTTAACTGCACCACCAACTATCAGTACAGAAGAAAGTTGCCCCAAGAAACTCTGGGATATATCTGGATGACTTCTGTGAAACCAGGGCTGCATGTACACAGGAAAGGAATAGGGCTGGAGCCTATATCCCAGTTTAATATACGCTCAGACTCTCCAGTTCTATGGGATCTTGGGCCTCTAGGTCCAAGTTAGCACAATTGGTATGTGGATGCAAAAGAAGCTTGGACTGTTCTATGGCTCAGACCCAACCTCACATTATGTGTAGACATATACCTACTCCCACTGGGCTCTGCTGGAATAGAGGAGTATAGCAGTAGGAAAGGCCAGCAGTGATACAATGAAAGGAGAAAAGGGTGAGGAGATTATCAGCCTCTTCCCCACTCACACCCAGTTTCTCTTCAAGTCTTTATTTGTCTGCTTGTCTTCTGCTCCCATTGGTGCTGGTAACAGAGGAATCATACAAAGATTCCTTTGGTAAACACGAGGAGGGGTGAAGGAAAGGCACCATCATATTTGACAATAATCCTAATTTAGACAGGTTTTGAAAAGCCATCCTGGGACTCAGGGGCAAGCAACTGCTAAACTGCCTACTACCTGATTCTCAAACCTGTGCTTAGCTCAGCAAAAGGGTAGAAGTGTGAGCACATACATGCAGTGGTGAGCAGCAGGAAGCAAGAAAGGAAACCCACACCCTCACTGCAAGCAAGAAGAAGCCAAGCACCTAGAGCAGTAGTTCCCAACATTTTCTCTGCCGTGAAACACCCTTGCTACCTTTAATTAATTTGAGGCACACCACCATATAGTTTCCAAATGAACTTATGAATATGCATGAGCCAATCCAAAGCTCTTTGAGTAGGTTTTCAAAAAATTTTGTGGTGCACCTACTCAGACCTGATGGCACACCGGTTGGGAAACGCTGGCCTAGATGGAAGGTAGAACAAGCAAGCCATAAGAAGAAAAGTGATGATGAAATGCTTTCCACAGATGATGTTTCAGTCAGGAATCAGGGTGGAGGCTACTGGCAAGGTTGTATATTCACCTGAGCTTTCTGTGACTCCTCTCATAATTCTAAGGGAAAAAAAAGGTTCCTAATGTTCTTCAAAATGCTCATAGCCCAGTTGTCAGGGGAAGGTGGGAGCTGCTTTATGAGAGAACAGTACCTAGCGACACTTTTTAGCTGCTAGCATCCTCTGCACTGGGAGAACAGCCAGTCAAGTGGGGGAGAGGAACTGGAAAAGGAATAAGAGATGAGAAAGTGGGGAGTTGAGAGGGGATGACAGAGAACTGGGACATTCACAGAGGCTGGAGAAACAAACACAGCGATGCCAAGGAAAGAAAAGCTACCTAAACAGAAAGAGGAGAAAGAGAGCAGTGAAAACATGTGAGATGCAACAGCAACAGATTCCAGGGACATGGAAGCCACAGTTTAAACCAAGGGTCTCAAACTCAAGTCACCAAGAGGGCAACAATGAGGACTAGTAGAGGGCCGCATAAGGATTAGTACATTAGCCCGAGGGCCACACCGCAGAAACCTTTTCATACAACAATATTGCAAATGTTGGTAACAACAGTGTCATTGAGGGCCACAGGAAATAACCTAAGGGGCTGCATGCGGCCCGCGGGCCACCTGTTTGAGACCCCTGGTTTAGACCATGAAGCCACGAGGCAATATCCTCTGAAAATCGGGAACCTCTATGCTGCACCTGATCAGTGCCCCAGCTCTGGTTCCTTTTGGAAGTCTGTGGGAAAAGCCCCAGCTGTGACCCTTAAAGCTGCAGGAAACTAGGTTGCAGTCCTGGGGAAAGTATCAGGCTGACTGTATCATCAAAATATTGCCACATCAGCAGATATCATGAAGATATTACAGAACTAGGAGCATTTGCCACACAAATGCTTCTCCACACACAAAGGCAGGCAGTAAAACACAGAGATGAGAGCTTCTGTAAGAACAGAAGTCCTTTTGTTAGATAGTTTTGTTTCAGTTGCTATAAATTCCCTCTTTAGGTAAATATGTTCCATAACTTTCTATTCTTTCACCTCTTGACTCTGACCTGATGAAGCCAGCCAGCAAATAATAAAAGGAAGCTCCATATTTTCAGGACCCTGCAGAGAGTGAAACAGCTAAGCAATGCTTCTTAAAGCAGCTTTCCACCACCCAAAACATGCATCTTTTAAAGTGGGAGGGGAGTGGGGCATGGGGCACTTTGCTGTTGGAATTCAGTTACCCAACAGGTGTATAAAATGACTGACCATGTCTTCAGCAGGCCATCCTTGTGTCAAGTAAAGGATTGTGAGTTGCTTTCCATACTCCATGTTTCTATAGTCATCAGGAGCATCTAAACTTTCTTTAGCCTTTCCACAGAGCAGTATGTATAACCTGTGCAGCATTTGGCAGAAAGAAGCTCAATTCTGTACCCTTCAGCAAGACATTGACAAAATGTCTCTCACTGCAGAGGTCAGAGAGAAACCTGAGCATGGGGCTGGTGCTGGAGTCTGGACTCAGTAGATGAAGAGGGTTGTTCAAGGAAACCTATTCCACTAAAGTGGGGGAAGCCAAGAGGCCCATTTCAGCTGAGAGAGCCAACAAGCATACCCTCCTTTCCCCACTTACGGGTGTGGCTTCCAGAAACTAGTGCCCTTGCAACCTGAGCTGCAGGAAGCATTCTTCCTCCCTCTCTTTGTTGAGAAACTCTGACAACATGAAAGCTTATTTCCTGGCCCCACTTTGACTAAACTCAAGAGGCCTAGCTGTCTCTTATAACTGCTGCTCTAGATGCACAAGTCAGTCACCTAATACTGTAGGAGGCAGGAAGCCACTTACTCTGCAAAACGGAATGAAGAGTGTCCACTATATAATTATAATCTTGGACAAACTGATATTATTCCACATGCTATTGGTGGCAAGTCTGCACCAAAGGACTGAATTTACACGCTGTGGTAAGAACCCCACATTAAATCTCTTCTCTGCAATTCTTAGATGAAACCTACTATAAAAGGAAAGGCAAAAAGCTTAGCAAAGCTAGTCTATTACTTGTAGGAACCTTACTCGTAGCCCAGAATCCTATTCTGCTAAGTACTTCATAAACATAGAATAAGACAATAGATTAAAAGCTGCCTTAGGCAGGTACTAAGTATAAGACAAGACATAACAGATGGATACAGATAGGGACATCCAAAGAAACAAGACAACAGTACTGGTCAGCATGGTAGGCAGTGGTCTGAGCACATTAGCAGGGCAACCCCATTGCCAAGCTTTTTGTAGGCATCATGGCAAAGGAAAGTTTTGAGAACGAGTGAATTCTAAGGATTCTTACAGGGAGCTTCTCCCAGGCATGAGGGGCAGAACAGGAAAAAAAGTACAAAAGGACTGTTTTGAAAATGTAACAGGTGGGTGATGGACGTGGGTAGATATAGGCTGATCAGAGGTGGGTTTCAACCTCGATCACCTCTCACTATGTAGACAAGGTGGGGAAATACTCTGAAGGGCCTTATAAAAAGCTTATGTTTTATGCTATAGAGAAGCATGGGCCCAGTAGGAGGTCTCAACAACAGGGCGTGATATAGACAGAGTGAAAGTCTAGGAAAATGACCTTTCTAGCTGCATTCAATATGGAGATGAACCAGGTGTGACTGAATTTGTCCAAGCCAGAAAAAACGATGTTGCAGTAAGCAACTGAGATGATGAGAGTTTTAGTTTTCTAGATAGCTAAGAGAGACCATGTCTTAGAGATGTTGTGCAGAAAGAATGCACAAGATGTAGCCTAAATGTGTGAACTTAGAGAGAGGACTGACGTGGAAGACATTGAAGCACAGACCAGGAGTGTTGCTGGTGCTGGGCACAGAAGATACAAGCCCCCAGTCCAAGTACCAGTGCCCCAAGTTCCAGAACCAACCCTGGCTGGGGACACGAGGCTGGGCCACAAATTCAGCCCCAGCCGGGGACACAGGGCCGGGCTGCTGTGGCAGCAGCAGCCCAGTCTGGCCCCAGTCCCAGCCAGAGACACAGTCCAGCCCCAACCCTGGCCAGGGATGCAATCCAGCCCAAACTGGGGCCAAGGCTGCAGGGAGCGGGGCCGCTACAGGGCCCCAAGAGTTTTTTGAGGCCAGTGATTCCCCTGGCACAGAGAGGCTCCATAACCATACCAATGGGAGGGAAAAATGGCAGGGAGGGTGAAGAACAGATGCAAGTCATTGCTGATGGATCAGAAGTCATGAAAAGATAAAGCACCAGGATGTGTGACAAGGAGCATGCTACTGGTCAATGCTGAAAGAGACCAGGTGATCACTGGAGAGGTGGAACTCAGCATCAGAGCGCAGAGAAAGACCAAGTCAACAAACTTTTGAAGAGTTGCCCCAGGCTGCATGTTCAATGAAGAGACAAGGATGAGGGAACATCACCTAATGGGCGTCGGGGGATCATCAATATGTAACTGAAATCATGGAGGTTGAGTGTGGTATATGAGGAGCCAGGAATCAAAAGTGAAAAGCAAGACTGATGGGGAAGGGTTGGGCAGACAGTAAAATGAATAGATGGCAATAACAGAGAGAGAGAGGAGGGAAGAGCCACATGCAGTGCTGTTCAAAAGAGGAAAAAAAGTGGGAAGGGGAGGAGAGAGCAGGTGGTAAACAACCACCTGAACTTGGCAGATGATTCACAGCTCAAAGTTCCCAAGGGGAAGTGAGTTATTTATTTCCTCTATCCCAGCAAACCATCCTTGCCACTATTACCTAGGAAATTCTTTCAGAACCCTAAGATAGGAGATTAACCCCAGAGGATTGGACTAGATGATCTCATGAGGTCCCTTCCAGCCCTATGAGTCTATTCTATTTTATTAACAAACCTGTGTACATCAGCCAGAATCTCTATAAAGCATCAGATGTCATACATACCCTGCAATGTTGCTGAGCTCCCCCATTGTGTAGCATTTTTCATTTTATTCTGGTTTGGCAGAATCTGCCTTTGTGACAGATGCAGACTAGACTAAGAATGATCAGATTTCTTTCATCTCCTCTTATCTTGAGCAGTGCTATGTTCACATCTTTAATTTAAAAAAAAAAAAAAAAAAAAGTTGGAATCCATCCTGATTCTGACTTTGCTATCTGTATCTAGTCTTCTCAATTTTAAAAGTCAAGATTTTTTTCTTCCTGCCAGCACCACAAAGAACATCTGTTATCTGAAAATCCAGCTGTTCCTCCTGCTCTCTCTCTCTAAGAGCAAAGATTCTGCAATCAGAAGCCAACTGGTCACTTCGCTCAATGTGAGTGACCCAAAAGACTCAGGCTGGCTCCTCCCAGCTACCTTGGCTCTTAAGAGCTACTGGGAGCAAAGCTAAGTAAGGGAGACACACACACACACACACACACACACACACACACACACACAACTATTCATAGGACCCTGTTTCTAAATGTGGGCTTTTACGGTCGCAAACTTAAAAATACCTATACTTACAGTTCCTGCCCCTTGGAAAGAGAACTGAAAATCTTAAACATCACTAAAACAGAAATAGCTCCGAGCCTGCCTCTGAAGAATGCCACATATGAACTCTGCCATAGGAAAGCACAGCATTCCAGACTAGAAAATTTATAAAGACAACCCTGCCTCCTATTAAGATTCTGGAGCAGGAAACTTTTCCAACCCTGTTGTACCTAGTTACAGTGATATGACAAAGGCAGATCCCTCAAGTTGACTGGCCCTATTACCTGACGCTTTGTCTAGTAAGGCCTGGTCTACACTTACTGAAGTTTTTGGAAGCAGTAGAAAGGAGAGCCACAACTACATAAAATAACTTGTGTATCTCCCTTTGATTGCCTAATGCCTACTTACCATGACAGCTCCACTACACTGAGCCCTAGTCGACACTTGGGGGAAATGCAGCAGCAATCGACTGCCAGTTACACAAGGAACACAAAATTCCTTGCGTAACTAGCGGCGACTTTTAAAGCCACCACTACACATTAGGGAAAAGCCAACTGTGCCTTTCACTATGCCCCTTTGGCCCCCAGGACTTCTGGGAGCTGCACGGCGAGTTCATACTCGTGCTCCACTCCTGGAAGGGCAAACTGACAGTGGCGAAATTGCCACCATCAGTGTAGACATACCCTATGTCAAAGGGAAATGCCCTGCCTTTGATTCAATGCCACTCTTTTTCAGGGGGAGGCAGATCTATCAAGTCGATTTCACAATTGATTGAGCAGCTCCCCACTGACCTCCTCAATCAATCTGGGGAGATCGAACTGATGTGGTGAATTTGCCACCATCGGTGTAGATTTGGCCTTAATCACTTGGCTTGCAACAGGCAAATAAAAGTTCACAAAGCAAAATAACTGACTCTTGTCTGGAAAGGCATTTATGCTGCCAGGACCTGGGATAGCCACAATTTTTGAGCAGCTTTCAAGGATAACCTCTACTGAAATGCATTTCAGTGATCAGCCTCAAGGCCAGATTTAGATTGTTGATGAGATCTGCATCTTACAAGAGCTGAAGCTTCCAAATATCATGGAGGGGAGCTACTTAGTTAGGACTGCCACTGAAACATGAAACTTTTAGCCTGTGGACACAGATTGGCCTCCAAGTTGCAACCTTACTAAAGTGTTTGGAGTGCATCAATCATGGATAGCTATCATCAAAAAAGCAAGACCTGCTACATGTTTCACCATGATTAATTTCTCATCTAGGCTAGACTTCAGCCAACTACATCACACACATCCTCTGTAGCAGGGATGGCCAAACTTATGGAACTCAAGAGCCATCCAAGTTGATTATTAAACCTGCGAGAGCCACACTGAGGCATATAGCCATATACTTTTACTGACTCCAAAAGTACTAAGTTTAAAATTTGTTGCACACTTTAATTGTACCATAAAAAGAGAACAAATATCCTACTAATGTCAGATTCTAATAATTATTTAAGGTTACCATGAAAATTAGGCCTATACAGTGAAAACTTAGCTGTTGCTTGATGTAGAAGACTGCAGGCTAGTGGTGAGTTTTTTAAAATCCTGACCATGCCGCACTTCCCGGCATCCTCAACCATGCTGGACTTCTCCCCACCATCCTGACCCCTGCCTGAACTCCTCGGCTGGGGCTGCTTTCCTAAACTGATTTGACATTCTTCCAGGAGCCACAATTTTTCATTCAAGAGACACATGTGGCTCCCAAGCCACAGTTTGGCCATACCTGCTCTATAGTCTCAGTCAGGGAACTGGATACGATGCAAATGATCAACCTTTTGTGACAGTTTGTATCCCTGTGTTCATCTGTTCTACAAAACTGATCAATTTGGTATCAAGTATGCCTTCTGAGGTATTTATTTGAAAACTCAACCTCCTGAGCATTATTGCCCTGGTAAAAATGTGTGGCAACATTCTACATAAAGTTATGAAATTCTACTGTACAAGACCTGTTCCAAGTTTAGAAAAGCGGGTGCTAACCAGTTTCTCAGAGACAGAAGGCAAACTGATGCCTCAGCCAAGTGTCAGCAAAATCAAACTATCACCTGGTTAAGTGGCCATTCTTTAGCAAGCAAAAGGGATGGAATGAGAAATTTACAAGTTTCCAAAAAAACAGGAGTTCCTGTCCCACAGACTTTTTGTTATCTGAACCTCAGCTGGAGATGATTTTCAGAGGAAACTAATTATAAGCACAGAGGACACAACACATCTGTCCTCCCTTTCTCTCTGCCCACCATGTTCACGATGCCTGAAGGACCAGGAAAGGAGCACTGGGGTAGGGGATGGAGGGGTCCAGGCTGAAAGGAATCCAGTCAGGGAGAGCATGTGGCAAGAGAGAATTTGTTTTGTGTTCACTTATATTGTTAAATTAGATATTACCTGCATTTACCTTTTATTGATCTGGTTGTAAGACCTGATTGTTATGCCTCGTTACTTGCAATCACTTTAAAAATCTATCTGTAGTACTCAACTTGTTTTGTTGTTTTATTTAAACTACAGGCTTTGGGAATTTCATTTAGGATAACAAGACTTGTGCCTATCATTTTCTATTAATAAAATTATAGACTTTCTGTGTGCTTCTATTGTCCAGGAGAGTATGCAGCACTATGAGACATACTTTTCTGTGAACAAGTCTGGGCCTGGAATTTGCTGATGACAGGCTAGCTATAGCATTCATACGGTATAGCTGATTGTGATTTACATGCTGGAGGCTGCATGAGGACAGCCCAGGAATGGTCATTTCAGCAGTGAAGCGGCATATAAAGTACCTCACTGTGGAGAATTGTGGCGACATAGCTGTTCAACAATCCAGTTTGTATCCTGGGAATGTCATGCCTACAGACATTAAAAACACCATCACAGCTCTGATACCATTCTAAGCATAGTTGTAAATGTCAAGACAGCAGGCTTGGGTATCAAGTCCCTCAGTAACTTCTACAAGGATGCAAGTGGGATCTAATGGATAGGGTGCTGGACTGGGAATTGGATGGCGTTGAATTTCCAACTGTACCACTGCCCTGCTTTGTGACTTTGGGCAAGTCAATTCTCAGTGCTTCTATTTTCCCCATCTGTACAGTAGTGATGAAGTTTGAAGTGTTTTTGAGATTCAGCGCTGAGCTTAGTAGTTGTATTTATTACACACTAATCAGGATGAGGGCAAAATTGGCTGTGCTACAGTGGTCATTCTGAGCTGACAATACTACCATCATTACATACATTCTTTGCCCTCAAAGGAACGAGCAAGCTCATTCACCCCAGCTTTGTTCAGTAAAAGTCTTAAAAATCATACCTGTGACCATAACAACCTAAGCACAGTATCTCAAGGCCTGCATAGCAATCAAGTCTAGATTTTCTTATAGAATATTGTCACTACTATCTTCTCTTACCCTCCCACCACCAAAAAAGAGAGTCTACCTTCTCATCCTTGTTAGCTGGGGTATGCTCAGGGACAGATCAACATCCTGTACAGAGAGCTCTTATCTTGATCTGTTCTCCATCAATCTCCCCCAGTTCTTCCCAGAGCTCTGCTCATTGTCACATGATCTCTCTTAAAGAACATTCCTTATCAGTGTGATCTTTTGACAATTTCACCTGGAGAGGGTCTCCTTTTTGCATGACAGTCAATTTCAAATGCTAGGCAGGTAAGAAAATTCCTGAATATCTCACTCTTTGGCCTAGGATGTTAATTTAGTGCCAGGAGCAGATTATCTCAATTTCATCATTACTGCTGTCTCTTACAATTCAAGTATCTTACTCCTTACACTAAAGAAATCTTCAAGCAAACTCTAGTAGAAATATCAAATACAGTTAATATAGGAATGAAAATACCTTGTTTGTTCAAAAGACACAATAGTTCTTACCTGTATCTCTTCTGTTTCATCCACGAGAAGAAAACTTGCTACCTTCTCGGTCATCCTCCTCCTCTTAGTCTCCTCATCCATCCCTTCCTTCTCTTCCTCCTGCTCTTGGGATTTGCCAACATGGTATGCAGTAACTGAGTGTTTCCTTTTATTTCCCCCAGCATGTGTCCTCTTCTGACACTCCGCACATAGATTTATCTTGCACATCAGGCACCTCACTGCTGCCCTCTGCCTGGATCCTGTGGCATTGTTGTGCATTATATTCCCATTGGCACCCTTGCAGCAGTCACAGAAAGGGATGTAGCCAGGTCTTATACGGGTCCGCTCATGGTTTCGCAGTTTTTCCTGCCTGTGCAACTCTTCTTCGCAGCGTTGGCATTGCAGGCTCCCACATTCATCGCACTCAAAGATTGCTTCATCAGTCCCACTGCAGACATAGCTTTCCTGACACATGAGTGCTGTGTTCAGCCCCTTCTCTGCTGTTGGAGCATGAGCACTCATCTTCAGATTTTTTTTTTTATAGTCGTATTTATCTGATCAGACCTTTTTAAAAAAAAAAAATCTATACAGGTTTTCAGGAGCTGTCAGTTGTAAGATTAATCTGTTTTCACAAGCAGGACCAAAAGCTGCTAACTGCCTTTGGATTCCTAACTTTAAAAAATAAAAAAAATAAAAATGTAGCTATGGCTACTGCAAATATTTGTACCAGCCTGAACTTTTAATCTGTCCCTCCCTCCACCCCCACCTCCCCAAAAAAGTGTACATAGAGTGCAGATGAAGCGTTCTTTCTCTAAAATAATCTTTACAGGGGTGGTTGTTTATAGTGCTGAACCACAAGGTTTCTACTTAACTTGAAGCTGTAGTTTCAGTGATGTAGAGAACTTAAGACTGGTTAGTTCTAAAGACGTAGTCATATGTTTCCCTGGAATAGAGCTGAGGGAGGGGAACAAAAAAGACTTAATTAGTTAAACAAGTTCCTAAAAAATGAGATAACCTTAGAAATGTAAAGTGCTTCCAATGCCCTACTCCCACCCCAGAGTTAAGCTCCACCTTCAGAGCTAGCATGCACTGCCGGGACTTTCCTGATCAGGTTTCCAAAACAGGAGATTCTCCTTGTATGTTCATTCCTATGATACTAGATACGAAATCTAAATTATTGTAAGCATATTGATGTTTGTATCTCTCACACCCAGCCAGTATTTCCAAAATAAGACTTCTAAGACAGATAACTGGTACAAGTACATTGCAAATCAACTAGTTTTTGTCTGGTCTGAACAATTTTTTTTTCTTTACCAGTCACCCCATATACACCTACCATGACTAAGTCAGCTACTTTATCATTTAACATTCCTTAAGGAACAACTTTTTTAAAAAGCAGAAGCTGAGTTTGTGGCCTGGCTCTTCATGGACCTTGAATAAAAACAACCAACTTATTTTTATTCTTGGTCATTTTAAAAACTTATTTTAAAGCAGTAACTTATTTAGAAAAAAAATATCAGCAGAGAAGGGGAAAGAGGGACAGGCTAGCCAAGCGCTACCCTGCACCTATACACTGTTGACCCATGTGTTGATCACTCCAGATCAAGACTCTGCCTTGAGCTAAAACAAACGGTTTGTTAGTCACTCCACATTTCTTTTAAACCATCCTATATTTACTAAATAACAGCAGTATCGGCTGATGGCTTGCTCATGCTTTCACTAGTCACCCACCATAACCCGGACTCAACAACATTTTGTCATTTTCACCATTAGTTAAAAAAAATAAAAAAAGTCAGCAGCAATAATGTCACCTCTTAAACAATCCAGGCGGACTGGGACGGGCTATATTGTGCCTGGGAACAAAGAAGGTCCCCAAAAGGGAGTCCACAACCCAGTCTATTGTTTACACAATACAGCAGACACCTTCCTCCTCCTCTCTCCAGGACTTAGTGACTAAGGAGTCGGGTCCCAGCCGCCTCTTCCTCCGCCTCTCAGCAGCCGGAGGGGAGCCTGCCCTGCTCCTTCTCCCCTCCTGCCTCGGCAAGTAGCCCCGGGACGGCAGCGGGAGCCCCAGCAGGCGGGCTGGCTGCCCCCGCGGGGTGCCTGTGCCAGCTCCCCGCCGCCTCCGCGCCCTGGTATCAGCGGGGATCAGCTGATCGCGGGGAAGGAACTCTCCGGGCTCCCAGCCGCGCAGCGCAGACGGCAGGAAGGTGGGAGGGGGGAAGAGGCAGGGGAGCGCGCCCCGCTAGGCACGCCGGGAGTTGTAGTACCCACCGGGCACCGCCCAGCGGTGCGGGTTCGAAGCCCGGCTGCGGGGCAGGGAGCTGGCGAGCGCTGGTCCCTCTAAGCTGTGCGCGTGCACACAGGTCGTGAAACCTGCATGCACAAAAAAAATAAAGTGCACAGAAAAAAATTCAATAGTGCTAATATAATACAATGATAGGGCTGGAGGGGATCTTGTCCAGCCCAACCTCCTGGGGCTTGAACACAGCATCTTCTGCCTGTTAAACAAAGGTGCTAGTCACTATGCTAGTTGTAGCTTTTTATTAGCGCTCACAAAGAAATCCTTTGTGCACACAGGCTATGAGTAATTAGAGGGAATATTGCTGGGGGGTGAATGGGGCTGGGATGCCTGGAAGTGGGGAGCGCACGCCTGGTTCATCTCATGGTCTATGCATGTGCGCACTGCTGATGCTGTTCCAAAGGGGCAGCTGTGTTAGCCTAGTAAAGTAAAAAAAGCCAGGAGCCTTGTGAAGGGTTACCAGCTGTCAGGCCAAAGGAGGACATCCTCCTTTCTACCTTCACATCCTCTGTCCGGCGGGCATTTAAAAAATGCATGATTTTGTCTGGCTCTTTACTTACAGGGGTTAAAGTTTGCTGGAGCACCCCCTAATACCCTATTTGTAGGGGGAAGCATTCCAGGGCCCCCTAAAAACAGAAGAAGATTACATTAATACCACATTTTCTCCATCTATCCTCCAATGGCCTCCTTTTTGTACTTCCCTGTCCTCCTCTCCATGCTTTGGTATCTGGTAACCCTAGTCTTGTGGCACTTAAAGACTACCAGATTTATTTATCGCATGAGCTGTCATGGGAGGGGGTGGGGGTTCGTTTGCCAGCACCTCGAAGGGATCCCTCCTTTCACTCATCAGGTCCGCCCTGTTCCCAGCTCACCTTGCCCTGCCACAGTGGGGCTTACACTCAGGGGGTCTCTGCTGCTGCTTTTTAGTAACCCCAAAGAGCAGGGGTCTCGAACGTGCGGCCAGTGGGCTACATGTAGGATTACCAGATGGTAGGCAAAAGGAGGAGATGGCCTCCTTTTTACCTTCACGTCCTCCATCTGGCAGGTATTTTAAAAACCTGATTTTGTCTGGCTTTTTACTTACAGGGGTTAAAGTACCCTGGAACACCCCAGAACACCCTATTTTTACGGGGAAGTGTTCCAAGGCCACCTAAAAACAGAAGAGTATTACATTGGTACTACATTTTCTCCACGCGTCCTCCAATGTCCTCCTTTCCATACTTCCCTGTCCTCCTTTCCATGCTTTGGTAGTATCTGGTAACCTTAGCCACATGAGGCCCCTAAAGTTATTTCCTGCAGCCTGCAACAACACAATCGTTACCGATATTTGCAAAATCACTGTGTGAAAAGGTTTCAGTGGTGCGGCCCTCGGGCTAACATAAGACTCCACGTGCAGTCCTGTACTAGTCCTCTTGCAGCCCTCGTGGTGATTTGAGTTTGAGACCTCTGCCTAGGAGCCATCCAGTTGTTTCTCCTCCCCCAGGAACAGGCCGATATAGTGTCTTGGGCACAAGCATGCTGGCATGGGAGGTCGGGCATTGCACATACCTACCAGGATCCTCTCTGGTGGTCACTCAGTAACACATAGAAAAGCCTGATCTAGCAGCAAGACTGGAGTGGAAATTGATACCATTTCAGATCCCTCTCTGATGGTAGCTCCAGAAAGTCTGGAAGTGAAGAAGACTGGGCAGCTAGCCCAGCCTCCTCTTTCTTCACAGGACTGGCATGGAAAGCAGTTTATGGCTCATTTTTCCAACACCTCAGTATTCTGAGATCTTGCAAATAATTAGGCCCTCTGTCCTAATGACCAGCTGAGGAGCACTAGATGCAGTTCTCTCTGAGCCTGCCAATGCTTCTTAGTGGGCGGGGGGGGGGTAAAGAAAAGTGACATGAGTTCTCCCAATAACTGACTTTTCCCTCTTTATTACTGTTTGTGGGAAAAGAGAAACTCTTGCTAAGTTGTTGGGGCTAGTTCTGTTGCTGAGTTTTGGCAATTTGAACTGGTAGCATGCATGTAAGTAAAGCAACTGATACATTTTATCCCCATGAGTGGATTTTGGAGACTGCCTGCCTGGAGGAAGGCACCTCCAAATATCCAGCTGCATTCCACCCTTCCCACCCCCCCAGTCCAGTTCCTGCTGCTGAGGCTGCTCTGGATTCTACCTGCCACCAGCGGCTCCAGCTCCCTGCTGGGGCTGGATCACACTGCTGCCTGCAGCTCTGGGTCCTTAGCTAGGGCCCTATCCCACCATCAGTTGTGACCACTCTCTGCCTCCCCTGCTGAAGCAGAAGGCCCTGGTCAGGACTCTGCCCTGATCCATCTGCATCAGATATTGGGCCTCTTTAATGTGTTTCACCTTTATTTTAAAGAGCATCTTCAACACAAGCATTTTAAAAAGATTTTACAACTCTATTAGTTTAATCTCAGCATGACTGTGAGATAGGTAAGCAGTTATTTCTCCCTCTTTCCAGGTGAGAAAACTAAGGTAGAGATAGGGTAAGTGATTTGTCCAGTGTCCCACACAGATGTGCCAGGAGAGCTAGGAAATGGAGTTGTGATCCCCCAACTCCCAGTCCTATGCCTGAACCACAGATAATTTTTTCTCCTTGGTTTGTGTAGAGAGAGGAATTGTTTTACCCTAGCACTCCTTTTAATTCATTTTAATCACTATTTGACCTTGGAAAGAACAGCATTACCCAGTATTTGAAAGAAATGTTCTCTCCCTCCTAAAAGTGATGTACACAGCCCTTTTCAGGATCCATGTCCATGAAAAGCCTTCTGTATCTCAAATGCACATAAAAAATGCTTTGCAACTTGTCATCCCTGGTTTGATTATACACAAATATCTTCCACATGATCCTGAATTACATAAATGGGTTGGTTTCCTTGATATTTAATTCACCTATAGGATTGTGGGTATGACATCCAGAATTGTGTGAGGAGCCTGCCCTATATGAGACCTTAATGACAGCCTTGAATATACTAAAGCTTTGGATGTGTCCAAAACTCTAACACAATTCAGGGATGTTTTTGAAGCAAATCAATACCCACGTATGCTACAAATAAGGAAATGTGCTTTAACTGTGTCAGCAGACAAGCATATATTGTAAGTAGGTTTCCCCCAAGTGTAGTGGTTAACACCTCTGCTTAACATGCAGAAGGTCCTGGGTTCAATTCCCAGGGGGTTGGACTCGATGATCTCACAAGGTCCCTTTTAACCCTATGATTTGATTTCACCAGTTGTAATGTAGGATATTATATTCCTGGATAATTGAAGTAATGTACATGGCAGCTCCATTCTGTGGCTTTATTAGACCCCAAGTTAAACCGGACAAACAGGTTTTTCTAACAACAAAAACAACCCCTTCCCCATCTATCGCTATGGGAAACACAATAACCTAAGGTAACCCAAAACGTCACATATTCTTCCCACTCTAACAAAAACACACACCCCCACCTTGAAAAGAGTAAACACTAAACTGAGAGATGAGAGTAGACTGCCCCAGCTCCAGGCAAACCCCTGAGGAATTATTCTGCCCTGTGGGGGGACACTAACTAAAGATCCAGCCAAATAGAGGCCTTCTTTCTCTAGGTGGATTATGGCGAACTTCTGGTTTGCTCACACCAGAAGGTTGTATTGGTGTCGGTGTAACCAACAGGTACCAGAGAAATAGCTGGAACTGGAAAGGATGTTGTGTTTCGTCAAACCAGGGAGGAGCCCAAAAGTGTTGGAGAGATGGCTGGACCAGGAGAGACATGAATAGATGACTCGTGACACGATGGCCTATCACCTGTAAGGGTTAGGTCAGATAGGTCAGACAGAGATGTATCCTTGGGACAGGTAGGACCAGGCAACGACTGACCTACATGCTACTGCCAAGAGTAGGAAACAGGTCCTGTCTGGATGATCATAGAATCATAGAATCATAGGGTTGGAAGGGACCCCACGAG
>ML681963.1:88683492-88738929 GCA_007922195.1 Podocnemis expansa | reverse complement strand
GGCTTGTTTCCACTTTCATAATGAAGCTCTGAGCAGTCATAGAGCTTGATGACTCTAGATGGGACCCATTTAGCTCCTGAAGCATAGTTTCAAGCTAGGACGGGCTGTCTGAGACTGAAGGTTTAGTCCTTCACTCTTGATGCACACCTGATGACTTGGTTCTGCTGTTGGCATTGTACAACTTGTCTTGTTTCTCATGGTTTCAACAAATCAAACCAAGTGTGCAACAGTTGTCCCATCATAAGGAAAGCTAGGAATGCTTTAGTCATAGTCTGTGGTGTGTTTCTGTAGGTTAATAAGAAGTTGTTCAGGTGCTTCTGAAGAGACGACCATTCCCTCCCAGATTTTAGAACTTGTTTCATAGTCTGGATGAACCTTTCAACTAGTTCACTGGTGAAAGGATGATAGAGAGCTGACCTGATATAATGTATTCCATTTGCCTTCATAAAACTTTCGAAATCCTGGGAAACGAACTGCAGTCCATTGTCACTCGCCAGCTGTTCTGGGAGTCCATAATGACTAAAGAAGCCACGCAGGTTCTGGATAGGGCTTTCAGTACTAGTGGGCTGCATTACAGACTCTGGCCATTTACAATGGGCATTGACAACAATTGAAAACATACATCCTTCAAATGGACTAGCAAAATCAACATGAATATGTTGCCATGGCCTTTCGGGTCACCCAGTCCCGTCAGTGAAGATGTGAGGAGACTTAAAGAGCTTGGCTTGTTTAGCTTAACAAAAGAAGGTTGAGGGGAGGTATGATTGCTCTCTTTAAATACACCAAAGGGGTAAATGTGGGGGACGGAGAGGAATTATTCTAGAACAGCAGCACCAATGTGGACCCAAGAGCAAAGGGATACAAATTGTCCATCAGGAAATTTAGGCTTGAAATTAGATACAGTTTTTAACCATCAGAGCAGTTGAGTTTTGGAACAGGCTTCCAAGGCAAGCTGTGGGGGCAAAAAATCTATCTGCCTGCAAAACTGAGCTCAATAAATTTATGGAGAGGGGATGATATGATGGGATGGCCTAGTCTGGCAATTGACTAAGTTTTGACTAGTGGTGATGGATATGCCAGTGGCCTAAGAAGGAAGGTTGGATGGGGTGGGCTCTGAGTTATTACAGAGAATTCTTTCTTGGGTGAGTGGCTAGTGAGACTTGCCCCCATGTTCAGGGTTTAACTGATCACCATATTTGGGTTTGGGAGGGAATTTTCTCCTAGGGTACTTTGGCTAGAAATCTGGGAGTGTTTTTGACTTCCTCTGTAGCATGGGGCATGGCTCACTTGCTGATGGATTCACTGTATCTTAAAGTCTTCAGATCATGATTTGAAG
The DNA here is from genome assembly GCA_007922195.1 of Podocnemis expansa. NCBI lineage: Eukaryota > Metazoa > Chordata > Testudines > Podocnemididae > Podocnemis > Podocnemis expansa. The sequence goes on along the minus strand of ML681963.1, from coordinate 88,737,593 downwards.
ACTTGAATAACTCAATCATAGGTTAGAAGGTCATTGCTGGAGTGGATGAGTGAGATTTTGTGGTCTGCATTATGCAGGAGGTCAGACAAGATGATCACATTAGTCCCTTCTGGCCTTAAAGTCTATGAGTCTATGAAGACATGCCAGCTGAGGTGCATTCCTGACAATTTGACATGACATACAAGCCCTTGCCATCTCTTCAATGGTCCTGTCCAAGCCTGGCTATCCGAAACAGCTGTGTGTGATTTCTATCATGTGCACTATGCCACAGTGACTTGAATGGAGCTATTCCAACAAATGTGGTCTCAATGATGGTGGGATAACAACACGCATACCCCACAACAAACACTCACTGGACTGATAACTCCATCCTCCTAGAAATGTAGGGGAGGAGGTCAGGTGAGACCTGGGAGTCCTGAAAGGATGTTCCATGGATCACTAGGTCCATAACTTGAGAAAGCACTGTGTCAACACATGTTGCTCTCTTTACTTAAGTATCAGTGACAGGTGTGTTTTCCACCTATTCAAAGTAAAAGGCCCACATCTCGACAGGATACCAGTAAGGGTAGTCTTGAAAGACCATCTGCGTTGCAATGCAAAGAGGATTTCCTATGCTTGATCTTGTACATATATCCAGAAAGTATCAATGCCTATCATTGCATACGATTAGCAGCCAATGGCAGAATGCCTCTGTGTGGCCCCAAAAGCAATGTCAGGGGCTGATGGTCAGTAAAAAGTGTGAACTTCTTTCCAAACAGCTAATGATGAAATTTCCACATGCCAAAAACAATTCCAAGTTCCTCACATTCAATTTGGGCATAAGTAGTTTCTGCCTTGCTCAAGGTGTGTGAAGCATAAGCGATGCACCTTTCTTCTCCTAAAGGCATGATATTGGACAACACTGCCCTGACTCCATAAGGGGAGGCATCGCAGAGCAGCTGTAGGGGAAAGGGTGGATCAAAATGTGTCAGAACCCTTGAATTTATCATTGCGAGTTTGGCATTGTTGAATGCAGCACCACGGGCTTCAGTCCAATTCCAGCCTTTGTTTGGTCCAAGGAGCTCATGTGTGAGTTTTAGGAGGCTAACTGTGGAATGAACTTGCCATAATAGTTCAATAAACCTAAAAAAAGAGTGAATTTGATTTATGTTCTAAGAGGTGGAGCGTCCATGATAGCCTTTACTTGGCCAGAGACTAATGGAGGCCAGTAGTATCAATTATGCGTCCCAAATATGCAAGAGAGGGCTGGAAAATTCACATTTGTCTCAATGAACATGTAGGTCATACTCTTGGAGTCTTTGTAGGGTAGCTTTCAAGTTTGCAAGGTACTTCTCTTCATTCTTGCCAATGACCAGGATGTTGTCTAGATAGCACTATATTCCTGAAAAGCCACTCAAAATATGGTCCTTGGCCCTCTGGAACAAAGCCAGAACTGGAGTCATTACAAAACACAAGCAGTGGTATCTGTACAGCCCCTTATGCATTACAGTGGTCAACCCTGAGATTCTTCTTCGACATGCACCTATAAGTGCACATGACAATCTTGCTGAATTTTTGCCCTCTGGCTAAACCCACAAAAATGTCTGTGATGCGGGGAAGAGGATATTGCTCTGCACATAACACTGAGTTAACAGTGACTTTAAAATCTCCACAAATCCTAATGGAGCCATCTTTCTTCACTATTGGAACAATCTCTGTCACCCACTGGCTGTGAATGATGACACTAAGACTCCCTCCCTGGCTAGTCACTGCAAGTCTGCCTCAACCTTGAGTCTGATGGCAAATGGTACCGTTCTGGCCTTCAAAAGTTTTGGTTGGCAGTCAGGCTTAATGTTTAACTTCACGGTGATTCCCTTCATGCTGTGTAAGTTCTCCCAGAAAACAGCAGCATGTTTCACTAGTACTGTTTCCAGACCTATTTCTTCACTGGTCATTTGATGCACTTCTGCCCAGTTGAGTTGGATCTTCTTAATCCAAGACATTCCCATTAAGGCTGGGTAGTGACCTTTCACCACAAGCAGTGGCAGCCTTGCAGGCTGTCCATTGAGCTCTACTTTCACATCAGCAGTACCCAACAAGGGAACAGCCACTCCAGTGTACATCTTCAAAACCACTATTGTCAGCTTAAGTGGTAGATGCCTTTAGTTCTTCTCATACGCAGTGTTCCAAACCAGTGAAACTGTTACAGTGGTGTCCAGTTCCATGCATACACGTTTACTTTCCAGCAAAGGTGTCACCCAGAATTCATTCGAACAAGCTGTCATAGACAAAACGTGGAGTGACACTTCATCTTCTGACTGAGTGTCACCTTGATCATCCTGTGCCTGCTCTACCACACGCAGAATTTCCCTCATTTTTCTCTGGTCCGCCTCTTCTGTTTGGCTCATCCTTCTTTTGTTTGCTCGCACATTTGATATGCCCTCTCTTGCCACAGTGTTGACACAGTACTTCCTTACAGCAGTACTCTGATGCATGGTGACTCTGCTTTCCACACCAGTAACATTCCCACCTTCCCAGTGTCCTGTGGGTAAGTTCTGGGGATAACTTATACACTCCAGCCCTGACTTGTTGCATGTCTTGGGTGGCCTGTTCTGTAGAGACCACAATATCAATGGCTTTCTGTAAGGTAAGCTGAACGTCAGTTAGTAGGCCTTTTGGTGTTGTTTCACTGTGCAGGCCACACACCAGTCTGTCATGCGGCATTTCATCTAGTGTGTTCTTGAAATCACAGTGTTCCACCAACTTCTTGAGAGCTGCTACAGATTATACAACTGATTCGCCTTCACCTTGGTTCGTTCGGTGGAACATGTATCTCTCTGCTATTACCAAGAAGTTTGGGGAAAAAATGTGCTGCCAGAATTTCCACTAGATCACTGAAAGATCTTGTCTCTGACTTCTCAGGATAAAACAAATTACATAGCAAACTACAGGACTTAGCTCCTATAACAGTTAGGAAGATGGCACCTTCTTCTCTTTGGTTATAAAGGGTGACCAAACTCATGGAACTCAAGAGCCGCACAAGTTGATTATTAAACCTTCGGGAGCCGCACTGAGGCATATAACCATATACTTTTATCTACTCCAAAATTACTAAGTTTAAAGTTCATTGTTTACTTTTAATTTATTGTAAAAAGAGGGCAAATATTGATCCTATTAATGTCATATTCTAATAATTACTTAAGGTTACCATGAAAACTAGGCCTATACAGTAAAAACGTAGCTGTCGCTTGATGTGGAAGACTGCAGGCTAGTGGCAAGTTTTTTAAAATCTGGGCAGTAACTTGGCAATGCAGTATGTAAACACTCTCTCAGGTGCTGATCTGTAAGTATTGCACAATGTTTTGATTTCACAAATTTCATTATGGAATACAATGCTTCACAGCAGTAAGTTGTGCCAAAAAGTGAAAGTAATCTACATTCAGTTTTAAACAAAGTTTACTTCATATTTTCACTTCTTATTATTCAACATCGTATTTAGAAGGACTTGGTGTAAAAGACAATTTTATTTTAACAACAAGTAAACTGCATTAGGGCCTATGAGAAAATCTAAACATGCCAGGCTTCTCTCCACGATCCCCACCCATGCAGTGCTTCTCCCTGCCATCCCTGACCATGTCGCACTTCTCCGCCATCTCCAACCTTGCCGGACTTCTCCCTGCTGTCTTGTGAATGATTAGTATCTCTGGAAGTAGTAATGTGAATTTTGTGGGTTTTTTTCCCCAGAAAAGCTATAAACTCAAAAGGAGTGAGCAAAGAAGTTTTGATCTGAGAAGATAAGATAGGAACCAGGGATTTTAAATTTTTCAATCCTGCCTCCAGTTCTTCTTCAGTTTTCACATGTGTAAAAGTAAGGTAAGATTTGTCTGTCTCACAGGTCTACTGTGTGTATAAATTAATGTTCATAAAATATTTTCACAGTGAATAGTGCTAGTTATAACAACTGTTACATTTGTATTTTTTACTTATGCGGCAGTATAGATTGTGTGGAGAAATGGCTGTAACTACTCAATGTATTGTCTAACATCCTATAATAAAGAAATGTTATGTCTGAAAGATTTGGGAATTAATAAAATACTGCACAACTGCCAGTATCATTCAGCCTTGTACTTATGCTAATATAAAATGCTCTTTCCTGCTGATGTATATAAATCTAGGAGAACCAGCTTAAAGGGAAATGGAATACTAAACTGATTTTTCCACTGTCCTGTTGGCTATTCAGGCATCTGTGAGAAATGAGTTAGTGAACTTAGTTTGGAATTTCATTGTTGAATGTTACAACCAGCTGCTACAAATTGACAATCAGCTTAGCAGCAGACAAAAAGTAGATGTGCTATAGCAACTAAAATATTGTCTCCAGCTTTACAAGGCAAATCAACAACCACTAGCAGGCTCTCTGTGAAGGCCACCTGCTCATCTAGTATTATCTGGCAACTTTCTCTTGCATTGTATTTGTAAGAAAATATAAGAAATAGATCTCATCTTCACAGGAAGCAACTTAATGCCAAGTATTGTTCTCTTCATTACCTGCTATCTCTGTTATAAATATTATCCCATACCCTCCCGAAAACTGTCTTGGAACCTCTCTTCTCTCTATTGCAACATTGAGTAAACTAATCGTAAGGTAACTGTACATCTGTAAAAGAAACAAGGAGTCCTGTGGCACTTAAAGACTAACAGGTTTATTTATTGCATGAGCTTTCGTGGGAGAAAATCCTTCATGAACACCTGCTGCTCTCAAGTTGTAGGGCAAACTGTTGTGTAAATAAAAAGTGTGGTAGTTTATGCTTTTTATGATCTATGTGACCTGAGCTGAATCATTGTGCAAAACAGATATTCAAATACACTCTTCCTGCAGCCCACTTTTTAATGTGTGTACCACTGGGGTATGCAGGTCTTCCAGGGGATATGTCAACTCATTTAGATCACCAAAAGCAGCAAGGAGTCCAGTGGCTCTTAAAGACTAACAAATTTATTTACTTAAATCAGTGTTCCTCAGCCTGAGGGTTGTTGATTTAGGAGAGTGACAAGCACAGGGCTAGCAGTGAGGGGTGACAAGCCTGGCAATCGCCTAGACTCCACGCCATAGCAGGCCCCACCAGCAGTAGCTGTTGTGTGCTACACCAACACACTGTGAGGGAGGGCATGCACAGCCTAAGGAAATGGGGCAATGTCCCTGCTGCCAGGGCTGAGGAGGAGGTGAGGCTGTACTGAGCAGAGAGGAGTGAGAGGGAAGAACCACCCAGTGGTGCTTTAGGGTAGGACAGGCCTAGGGTTACCAGTAAAAAAAAAAAGACAAGCAGTTGTGTGGCACTTTAAGATCTGTTAGTCTTAAAGTGCCACACAACTGCTTGTTGTTTTTTTACTGGACTAGACTAACACGGCTCTCCCTTTGGAAACTAGGGTTACAAGATATCAAAGCATGGAAAGGAAGACAGGGGAGTAGGAAAAGGAGGACACATGGTAAAAATGTAGTATTAATGTTTAGTTTAAGATTGAAATTCTTCTGTTTTTAGGGGGCCCTGGGACACTTCCCCCTAAAAACAGGCTGTTCCAGGGCATTCCAGCACACTTTAACCCCTGTCAGTAAAAAGCCAGACAAAATCCTGCATTTTAAACCGCCTGCCGGAGGGGAGGTCGTGAAGGTAAGGAGGACACGTCCTCCGACTGCCTGACATCTGCTAACCTCAACCAGGCCTCCACCGTCTGGACTCCAGCCGCTTGACCTCAAGATGGCGACTCTAGTCAGGGTCAAGCAGTCGGTTGCCGCTCCCGACTGCCCCCAGCAAAGATGGCGCCGGCTGAAGACCCGCCCCTTTCTTCCCTGCGCCCTTCTAGCGATCACCAGGCGCCACTCTATGGTAGAACGCGCTTTGGGCCTATGGGCGTCTGGCGCCGCGGATGACGTTCTTTCCCAAGCCCAGCGCGCCTCTATGATCGGGCGGCGCGGTACGGCTCACGTGACTCGGCGCGCAGTACGGCGGCGCGCCTCGCAGCTCGGTGCGGTGTGTTCGCGGCCTAGAGGCCTCCAGGCCCGGCGGAGGCGGCGAGCGAGACGGGCCTTCCCCATCCGCGGCCGGCGTGTGCGGGAGAGGCCGAGGCGGCGCCCCGGACGCGGCTCCTGCCCCTCAGGGAAGCCAGGTGAGGCCCGGCGAGAGGAGCCGCCTTCGACGCCCAGCCGCCCGCCCGCGGAGAGGAGAGGCGGGCGCCGGGCCCGGGGAACCTTCCCCGCTCCGCGAGATAACGCGAGCCCCGGCCGGGGGAGAAGCTGGGCCCGGCGCCTCCAGCGAGGAGCGGGAGAGGCTGCCCGGCGCCGGGGCGGGGTGAGCGTCCATCTTATCCCCCCGCTGCAAGCGGGGGGTCTCCAGGAAGGAGGCGGCGGGAGCCACCTGCTCTTTTGGAAACGCGGAGTCCAGGCTTGTGCCCACCCCTCCCCTGGAGGAGGGAGGCATCAGTTCACCGCTCCCCCCACACTGGCTGCCCCTGTGTGGACGGAGCCGTGGTAGCCAACACGTGTCGGCGCAGGCCGCTTAGCCCCGACTCTGGCCGCAATCCGCGGTGTTTAAAACCGTGCTGGCTGTGAGTGGCTTTAGGATTGAGCGAGGCTAGCTAGTTTGCTCTTAAGCTGTGCTGGGTTTGGGCGTATCTGCACTGAGAAAGTGGAGCATGTGAGGAAAGCGTAATTTTTGTCCTTACTGTGGACAAAGACAGCTGTGTTCAAAATTTTAGCTGGTTATGAGTTATTAAAAAAAGAGGCACTTGACTCTAAGGAATCAAGACTTCTAAAAAGTGTTAGTAGAGTTGAGCATTTGCTTTTTCAGATATTTTCTGAGAAGGAAATGGAGGTGTTAGCCCTTGAAAGGGAATGGTTTTCCTTTACTTTTAGTTTAAAAGGGGCACCTCCTCAGCTATTGTTTTGGGTCTCCAAGCTCTCCTCTAAAGATTTCCAGAGGAAAGAGGAGTAGGGTCGTTCGTTGAGGTGCTGTAGCTCTAGTCACATCATCATCTTGGGAGGAGGATTCCTCACCATTCTCAGAACTGGGGTGAAGCAGTCTCTTGCTTGACAGTGGACCTTTGTATGGGCATGCTTTTTTAGGGGCTACAGTGAAGTGTGATAATTACATTGTAGTGGGGGTGTCGGGGCATGGAGGGAGGAGTTATGGGAAGGGTAATTATCGACTGTTTTGGCTGTGCATGCTACCTCTTGGGCAGACTTTTCCTGTATTGAGAGAGAGTAGTAGTTTGAGCGACAAACTTAGCCCTCGTTTGTAGTATAAACTTAGGTTGGTAGTAGTATGTCACAAGTGTAGGAAGTGAACTCCATGCGTAGACAGTGCTATGTCAATGTGAGGTGGTCTCATGTTAACAAAATTATTGCCTCTTTGGGAAATGGAGCGCAAATGCTGATGGGAAAAGCTCTCCTGTCCAGGTAGATAGTGCTTCACTAAGCACTATAACAGGCCAGCTGCAAATGTAGACAAGACTTCATTTTGTGGCAATATATTTATTACTGCAGTATCTAGATCAGCTCTGATACAAGGTTAAGCAGATTTCTTGTGTGTCATTCAGAAATAGTTTTCGTTTCTGCTATTTATTTGTATATGTATGTTTTATCTTTACCATTTGCCTAGGTTACTGAGTTTGATGCTGTAAAACTGAGAGCATTATTTGGCTTTGCGGGAAAAAAGGTAAAGGGGCTAAACAGAAGAGGCGTTTCCATCAAATATTGATTGATCTTTAATGTTGATTTGTTGTATACTAAAGACGCTAACAGAGCCTCAAATGATAGAAAAAACTGTAGTTTTAGCTGTTTTCAACTTCAAAATATCTTAACATTCTCTAATGAGGATTGTGCTGGCTTAATTTAGACCCTGCTCCTGCACACAGTGAACTTAGTAGCAGTACTGACCCGAAGGATTTTCTTCTCCTGTCCTCTTTCAGGGGTCTTTAGGTTCTGTAATTTATATTTTAAATTTTTCTTGATCACTGTACTGTTAACTAAAATTAAAAATGTACAAAACATTTGGGGACAACTTATAAAAGGACATTTTGTTTATTTTTTGGCGATGGTATTACTAAAGAGTCGCAGACTACCATAAATATGTATAGTTTTTTGCTCTGGGAGTCTCTTGCTTGGTTTAGAAATCATTTAAAATGCTGATGTGGTGAAAAGACTGCATGCTTTTAAGAAAATACAAGGTAGCAAAGCATTCAAATCACTAGCAAAATATTTGTGACATCCTTTTAAACTGAACAACTTGGTGATATAATTTACAAACTTCACCAGCACAATTCTGCAACCAGCTTTATAAAAAATTAATGCTTTCAGTAAAGCATTCCAAGTGTGAGTCCAGCAAAAATCTCTACTGAAATAAGTATTTAGTGTAGCTGCAGATATATTCAGATATTGCCTCTTGAACAAACTAAACTTAAATCTCTAGACAAAGCTGTTTTGGGGGTTGCTAAACCAAAAAGTAATAGAAGAATTTTCCAAAAGTAAATGGCACCGACAGCATTCCCTTATTTTGGAAACTGCTTTCTTATTTGCCTCATGTTTTGCCAACAATATCTCTTTATTGTAAAATAAATATGCAGACTTTAAGACACAGAAGGACCTTATTGAAGAAATTTTGGAGGTGAGGTAAAATCAGACTTAAAGTGGAAATGTAAGCACAGGAGCATTAACCAGAGCACTACAACTATGCTGAAATAATGTGTTTTTACTTTCAAATACATATTTTTAAAAAATGAATCACTTATTCATACAGCTGGTAAGAATCGAAGGTTCTGTTATTCCTTTACTGTAGTTATGTTACCAGTACCTTGTAGCCTGAGTTTTAACATTGTGTTGTAATCAACTGTTGCGTTAGGAATGCGGACTTCTGAACATATGTTTTTAAAATAAACTTTCAGATTCTTTTTAAAACACCTTACTGCCCTGATTGCTGGGATGTCTACTAGCAACTAGGGTGTTCTCTCTGTACTGATGCTCAGATCTTTCTGCATTGGCCTTTGGTTAGTGGGTGATTGATAAACTTGAAGTACTAAGTTCCAAAGGGATAGCCATTTCTGACAAACTGGGATTTTCTCCCATGAAAGCTCATGTGATAGATAAATTTCTTAGTCTTTAAAAGTGCTGCTAGACTCCTTTTTTGTTTGTGCCACTAAGGCCCTTCTGACTGCTGGAAGGGGGAGAGAGCACATGCTCTCTTCTCTCCCTCATCAGAGTTTCCAATTGTTGCAGAAGTCTTGCTAATTTACTGAACTAGACTAACATGGCTGCCCCTTTGGAATTTGCTAACTCAAGTCTATCTTTTCTCTGGTTTCTGCTTTTCCTTCTCTCTCCCTCCTTCCTTGCAAATCTTTTGGCTTCTACAAAGTATCTCCCATGCTTTCCTTTTACAGAAAATAGCTTTGTTATTTGTATTGGTGGTGCTACTCAGAGCTTTCCTTAACAGCCTGAAAATGGCATTGACATATTTGCCAGTTTCAGTGGTCCAAGAGAGTTTATATAATAGCTGAAAAAATATATCCTATTTCTTTTAAATTCACTTTGCTGTTGCATGTGAAAGTTGTGGATGGGAGGGGTACTGGAGCACTCTCTAAAAACTCAGGACTGCATCACTACATTGATTTACATTAGTATGGTGATCTTTTCAAGGGCTAGAAACATCTTCCTCTTTTTAAACAAAATAAATGTGAGTTTTTCGAGCCATGCAGAGAGCAATATGTTTCAGCTACTGTAGACCTAATTGAGAGAGCCTGTAAGCCCTTTCTGATGTTTACCAATTGTTTCTATTTAATGCTAAGTTTTGTTTATATTTTGATCAAAAACAAACCTTGGCCTGTATGGTTTCTTTTAAGATTTCAGCTCATATGGAACAAACTTTGGCCCCAATAGTTCTTTTCTGCCATCCTTCCCAAAACCTTACCGGCAAAATGGACAACAATTAGCAAGCCATAGAAAGGAAAGGTATATTTAACATAAATTAATAAATAAGATTGAACAGTAGAAAAGTTCTTGTTTTGTGTGATGTATGCTTTGTCAAAATATAGTTTAAAGCTCACTGATGTGGGGTTTCTTTTGTTTACTCCTTTACCTTAGGCCATGTATTTCAGATACTTTTATCTTTGCTTGTGGTGGGAAGAACTGGATACTTCTGGGCCCAGTTAAAGAGAAGTTGTCTACTAGAATTTTGTTAATTGGCTAATTTAAACACTGAAGATGGATAGTACTCCATTTTAAATAGCAGGAGTTGAACGTCAGAAGAAATAGCTTTTTTTTTTTTAAATTCCCTGTTCCTTTGCTCATGTTTAGAGGTATATTTGAGGAGAGCTAAAGAATGCCACCACCAAATATGAATATATATAAATAAATAATCCCCCCCCACGCACACACTTTCTGGCGTCTGGTGAAGTGGGACTTCACCCACAAAAACTCATGCAAAAAAATACATTTGTTAGTCTTTGAAAGTCACACAGGACTCCTTGGTGTTCTTGTGTTTTGTTTTTCAACCACCAAATGTACTTGGACTCATGCTGCCTGTGATGTACACGCCTCCTTTTTACATAGTACTTCCATGTTGCCCCTTCCTCTAGATCAGTGGTTTTCAAACCACAGGTTGCAGTAGTGGGTCGCAGACCCTCAATACTAGGTCACAGTGCCCTGCCCCACCACCAAAAGACTGGAATGCATTACTGAAAGATGTAATTGTTGGATCATGGGCAAAACTGATTTTTTTCAGCTGGGTCCTGACAAAAAAAAATTTGAAAACCACTGCTCAAGACTCCATAAGCTCTCTGTGCCTCAGTTATCGTGGTAGGATAGTGACAGTGCTATAGTGTTTCCACTAAAAGCAAATGCCATATTTCCTGCTTGCTTCCATGGATGGGATGTACTCCTAGCTCCCAAGGGCTCTTATTTCCTACTCCATCACAAGTGGGGTATAGATAGTTCCCTGTTTCTCATATATCTAAGTCTTGCTCTGTCTACATGCAGACCTATTGCTTGCTCATCCTGGCTCCTGCACCTACCCGTCTCAAATTGTCTCTCTATAATAAGCTTTTGCTAAGTAAAACCATTTTTAAAATGGACCAAAAACATACCTTCAGCAAGGGTGGACTCTGGGATTGTGGCTGACTCTGACATTCCAGCTTTCACTGGAACTTCACTTACTAAAGAATTTGGACTCGTGGTAGGGTATTTGCATGGTGATACAAACATGGAGTCCTGTGGCGCTTAGACTTTCATTTACTTATTGCATGAGCTTTTGTGGGAGAAAATCCCCCTTTGTCAGACACTTTGAAGATGGGGGAGTTTACAGAATGGGAGGAAATAAATGGTAGTAGTAGTTTAGGCATTGATGTATGAGGCTTTGTTTGCTTGAGTCATGCTGACGAGCATATGATGAGTTTTTTGTTTTGTTTTTTTGAACATCGGTTAGGTCCATGAAGATCAGATATTTGAATAACATGCAAAATTTAAGATAGTTTAATAATAGATGTGAACATAATTGCTAAAATGGTGCTGAAACTACAAATAATGTGCCTCCCTTCTGATTTGGTAGTAGGTGTGTACACTAAGTTGAAGTGGTTCCTTCTCTCTCTCTCCCAATAGTAAATGTGTTTTAGGATGTTCTTTGCTAGATAGCGTTCTGACTCTTCAGTGCATCAGCTACCAGCCAAGTGGAACCATCAGATATAGGAACTAGCAGGTTAGATATAGATTGGAGAACCCTCTGAATGCCTGTCAATTTTCTTTAAAATTAGGAATTTTCCTGCTGCCTGACGCAATAATAGAAATCGCTTTTAGCAAAGTGTGTCACAAATCCTGATTCTGTGACTCTCTTAATTTGACACACAAACATCTAATGTATCACCATTTCATTGGTGCAGGAGAGTTAGTCAGCTTATTGCAAAACTTTATTCTCTAATGAATTCTGATAAAAGTAACTCTTGTGTGGGTCTATTGTTATGTTTTCTCTGGGCTCATCATCTGCAAACCATTTCATAGCTCATTTGTCTAATTTAGATTCTTTGTGCATTGCTGGCATGAAAATCAGTTTCAGCTCTTGCGTCAATCCATCCTAGAATGCAAGACTTTAAAGTTCAAAAATAACGTTATTAGAAAAGAAGACTACCACTGTTGTGTTATCGCTTTGCTGGGGAAAGGAAACATAAAACTGAGACCTGGATTTCCAACAGGTGCTGCCTAAAGGATGAAAATCAGAGTCGATGTGGTGATTGTCATTTCACTTCACTTTGATTTCTTATTCTTTTTTTGCTAGGTTGCTGCTGCAAAAATGTCTTTTCCACCTCACTTGAATCGTCCTCCTATGGGAATCCCAACACTTCCACCTGGGATTCCACCTCCACAATTTCCTGGTTTTCCTCCACCTGTACCCCCTGGTAAGTCATGTTAGCAGGTAGTACCACAAGGGAATCAAGTGAATTTTTCCTGAGTTAAACTTTTTGTATTCACTCTTGAGCTTATAAAATTACATAGTTAGTTGGAGGCTGGTGACCAAAGTTATCCATAGAGATTTACAAGATGAGGGAACTTTCTACTGCTATGCACAATGTTTTTTCTGACCAGAAGTTAAAACATATAGGGTGAGAATAACTCAGTTTTTGTGTCTAGACAGTCTTCATCCTCACTGCTCAGCTTGAGACCTAATGCCATTTGTTGTGGTGGCAGGTTTTATGACGTCTATCTATTTGGCAATGGACTACAGCTTTCATCTTATTTCATATAGGCTGCTATTAACACCTATTGGACAGTAGCTGTGGAAGATGCTTAGGATGTGTACTAGGAAAATACAACAGCAACTTTTGGTAGCTACTAGTCTGTTTTGGACTGGAACCCCTAGGTGAATGGCTGCATAGCCCATTAGTGGTCCCTTGGCCATGATTTTATTTCGAACACTGACAGCATTTTCTCTTTCTTTATATTACAGTGATACTGAGGTGTTCTAATCAACGTAGGGCCTTTTTGTGCTTAGCATTATGTGATGATATGACTTCTGTCTTAAGGAGTTTACAATGCAGTTGGATTTACACAACATTGATTTTATTTTAATCCTTATCATGGTGTCAGATATCAAGATTGGTAACTTTTCAGACCATGAGATCACCCAGCAAAGTAACAGTCAGGGATGAACCAGCCTACCATATATACTCATGTATAAGTTGATCGGTGCATAAGCCAACCCCCCTTGGTTCTGAGCCCCAAAAATGGGTGAGCCACATATAAACTGAGGCCTCCCTGTGGCCTCCAGCCCCTAGCTCCCTTACCCTGCAGCCCTGGCTTCCCCTGGAGTCCCTGACCCCCCCCCCCCCATCCCTGGGCAGTGCCACTGCTTCCGCTGGAGTCCCTGACACCCCACCAATCCCCCAGGCCCTGACACCGCTTTTGCTTCTGTCCCCAGCACCTCCTCAAATCGCCAGGAGCTGACATTGCTCCCCAACCATCCCTGACAGCCACTCAAATCCCCGGGTGCTGCTGCTGCTTCCCCTGCTGTCCCTGACTCATCCCCTAACCTCCCTAACCCTGCTGTCTGCCTAACCCTCAGCCCCTGCCACTGCTTCCCTCACCGTCCCTGCCTCTTCCCCTAACCTCCAGGCCCTGCTGCTCCTTTTCCTGCACTCCCCCAGCACCCCCGCCATCCCCTGCTGCCACTTTTCCTGCTGTCACTGACCTCATCCCAGACCCCCCGGCCCTGCCACTGCTTCCCTGGGCCAACCCCCACCCCCCGAAGGCCCCTTTACCTGGCCGCTCCAGATGCCAGGGTCCCACTCCTTAGTCTAACCCCAGCTGGAGCTGACTCCCCAACACGGCTGCTCCAGCCACATGCTTAGTGCATGCTCTGGGCTGGAGCTGCTGTATGACCCTCATATAAGACGAGCGTCTGTTTTAAAGGCAATTTTCAGGCAGAAAAATCTCAGCTTATACATGAGCATATACGGTAGTTGTCATATACTGTATTGCAGCTCGGGGGTCCTAAGCTTAGTTCCAAAGGGACAGCCGTGTTAGTCTAGTTCAGTAAAACAAACAAGGAGTCCTATGGCACTTAAAAGCAACAAACTAACTTATTACATGAGCTTTCGTGGGAGAAAATCTCACTTCATCAAATGCTTTGAAGGTGGAGAAGTGGGATTTTCTGCCACGAAAGCTCATGTAATAAGTTAGTTTGTTGCTTTTAAGTGCCATAGGACTCCTTGTTTGTTTTATTGAGTTTAGTTCTATCTCTTTCTAAGCAAACAAAATGGTCTTGAGGCCTGGGGAGTGTTCTCAAATATTGTAAGGAGCAAAGTGGATCCTTTGGGTAGAAGATGTTACTGGCTGCACATTTTGGTTTGAAATAACTTTCTAAGAATGCATATGATGGCCTAAAATAAAACTGTGCTCTTCGGACCATGTTTATTCTCCAAGAGATACAACTTGGATATCCTGTTAGTTCTATATTTTAATGGGGTGTCAGCAGACCCTAAGAATAACTGCCTAATTTCTGCTTAATATGGGAAATCTGTGCCCTTTCTGGTAATACAGTATGATATGAAGATACCTCAGACCCTATTAGTACCTACTACTGCCTCATTTTTAGACCTGTGGGGTGGGGTGTGTGGGTTGTTTTCTTTTGGGTGGTGGTGTGTTTTTTTTTTTGGAAAAGTTCCTTTGACTAGGACCATTTTATGTAAAGCAACACGCAGAATCTTCTGCAAAACCTGTCTGTTGCAATGTTTGCTGTCTTTCCTTCTGCTTAGTTCTATTGTCTCCTTATAAGTTGCCAATTCCCAGGCTCTCTCCATTTTTAAATCTTTCCCTCTGTTACTATTCCACGGGTTCCCAGCTTGTTCAGTAACAGGTACGCTTCAAGGAGTCAAACAATTCCATAGTGCACCCACTTTTTTTCAACTGATTTGATTGCTTATAAGCATCACATTTACTTACATTTATTGTGGTTATGGTCTTGTTAGAGTGGTTTGCAACAAGTTAAAGAAGGATCAAATGCATTAATGTTTCAAGTCCAGTGAGGAAAAATGTCATCTCAATTTTCCCCTTTGCCTGCCTGCATTTAGAATGTTAACACTTTAGAATCAAAAGACTGATAACCTTGCTTTTAAATTGATGATTGATTTTCATAAATTTTATGAGTTGTAATTTTGGTTATGATGAAAGTGTTTGTTTTATATTGATTTTTCGTTACCTTTATACAAAGTTTCATGGCACTTGGATGGTTCTCACAGCACACTTGCATGCCATTGGCACACTGGTTGGAAAACACTGTATTAGCACATAGGGAGACCCTTCCTCTTGCAGAGTTTGAGCTTATACAGAATAGATAATTTCAGTACTGAAACACATATGAAACATAAACAGGAAGAAGTAAGAATTTTAAAAACATCATATTCTGCCTTGCCCCCGGAAAGTGAGATGCATCAGTTATGTACCGGTCTGTCAGCATGATACTTACTTCACTAAAGAGGGGACATTAATTTCTCCCTTCTCTATACTTCTGTGAATAATATTATAGGCAGATAATGATACCTGTAGTTCAGATTGCTGTATGCTTTTCCATTACAAGACCTTGTTTTTGCTCGCTTTTAATTTTGCCAAACTAGTTGTTTGGACTGACATTCCCCATTCTGAATGTCTGGCTTGGAGTGAACTTTTGGAGAGTTTGAACAAAACCAGTTTGTTCCTAGGAACAAGGATTAGGGAATGGGGGAGTTATTTTGTGCATTAAAAAAAGTTATAGCTGCTTCAATGGGAAGCTTTCACACCTTCATGCTCTTAGAAGGGAGACTTGAAATATGGCATGGTGATGGGAATCATCTTTGTGTCAGAAATGTGCCTTTTGTTACCCCAGTGAAAATTCACCTAAATATGATTGTATTATAAACATCTGAAAAATTACTGTTGATGTATGTACAGTGTATATTGGTTAATTTTGAAGTTTAGCTGTTTGTCCACATTGGGCATATTCCATACACGTGTAGTTCCATTGTGCGGACCAGACTGCTGCTCCTCAGGGAATTCTGCCTAAGTGAATAACTGATTCACGTGTCATTTCCCAGATAGTGGTCCTGAACAGGTGTGTTGGGTTCAGGTGTTTGGAGCAGCCAGGGGAGATGTAAAACACTGCCTCTTCCTTTGCATGGGCTGCTCCTGGGCTGGGGCCAGGTCAGACCATTCCCCAGCGGCTGGATGAGAGTAGAGAAATAAAGAAAACCGGGGGTGGGGGGGGGGGGGGAGAGAAGATATGGGAACAAAAGGGAAAAGAGAAGGAGAGGAGTGGAGTTGGGAGATGAGTTAACTGGGAGGAGCTTGGGATCTGTAACCACTAAAGCACAGTTTTCTTTAGCATTTGAATTTTGAATCCTTTATTCTGGAGTCTCAACACTTTTTTACTGTCTAGTGAATAGTGTGCACTGGCACAGTGTCTCCATCCTCTGTGGACCTGATAACAGCAGCCCTTTACTGCTTATAGCTACTCCATCAGGTCAGGTAGTGGTGGGATATACTGTAGGTTTAAAGTTCCTTGTGACCTATGGAAGTGGGGTGAGCAGTCAATATATTTTCACTGGATGAAATGTAAGATTTGTTACATAACTTACTACACTAAAGAAATATCAAGGCTGCAAATTCAAACAAGAAATATCAAGGTATGCAAATTATAAAGTGCCTGAAATAAAGTTGCCCTATTATATGTATTTGTTATGACAGAGCAGGGCTTTAAAAAATTGGGTCCCAGCTAGGCTCTGGCAGTTTTATTTTTGGTTGCTAGAGGGTGCACCTCTGCTGCATTTCTGCAGCAGAGTTAGGAGCCAGGCTACAAACCCTGGTGCCCGGGTTTTGTCAAGCCCTGTGATAACAGTATGTAATTATATGACCAGATATTGTTTTTTCCCCACTAGCTCTCTGCCTTATTCAGTGCTTACCACTGACTTATTCTGAAAATAAATCAAGTTTATATAGGAAATGAAGCTTTTGTCTGTAGCTCCTCATTTGTTAAGAGATGTTGGAAAGTCTAAAGAATGAAGCAGAGTGCAAGAGGATGGTTTTTTGTTGCAAGCATGTTGTGAACTTCAGTTCATGAATTCCAAAGGGCCGTGTTCATTTAAGTTCAACAAAACAAACAAGGAGTCTGATGGCACTTTTAAAGACTAACAAATTATTTATTGCATGAGCTTATCCTGTCTTCAAGCATCTGATGAAGTAGGATTTTTCTCTCATGAAAGCTCATGTGATAAGTTTGTTAGTCTTTCAAAGTGCCACCAGACTCCTTGTTTTTAATCAGTTCATTAATGTTTATAAAGAGCTACAGTGCAACAAAGACTGTCACAGACATGGCCATGAGAAAACTAATAATTCTGTATTCAGTGCAAGAGTTGAATAGTGTGCAGTATGCATGAGGTCACAGGGTATGATAAGAATAAACATAAATGAGAAGATATTGAGTCACTATGCATACAGTGAGCAGTTCATTCTGTGCATTGTGAACTTCATATTTTTTCTCAATTTTTGTTCTTTGAATTGGAGCCATGTCTGTACAGTTACTTACTTACCAGTGTTGCTATTTTTAGAGACATATGATAATATGTGATTGGGACAGTTATTTTCTGTCTTTGTTATTTTAGTGCATGTGTGGGTAACATTAATATAGCCTTTCTGCCTCCTACAGGGACCCCCATGATTCCTGTACCAATGAGCATTATGGCTCCTGCTCCAACTGTAAGTACGTACAGAGAATAGTGGCAAACTGTGCACAAAACATCCTTTATTGATTGAAACTACACTCTGTAATTTTCCCTTCATTGCGTATGTTCACACAATGAAAGGAAAGCTAGACTGATGTGTTTAAAACTCTGACTTGGGCAGGATTTTAAAAGGATATATCTGGAATTGCTAGCAGCAGGGATTTGAAACAGTTGCTGGTTACAAGTAGAAAATTCCACCTTTATTTATATGTCACCATGAAGTAATTTAGAGATGACCTCATGGTAACACTCTGCAGTGCTGTGCAAAACACCAGGGTTGGCTGTCTCGTCTCCTGCTTCCCAGGTCAGTAGGCCTGTAGGGTGCCCTGAGGTGTTCCTAGCCTATGTCGAGTGCATCACCCAGCACTGCTGATAAACTGGCCAGAAGAGTCAATACTGACAAACTTACAAGCAAATTCTGACTAGTTCTCTTTGATTATATTGCTATGGGAGGGCAAAGATCCTCGGGCCTTGGATAGAGAGA
Source organism: Podocnemis expansa (assembly GCA_007922195.1). Taxonomy (NCBI): domain Eukaryota; kingdom Metazoa; phylum Chordata; order Testudines; family Podocnemididae; genus Podocnemis; species Podocnemis expansa. The sequence goes on along the minus strand of ML681963.1, from coordinate 88,719,352 downwards.
CCGTGAGGGAAAAACAGTGTTTAGTGGTTTGTCTAACACATGAATTCTTAAGGGCATATAGTTTCTGACTCTAAAATCTGGGTTCATTCCTAACAGTTTTTCCACCTGAGCTAATGGAGGCGATGTTTCCAAAATCTTGGAAAAAGTGGCATCTGCTGAGGAAATCAGTCCAGAATCTAATATTTCTTACAGAGGAATGCATTCATGCTAAAATACATATTTTATAGTAGTAAGAGGTTCAAATAAATGCATTATTGAATATCTTGGAAGAAATAAGATTCCGTACCCGGCCTTAAAGAATCAATGTTCTGTAAGGGTGTGTCTTCACTGATGTCAGCAAATTCACTGCTCTCAGATCAATTTATTGGATCACTTGAGCAGAAGTGAAGATGTGTTCAGTCAGTCCAGAAGTTAGTTTAATTATACTGCCTCCCCAAAAATTGTAACTCAGTATCAGTGGACATACATTTCCCATCAGCACAGTATAGTGAGGATGGCATACAGAAGAGAGTTTAGGAATTTGACATAGATTATGCAAACTAATCTTATGTAGCTTGCATAACTTTCGTCTGCTGCTATATTTGCCTGTCTATGTAGACCAAACTTAAGAAACTTAAAGAGAAGGCAATAATCACAAGCATATTATTAAATATTTTAAAAAAGCCCAATTCTTTATAATAAGACTGGAAGAGGTGTGCACACGTGAATGCACCATACCTATCTGCATATGCCCCAGTCCCAATCCATTTCTTCCTCATGTTCCAGAAAACAGGCTATGGAAAAGGGATTTATGAGGTAAAATGTTGGATTCTGTGAACAGTGTGGGAGAATAGCAGCATTGTATTTAGTGGTATTGGACTATTTATTTATATGAGCCAGAATTAAGCTTCTGTTTATGATGGTTAAGAGTCTGTTGTTCATAAGATGTTTAGGTTGGACATTAGGAGAAAATTCCTAACTGTCAGAGCGATTAACCACTGGAATAAGTTGCCCAGGCAGGTTGTGGAATCTCCGTCATTGGAATTGTTTAAGAGCAGGTTAGACAAACAACTGTCAGGAATAGTTTAAGAGGGTACTTAGCCCTGCCATGAGTGCAGGGACTGGAACTGATGATATCTCATGGTCCCTTCCGGTTTCTATGCTTCTTTGTTAAGGTACATACCAATGTAGTATGGCAGTTTGTGTTCATTTCTGGAGCAAGGTACTGAGTTAAAAATAACTCACAACTTCTTATCCAGAGATAACTTTCTTACACAAATGTACCTCTTTCTGCCTTGCATTTTCTGTGTTGATTTTAAAAGAACAATTTCATTCTTTTGCATCTAATAGGCAGTATCTGTTACTCTGTGTAAAACCTTAAAATGATTGATGTGCTATGCATAAACTTAACAGTGAAACACCTCTGAATCTCCAACTCTTCATTGTTGTAAACCTTTTTCTGGTAAACTTCCTCCACAGGTCTTAGTTCCTACCACAGTGTCCATGGTTGGAAAGCACTTGGGAGCCAGAAAAGAGCATCCAGGTCTAAAGAACAAAGAAAATGATGAAAACAGCGGTCCCACTACCACTGTCTTTGTGGGCAACATTTCCGAGAAGGCATCAGACATGCTTATAAGACAGCTCCTTGCTGTAAGTGCAGTGATTGTTTTATTAGACTACTTCTTCAGCTATTGTATTATGCAAATCTCATCATCACATAGATTAATTCACAAAAGATGAAGTTAGGCACTGATGGTGCAGCAATGACATGTTTGTTAAATTCATGTGCAAAACGAATGATCAGTTTGACCAGAATAGCTTGGTTTCTGCTAATGTTGAGTAGGAGCAAAAAAGATTTTTAGGAAAATAAACACTCACTATTTTGATTACTTCACAAAATGGTACATTTTACTTATTCATTCTGTGGGCAACCATTCAGATTTATTAAATGATAATGTTACTTTCTTAATTTTGTCTTCAAGAAATGTGGCTTGGTGTTGAGTTGGAAGAGAGTGCAAGGGGCATCTGGAAAACTTCAAGGTAAGAGTTGCTTTTTGGCATACATAATTAGATTTATTTATTTTTGGTTGTCAGGTGTCTTTCAAAGTATATACTGACAAATGAATGTAACCTATTTTGCATTTAAAATAAGTTGCATATTAGAAATGTTCCTGTTGCTGATGGAATCAGTGTTTTCCATCATAAAAAGCAAAGAAGGGGGCAGAATAAAAAGGAATGAAAGGGTCTCAAAGATTAAATTTCTCAATTCTTTAAGAATAATGCAGTGAGTGATTTTTTTTTTTTGTAGATCTGCAGAGCAAATATTTTCTGTTTTGTGGTAAACGTTTCTTGAATATTTTTTAAATGTTTGAGAACATATTAGTTAAAAGTTCCAAACTTGGATGTTTTTTGGTGCTCCATAAGTAAAAGCTGTTTAATATTTACTTGAAGATTTTTTTTTTTTTCTTTCATCTCAATCATCCACCTTCAGCATTTGGGTTTTGTGAATACAAAGAACCAGAATCCACTCTGCGAGCACTTAGACTACTCCATGACCTCCAGATTGGAGAGAAGAAGCTGTTAGTTAAAGTTGATGCCAAGACAAAAGCTCAGCTAGATGAATGGAAAGCCAAGAAAAGGTCTTCCAATGGGGTATGTATGCAATATGTGATCTGCACTATGTAAGGAGGAGCAGAGGCAGGGTTATCTAATGGTTAAATAGGGCTGGAAGCTAGGGCTCTTTATTCATGTCTCAGCTTTTAATCCACTCCATTATTTTGGCTAGATTCTGGTACCTAAATCCCATTTGAAAATTGGTGGGATTTAGGCTCTTAATTTACTCAAGTATTTCAGGGCTTGTCAGCAGACAAATTTGCACATTTAACTAGTGGAAACACCAGCATGTTTCAATGTATTTAAAACTGATTGTCATCTTCAGCTTGCCTTTGTACCTCTATTGAGGCATGCTAAACCAATATAAACTAGGTTTAAATTGATTTAAGGTTGTCTGCAGGCAAAGTTGCACCAATTTAACTAAATCTATTCAAAATCACAACTTTTAAATTGATGCAACACTGTATAGGTCAGGCTTGAATCTCTGATCTCAGCTTAAATCCGTTCTAAAGAGGAGTAGTACATATTGTACTGTACCTTATTGTTTGGAGGCTTAATCTTTAGAGCCCTGCACGGATACAAATACGTGGATCCGTATCTGATCTGCATCTGCAAGAAATGGTCCGTGGATATCCGTGTTGTATCAACAGATGCGGATATATTGCAGATACCTGCATATTTGCAGGGCTCTAGCTCTGTGGAGATAAAAATGTGTGGACCTGTATCCATTCTGCATCCTCAAGAAATGGTCCAGATATCCGTGTTGTATCTGCAGATGTGAATATAATACGGATATATGCCTATATGCATGGCTCTGTTAATCTTTGCTTAGAGATTTGAGGGGGTTTTTTATTTAAAAAAAAAAAAAAAAAAAGACCTAGAGAAATGTATTATTGGTTACAAAATCCATGAGCTGGTGGACAGAGCTGAATGAAGTTTGTTTCTTGCACTGCTAAAGTTGGTTTAAAATTGATGCAAGGCAGAAAAGTAGATTTATTTCTTTGCTGTTAAGTAGCGAACTGAACATAAGCAGATGCGACATTTAGCACATGGGGTGTGTTTTTCCCATCTTTAACTTGAGGGAACACCTGGTGGGAATCAGACGAGGGTCACTGTCTGTCTAACTCATTCTGAATTTTTTGTTTAATTATTTGTCTTCCCAGGATAGCTAGATGTGCTGGATTTACTGGGCAAAATTCATCATCTTGCTTAAAACTAGTAATTATAACAAAGATGGATGTGGCCCATTTTTGATAGATGTTTCTCTCTATCAGGGGTAATGAAGCATGTTCGTTCATTTAAAATGACTGCACTCTTTCTCTAACAGCCCCATGGAAGGGCATATACTCCACTTCCTTCTTGAGGCAACAATTATTCATAGTTCTAGTTGGCCAAAGCAGATTTTCAGTTTCATTTTATGGGTAACGAGCACAAAGTTATACATTTTTATAATTACTATTTGTTTAGTAGTAATTTACAGAGCTACACAGAATATGCTGGAAACATGAATACTTTTGTTACTTTTATTCAACCAGAACCATGACATAAGGATAACTTAAAGTATTTAATGCAACTTTACCCGCATATGTGGTCACAAAGTACAGAAAGCTCTAACCATCTGAAATCTGTAGGGCACAAGTACACTAGTTGCTTAGTTAGATTAAGGGAGGGAAGCTTGACTTGAGTAGCCATTCCAGTCTAAGCTTCCTGTTTTCAGCTCTGGCAACAGCTGGAATTTCCGTTCTTAACCGCTGGGATTGTAAGTAACCTTAGGACTAGTGCAGATGTATATGACGAGAGGATTTTGCCTGCTGCGAATTTCCACGTTTTCTTTCCATGTAGCAAGGCAGAGATGGTCAGTTGTGACGTTGTGGAGCTTTTTTGATTGGGATACATTTACTTGTTGCTATATATTGAAAAATGTTAATATTTTTAGGATATTCTTTTTTAGGATATTCTTTAAATAACGCACATAGAAAAGTTCTGTACCCTGATCTCGTGTAGTTTGGACTAGCATCTTTGCAGTGATGTTGAGATAGATTAGAGCCTATTTATGTTCTTGTTATCAATGGTTGAAGGAAATGTGAATTGCTGAGGACTGTTGATGTAAGAAATTATGAACTAGCAATTCCACTGAAACACTAAGAGGAATTTTAGTAAATGGACTGGAAGTTTAACAATGTGCTTGACATTCCTTTTTAACAACCCTTTTATGCCTTCATTTGCATGCAAGGGCTACTCTCAGATTAGTTGCAGTGCTCATTAGAACTGGTAGCCATTTGATTTCCTTTATTTTTTACCTTAAGAAATCAAACATACTTTCATGTTACAAAGTAAGTGTTGCAGAGAGAGAAACCAAGCAATATTTTGATCTAATTAGTGCCTCTTCCTGATCACCTCTTCTCCCTGAACCTCTTCAGCTTCACTCCCTGTCACTGCCTTCTAGCTCTCCTCAGCCTACTCCTCCTTGGCCTGGCAGCCTCTTCAGTTCCAACTGAAACCCCCTGTACCCCCCATTAGACCCTTCCTGCCCCTGCCCCTTCCCTAATTCACCCACCACTTATCGCTTGATGGGACACCCAGCTGGATTCTCAGGTGAGATTCCATTTTTTTACAAAATGGTTGGGGGGGGGGGGGGAGACAATAAATGGGCAAGTTGTACTCTATCCAGAACATATTTCATGCACCTCTATATAGCAGTGGAAGGAGATTCATTCCCAGTGTTTCCCTTTGTCTTGCTTCCCCACTTGTGGGGGGGTAAAAAGTGAGGATAAATATATGAACAGCAATAAGCAAACTTCTTGTAAAGCAGGTGTTTTTTCTTTCTAGAATAGTTGCTTTGAAGTAGGTCTTCTCCTGCAGCCCACTGCAGAGATAAACATTTTTATTGGATCATAGTCTGGTGAGCTTTCACAAAAAGAAAGTTTAAAAATAAACTATGAAGTAATCTACCATTCTGATGGAGAGAGATCAGAGACTATGGTCATTCAGCATTAGGACCCTAGCTGTTGATATTCCATTTGCTCCCTCTGTCTCTTTCTTCTTGACTTGATCTGTCAGTCATATCACAACCCTATTGTTGCAGTCTATAGCCTTTCTGTTTGTAAAACCCTGTAATGTGGTTCTTTTCTGGCACTGCTAGTGTGAGGTCTGAGCACTAGGATGCAGTTGAGGGCTGTTCTTAAATTTGATAAATATAGTAAAGGCACTAAAAAGATTATAACATGAACATTTTGGGCAAAATTCTTGCTCTCATGTGTGAGAGTTAGTGTGACAGTGTGTTGATTTTTTCTAAATTTGCCACTTTTCCTAGACTTCCAGACCAGAGTCTACAAATGATGATGATGATGCACTGGATGAGGAAACAAAGAGAAGAGATCAGTTAATTAAAGGGGCCATTGAAGTATTAATACGAGAATATTCCAGCGAGCTCAATGCCCCTTCCCAGGAATCTGACACTCACCCCAGGAAGAAGAAAAAGGAAAAGAAGGAGGACGTATGTGTTTTGATTTTGGACAAAACAGATTTTTCTTCAGCTCACCTTTTATATAATGGCCAAACCCCATGCAAATACTTTAACCCAAAACTTCTGATGAGAAAACAAATCGACAAGCATTGATGTCAGCAGCAGTTTCATGTACTAAATTGATACCTAGTCAGTTTTAGATGCCATCCCTGCCAGATGGCTTAGGGGGTGTGAGCACCTAGACTTCTTGGAACCACAGGTTTGAATCTTGGCAGGTTTGACTCAGTCTTTCATCCCTCTGAGGTATATGCATTGAATTCAGTGCAGTTTATTGTGTGTCTAGGTCTTTCAGATAAGTCCTTAAAAACAAGACCCCATCTCTTCTGTGTTGACACTTAAAAGATCCCAGGACACTTTGCGTAAGCGTAGTGGTTTGATCTGGTGTCCCTTGCCAAAAATTCCTCTTCTCCCCACTGTTTGATATCATGTCATGAGTCAGCTGGTTATTGCTACTTTACATCCAAGAGGTGGCTGCATTTCAGTGATGGTATACATGTATAATTTTGAAACACTCTGGGATCTTTCAAGGATGAAAGGCATGTTATAATTTTTCTATCTTTACTATAAAACTGCTATTCTAAAAATGTTCTAGTGTGGCTGTGTTGACCAGCTGGTGTTCCTATGCTTTGTGGCATAAGAAAAATGTAGTGTTTGGCAGAAATGTTTTGGTGCAAATCTGTGTTTTTGGGTAATGCTTTCCAAGTATTTAAAAAAAAAAAAAAAAAAAAAAAAAAGAGCACCGAAGAAGAGGGAAAACAAAAAATTGACAATGCGCAAACTGAGTCTGTAACCATGTAAAAAAGGGCTCTTGGCATTTGTCAACCCCCACTCAATATTGCAAGAAATCAGAATCTATTTGGACTGAGATTTTTACCTACTTAAATCTGTATAATACCAAAGCAGTAATGTAGCTTCAGCTGCTGATTGGGTGTGAAAGAACGGCGTAAGAAGCAGCATCTTTCCCCCTGGGAGTGACTATGTCATCCCCACATTATTCTTAGTCTAAAATAAACTGAGGCATAAGAGTCATGAGTTGAATTTAGTTTTCCTTCCTCCTTTGGGGCAAGCCTTTTTGCATGACAGTCTTAAGAATAAAGTCACTGTCTAATGCTCTGGGCTGTATTTTATATGATCAGAAAAGACTGTAAAGTGTTTATTGTGCTGTGAATACTTATGGCCAACTGATGACAGATGGCTATATTATCACATTGCCATGCCACTATAATCTTGCAAGAATTGAGTGTGAAGTGTACTTTGCTATCTCTGCATGATTTAGTTTTAAACCAATGTGAGCTAGTAGACCAGATTAACATGTTCTGCCACAGACACAGAAGCTGTTGGGGTGAAATTGCACTTGTCTTCTCTCTGACTGTGTATGGAGACAAGAGTCTTGGAGGGTGCCACCTTTGGCCTGTGGGGGTGCAGCTGGGAGCCAGGACATGATCCTAGCTCATCACTCCTTTGACTTTTAAGGAGAAAAGAATCTGTGGGTTGGGGGTGGAGGGAAGGGAAGATGGGGGCAGATGTCATGTGCAAAACATCTGCTTGTTCTGGGGCTTCTGACCCCCTGAAGGGGATGGGAAGAAAACCGCTGCTATTAGCAGAGGAGTCCTTCACCAGTTCTGTTGGCTGAGGGGATGATGGGTGATGGGGGGAGATGAAGGGTGTGTGGGAGGAGTGGCAAATGAGTGGAATCTGTTTTTCAATTTCAAGCATGGGGGAACCTCGCTAATTCGCACTAACTACCAGGATACCCATTGCAGAGGACTAAATTTTGCGAATTAGCGAGTAAGTAATCAAAAAACAAGATTATTGCACCACAAAGTGCTGGTCACTTATTTTGACAAGTTTAGTTTAGTCTTATTTATGATGACATTATTATAGTTTGCTAATGTCCAATAGTATGCTTTGTAATTCTGTGATGCCTTACTACAGCATCTATTGAATCTGTGCTGAGAAATAGATCAGTGAAGGGAGAATATGAGGCCTCACTACAGCATCTATTGAATCTGTGCTGAGAAATAGATCAGTGAAGGGAGAATTAGCGAGGTTCTTCTGTAATTTCATTGAGTCAAAAAAATAAGATCACAGCAATACAATATTGCTTAATACTACAAACATACAAAACATTGTTTTTCAGAGTAGTGTGCAATCTATTTTTAAAAAAAAAAATCTCCGTGGATTTTTCCGCAGATTTTCCGCAGATTTCCAGTGGCCCCACTGATACCTTATCCACTCATCACCAAGGTTCGTTTACATTGTAGGTTTTGACAATGACTATGTTTACTGCTAGTTGACAGATTTGTGACTCTTGTCCATCTGATTTTTTTTTTCACTCATTAACATCAGACTGTCAGGTTTGGTACTGAAGAAGGGCTATATTTATATCTTACCAGACTGGTACAAAACTTCTAACCTTGACCTTTACTCTTGTTCTTCTGTGTCTGTACAGATGGCTCTTAATGCTTTTCCTCCTGTCCCACTTGTTTTTTAGGAGGATATAAATGCTATAGAAATGGAGGAAGACAAAAGAGACCTGATATCAAGAGAGATCAGTAAATTCAGGGACACACACAAGGTAGTATTCTTGTTTTTGCACTTGATACAAATTAGACTTTTACACATTAAACCAAACCAAACACAACACTTTTATAAAATTTACCAGTACATTACAATATCACTTAAAATACTGTTTATAATGAGGTGTAATATATAGAGCGAGCTATTTAAAAGCAAACAAAAGACACAAACCACGTTAAGTGGCCCTTGGCATTTTGTAAGCCTTTTGGTAGCTACAGATTGATTTGTGGTCTTCTCACCTTAACATAAATAGACACAGCTTAAGTTTCTACACATACATTAGAGCAGATATATTTATTAGTAACTAAAGACTAAATGGGGCTGCAATGTAAGACATACACTTGAGTGTGTTTCTGTAGACAGTTATAACGTAATCCAAGGAAACTTTTTTTATGAAGAGCTGAAACTTTTAAGTTTAAAATTAAGACTTTTTAAATTTTTATAGTTCTAAGTTGAGTGGGGGAAATTAAAAATAGGCCAGTGGTTACCAAAATTTAGATGCATGGAAGAATTGTAAATTCCCATAAAAGCTAATCTATTCATTGACCCCCACCATTATGATAGAGATCATATGGTGACTAATGCAAGATGAAACTCTCAACTTGGAAAGTAACATGGAATAGGATGTAAGTATGAGCTTCTGTTTTTATTATATTTATGGATGCCCCCTCAGAAAAATATGCAAAGGGGTAACTGGCTTGGAAATGTTTGTGTACAGCAAATCCTGCCTTAGGGTTCCCACCTACAGAAGTTTATGTTAACGTCAGTGCACCTATGAATGTTTCTGCTTTGGAAAGTGGTACTAATGGATAGTGAAATGCAAACTATGCATGTTAATATATTTCAATGTTTAGCTTTTAAGGAAGGTGGTATAGATTCTCCCAAGCAAGGCTGTAAGTGGTCCATGGCCCAGTGAAATATTATTAAGGGTTCATGTTTTGATCACTTTGACTACCTGAAGTTACCGCTGATGAAAAGGTGGAAGGTGCAATAAGGTAAAGTGTGTACCACTGTTACTCGGCTTTACCTTGTGCAGTTGTTGGGTGGTACTGTTTGATATAGTTTTATCAACAAAAAGCAAAAAGAACACTGCTGGCAATACAAGTTCATGCCTTTTCCTCTCCACACAATTTGGGAATGAAAGACTGAGGAGGAGAATTCCAGAAGAGATCTTCTGGTAAATTTCAGCAGTAGAATGTGAAACTGGTCAATGGTGAGACATAGTAAAGTTGTGTTTAATTCCAGGCCCCATCAAGTCACTGGTACAAAATACAAACAAATCATGTGGTTTAAAAAATAAATAAATCAAAAACAGCTTTACTGTTTCAGAAGCTGTCAAGGCATTTTACTGCCTTTGATCTATTTTATTTGGGGGGGGGTTGGATTTCTTAACTTTAAAATCAACTTTAAATTATGATAAAGTGGCCATTACGTATATTGGGTGGAACAATTTAAAGGGGCTGTTAAATCTAAGCAGCTGGTTAGTGAGCGCAGTGAACCTTTGCATGTTTTTGATATGAGTTTATAAAACAATAACCACAGACTGTCAGGGTATCAGCATTGCAGGGGGCGTCCATTTACAGCACGGACGAGTCTGAAGAGAGCTCAAGGTAAGATTTACAATTCTTCTATCTGTCCTTTTCTGTTCATGACTTCAGTACATCTATGATGCTTTTTCCATCCCATTACCACTTCAGCCTTTTTGTTCACAGTGGTAACAGTTGGTTAGATTAGGTTTTGGTATGAGCTAGGTAGGCCAATTCATTGTTTTATTGGATTTTTAAGGAACTAAATTTATAGAATGGGTCATAAGAGACCAAGTACATAGAAAAGATGTATTTTAGACAGACAAATTTTTTTTTGCTATGAACAAAGTATTAGAGATAAAAATCCAGGAGCTCAGCCAAAGAAATTTCTATTGGAACACCTAAAATAATCTGTAAGTATCAACTATGACAGTATATAAACTTTTCTTTAAAAGTATATGAAGTTGAGGTAAGTTTGATTTTAAAAGATGAGACAGCATGGTTTAACATCTTATCCTATTAGTTTATTGAATATTAAAACTTCTACAAAATTTCATTTAGAAACTTTTCAGCCCTATATTTTGTAGAATTTAAGTTTTGTCTTTCATAATGTCAGTTTCCTACCATTTTTAAAATCCCGTTTCCTTTTGTGATTTCAATGTACCCAGCACTAGTTTGCCTGTATTTTACTATCAATAGATTATGGTACTGTGGCTGGATACATTGATCTCTTGTGAATTAGCTTTATTTCTGTAATCCCTTGTCAGTTCTCTGGTCCATGGGCACATGACAGAAGACTATTTACCAGGTAAGATTACTTTTTAAAGTTGTCTTAAATGCTTTGTTTAAAGAAAGAAAAAAAAAAAAGAAATAAGAAAATGCACATTTTATTGTTCCAGTTTTTAATTTCATTTCAGTGGTGGTAAACGTGGAGCGAAAGGGGATAAAACCTGTTTTTTCTGCTCAATATGTGTAAAAACGATGTGGGGTTCTGGCATCCATCAGGCTGACAAACTTGGTCTGTCTTTGTTGTTTGGTATTTTTGTGAACCGTGTACTTGCTCTTCCTCCCAGAAACATAGCTTATAGGCAAAGTTAATCCAGTGTTGGCGGTCCATGTCCTAGCACAGCATCTGTAAGTTAACACACCACAATTGCTTCCAAGGATGGATTTATCTATCATTCTATTGATGTATTTTTCTATTGTCTAATAGACGTTCTGGTCATAGATACTGTTTTTAAATGGAAAAGTTACAACTGTATACAATTTCAGTAAAACTGTAGAATATAACCCTTTAGTCTCTGTGTTTCAAATGAGTGATTTCCAACCTTTTTAAATAGTTCCATCTTGAAGGGGTGGACATTGAAGACTCCATTCAGCAGAATTCATTTTCCATCAGTGAACAGATAGGGCTTTTTAATGAGGGTAAAGGGGGAGGGATCTGCTACACTCCCCCACCCCCACCCCGCACTGTTGAGCCTTATGCACCAGTGTGCAAATAGATGAATTTCTTGATCTCAAGTTGTCACAGTGTATTTGGTCTCTCAAGACCACAGGGAAACAGCTCGTTCCCAGTGACAATCAAGTGAATTCTATTTGTTTAGCTGAGCAGAAGGAATTTTGTCAGCTAAAAGTTCATTTTGTTTATGCCCAACTGGTTCGTTGCACATGTGGAGTCCATGGCTCTTCTGTGAACCATGATTGGAAGTGCACTCTGTATGTGCAGCTCAGTCATCATACACCATATAAGGCCAGCCCTACCCTGCCATCCAAGGTTGGAGATTGCTGGTCTATGTAGATCTATGCTTTTGCACGAAATCTAGTCTTGTGATTGCTGCTTTTGATTCATACTTACGAGTTCAAAATACACTGTTCAGTACATTAAATATTAAATCACTGGCAGTTTTGGTACGTCCATTACTAGCCCTGTGTGTTGTGTCAGGACTGTCTGAGTCCTACAATTATGGAACTAACTATGAAAGTTCTCTTGTTGGTTTCTAGAAACTGGAGGAGGAAAAAGGCAAAAAAGAGAAAGAGAGACAGGAAATCGAAAAAGAACGGAGAGAAAGAGAGAGGGAACGGGAGCGTGAAAGAGAGAGGCGGGAGCGTGAAAGAGAAAGGGAACGGGAACGGGAACGAGAAAAAGAGAAGGAACGGGAGCGTGAACGAGAGCGGGATAGGGATCGAGACCGAACTAAAGACCGAGACCGGGATCGAGACCGTGACAGAGACCGTGAAAGGAGCTCAGACCGCAACAAGGATCGAAGTAGATCAAGGTAAACAGAAGTTTGAGTTGCTGAAATAGAATCTAGTTTTTGCTAAGGCTTCTTACAAGAGTGAATAGGTGAATATGTCAGGATTTAGTTTTGTTTTTGCTTTTCCCATTTGGAAAAAGACATTTCTCAATCCTGGATAAAACTAGGATTGTCAAAATGATTTTAAACAAATCAGTTAATTAAGAGATTTAAAAAAAAAGTTGCTATTAATCACTTTTAATTGCCCTGTTAATAATAGAACATCAATTTAAATTATAAGTATTTGTGAATATTTTCCATATTTTCAAATACTGATATAACAGAATACAAAGTGTGCAGTGCTCACTTTATTCTTAGTGCAAATATTTCCACTGGGGGGGGGGGGGGGGATAAATTCACCTCATGCAAGTACTATAGGTCAGTCTCTTTACTGGGAAAGTTTCCGGAGGCGTAGCTGTGTTAGTCTGTGTACACCAAAAACAGAGTCCTGTTGTACCTTAAAGATTAACAGATTTCTTTGGGTATAAGCTTTCGTGGGCTCCAACCCACTTCGTCAGATGCGAGACACTGAATTTAGCTGTGGATGCATCTGATGAAGTGGGTTGGAGCCCATGAAAGCTTATGCCCAAAGAAATTTGTTAGTCTTTAAGTGCCACAGGATTCTCGTTTTTATTGTGAAAGTTCAGTTTATAAATATTTTTTTTTACATAACGGCACTCAAAACAAGACAGTGTAAAACTTGAGCACCTACAGGTTGAAGCATGAAGGGGTATATGAATGTTTAGAACACCTGGCATATAAATACCTTGTAATGCCAGCTACAACAGTGCTATGTGAATGCTTGTTCTCATTTAAAGGTCACATCACAAATAAGGTGGGAAGCATCATCATGTGTAAATGCAAACAAACTTTGTTGTCTTAGTGATTGACTGAGCAAGATGTAAGACTGATTGGACTTGTAGGGAGTAAAGTTTTACATTGTTTTGGTTTTGTGTGGTTATGCAACTTGTGATTGTGAACTTTTTTTTATCTAGTTTGTTTTATGTTAATTACTTGCATTAACTGCAATTGATAGCCCTAGATAAAAACTAACACCTTACAAAGGTCCATGTAAAATGGAAGATGTGGTTTTTCTTTTTCTGGAAAACCATCTTTACATGTGAAAAATATGCAGAGCATATGACACTACCACAAGCAAAGCCTTATTACTAAACATGTTATCCCAAGTAATTGGCAGTGTGTTAAAACGAGCTGCAAAGAAGCTAGTGGTCAACCCTGGTCACGCAAAGTCTGTACGAAGGTTGTGAGCCAAATGGGAAGAGGGGGAGAGACCCTTTCAAGGAGGTGTACGTAGATTAGCCTTGGCACTCAGTCCCTGCACCTTAAATTTAAAGGACTGAGTAGATGCTTTTGAAGTCTCTGTCTTGTGGCAGTGGAGCTAGATGGAGATGTTATGGAGTTTCAGAATTTGTATGCTCATGGGATAGTAGAGGTTTTAAAATATGATAAATGTGAATATTTCTCTTAGTACATGGTCATGACGCAATCTTAAATTCATTTAAGACTGAAGATTTGTATGCAAGGTTTTTCAGGCCAGCAGTAAACAGAGCAAGGACAGTATTTGCACTTAACAGAATTGTCTATTCTGCCACTTTTTTGGGGGTCATGGAAAGATGATCTTTCACATCTTGCACAACTGTCTGACTTTCTTATTGTCTCCTTTTACTTTATCCATCCCAAGAGCAAAAGAGTCCTTTTAGGGCTGGGTGAATCAGCTGGATCTGAGCTTCTCGTGCAGAGGGTTTGAAGATTATTTTTTCATAATCAGCTATGTTACACCCTCCATATCCCCACGAGAATCCTTATTGCCTGTTCATACACAGTATCTGCCCTCCAACATGAGGTGTCCTGTCTTTCTTCATCTAATAGGTCCTGCAGTAAGATATTTTCTGTTAAGAGAATAAGGGGGGGAAATTATATAAATAACTTCTGAATTATGACTATCTGAATTTAAAAATGTACTAACTTCTGCACAGCAAGAGCTGCCTCTGTTCCCATGAGGATTAACGGACATACTTTGCTCCTGGTAGCTTGAAAAATGAGGAACTGATCTTGGAGTTCAAACTGAGATCCCTGCAAGTGGTTAAATAACTTAGTTATTTAAATGCTTCAGAGTGTGTGTGTGTGGGGGGGGGGACTAATAGAGATAATTGACCCTGGAATGTTAGCTGCTGCCATGTGCACTTACTTTTTATTGCATTTAGTGATTCCAAGTGTTTATGGTTGTACTAAGTATCAGGTTTAAAAAACAGCAAAAAGTAAATATATGTATTTACATAATCAACAGATTTCCAACAAACCCATCACTCTGTCTTACCATTTTGTACAATAATGAGGAATATCGCTGGAAGAAGTATCAATGCAGTATTAAGTATTTTAAATTACATCCAGTTCTTTGAGCATGTTTTCGTAGAGGATCTGACGTAGTGGGTTGTAGCCCACAAAAGCTGGTGCCTGAAGAAATTTGTTAGTCTTCAAAGCACCGCAGGACTCTTCATTGGTTTTGGTAAAAGATATAAGCTAGCTGATTGTATGCGTAAGTGTTTTGTTTTGTTTTCCCATAGAGAGAAAAGCAGAGACCGTGAACGGGAACGGGAACGGGAGAGAGAACGAGAGCGGGAGAGAGAGAGGGAGAGAGAACGAGAGCGGGAAAGAGAAAGGGAGAGAGAACGAGAGCGGGAGAGAGAAAAGGACAAGAAAAGGGATAGGGAAGAGGATGAAGAAGATGCCTATGAACGACGAAAGCTGGAGAGAAAACTACGTGAGAAGGAAGCTGCTTATCAAGAGGTAGTTTCTGAGTACATACACTTTCCAGGTTCCTTGGGAAGGACACTTCTGATGTGTCACAGTGACTTTTTTTAAATCAGTGTGCTTCTTGGTGGTTGTATTAATGTGCAATGGTCCACTTGTTTCCCAACTCCTTATCTAAGTATTCGGCAATGACAGAATTCAGAACACAGTGTTGTACACAATTAATTCATCTAGACTAGAGGGGAGTTTTTGGCCCATTTGTTTTGAAGTCTTAAACCGTAAATGGCAAATTCATATATCTTGTCCTGGTTATTTCCAAATATTTGGAAACTAGTTTTTCTTTTATTTGCTTTTAATGCTCTTGAGATTGGAGAGTATTTCTTATTTTTACTGCAGCGTCTTAAAAACTGGGAGATCAGAGAACGGAAGAAAACTAGAGAATATGAAAAAGAATCTGAAAGGGAAGAAGAAAGACGAAGGGAAATGGTAAGATTCCCTATTTGTGAAACACTACAAGAGAGTATTTAAATCTAAATTTATTCATTAGAATTATTTATGTTGAGTAAACCTTTTTCTTTTATAAAATCTAAATATCAAGAGCAAATATAGCCAACCGTGTCCAGTTAGACTGCCATTTTTGAATCTATAAAAAAAACCTTATTCATGAAAAGTTTATTTGAAGAACCCTATTGTGATTTTCTTATTCAGGACACAAGAATATTGACCTTTCGAAATGTTAGATAATGAGAGCTTCAGTCCTTGCCAGTGAAGGGCATTTATTTCACCAGTCAGAAATGGACAAACATTAGTGGGTTGTCAGACTCTTATATAGGAGGAGGGGAGTGATGCTGTTCTAAAAGCTCTCCGTTTGCATCCAGTGCCTTAACTGGGGATAGAATGATCCTGTGTGTTTTGTCTGAGAGGGATGAATAAAAAATCTTGTATAGCAATGCTAGTATCTCAATCTGTTGTAGGCAAAAGAAGCCAAACGGCTAAAAGAATTTTTAGAAGATTATGATGACGACAGAGATGATCCAAAATATTACAGGTATGACTGAGTAAGCAGCCAGGCGGGAGAAATCCAGTTCTTGTTATATAGTCATAAAATAAAACTATCATGGCTACTGGCAGGAACCAAGAACTGTGAATGTATAGAGAATTTGATACTCAAATACTGTAGTGATGGGTCATGAATACCTAGATTACCTCATGGGAGTTCCCAGAATTATGGGTAAAAGAGGAAAGAGTGGATCTTCATACAAGGTTATTTGGGACTGGGAATTGGGGTCACAGAAGTTTTGTTAAATCAGGGTGATGAGTAGCTTTCTTATGGGAATACCAACATAAAACAGATTAATTAAAAATGGGGCCTGTAGAACACTCACTGTTCTCTTCCTGCCTTTAGAAATGATCCATCTTTAACTATAATTTTTTCAATCATGATTTCCAAAAGAGCACTTGTCTCTGCATTTCTCATCAGCTGAGTATAATGAGGTTGATTCTTCGCTGTTGTGTGTAGAGAATGGGGGTTGACATTTTAACGTCTCCCATCTGAAGAATAGAGGGTTCAAGATGCATTTATATACATCTTGTGGTTTTACTTAATGGAACAGTGAATCAGTTACAGGTATTTATTGTGTGTCATAGAAGGTTTTCCTTAGATTGCTCTTAACTTTTAAGCACAAAGTTTGTATGTTCTCCAGGGGTAGCGCTCTTCAAAAGCGATTGCGAGACAGGGAGAAAGAGATGGAAGTAGATGAACGAGATAGGAAGAGGGAGAAAGAAGAGTTGGAAGAAATCAGGCAACGTCTTCTGGCAGAAGGTCACCCAGACCCAGATGCAGAGCTCCAGCGAGTAAGTAGCAATGGGTATGACAAAGGAAATGCATAGGTGTCTTTGTAGTATTTGGCAAAGTTTAAATGTTTGAATACATATTTAATAAATTAGATATTTATAACTGATCTGGTGGTAATATATGCTTTGTTCATCCAAATATAGATATGGAAAGCTTTTTTGGTTTCCAGTCTTTATGTAAGTATAACAAAGTTGTTCATCTGGATTATTTTTTAAAAAATCCAGATAAAATGGAATTTTAAAGATTATTTGAATTTACTAGGAGTATCTGATTGATGAAGATAGTAGTAGGGTTTATGATTTAGTCCTTAATAAAAGATTCTACAATGGACACATCGTGGGATAGCAGGTAGGACATTTAAGTAGATCTTTTATCAGGATCTTCCCAAATAGCACAATTTTGATTTTGAGAGAAATTTTACATTAGCTAACCAGCTGTTTTATTGCAGATGGAACAAGAGGCTGAAAGGCGCCGACAGCCACAGATCAAACAGGAGCCAGAATCTGAGGAAGAAGAGGAGGAAAAGCCAGAAAAAGAGGAAAAAAGGGAAGAACCAGAGGAGGAAGAGGAGGAACCAGAGCAAAAGCCTTGCCTTAAACCAACCCTACGACCCATCAGCTCTGCCCCATCTGTTTCATCTGCTAGTGGCAACGCAACCCCTAACACCCCTGGTGATGAATCTCCCTGTGGCATCATTATCCCTCATGAAAACTCACCTGATCAGCAACAGCCAGAGGAGCATAGGCCTAAAATAGGACTTAGCCTCAAATTGGGCAAGTTGGCTTTTTATTTCAATTTTTCTTGAGGGTATGGAGAGAGAAAACACAGGAAGTTGAGAGGCAGTTCAATTTTTCAAATTATATTGTAGATTTAGAAGCAAAATTGAGCAACTCGCTGTACTAGATTGCTAGTACCCGGGATGCTGCTTTTGCTCACTGGTATCTTAATATATTAACTGACTTGTCTAACAATGGGAATAAGAAAAAAGGTTTGGCATGCTAAGTGAGTGGTTTCCTAAAGAATGCTCTGCTAGAGAACTGCGATTAATTCTTCACACTTAAAATGTCTTGTCAGAAGGCCTGTAAACCTCAGACCCAAAGCCCATTGAAGTCTTTCCATTAAGTTCAGTAGACTCTGCTCTGACTCTGTGTTTAAAAAGAATGTTGTGAAAAATAGAATAGAATAAAATCTTTGTAAAAGACCAGCAAACAGGAATAAAGAACCTGACCTTCTCGGAGTAGCACACTAAACTGGTGACCAAATGCAGAATAGAATGGGAGTCTTGATTTCTGTCACCTCTGTTCTGAGACCTAGAGGAGTATTCCCAAGCTTCTCTTTGCTATGGCACACCTTAATATACCTTTCAATTATTTTGAGGCGCGCACAATTTCCAAATAAATTCATGAATATTTACGAGCCAATTCAGAACTCAAGTAGTTGTTGAAAAACATTTGTGGCACACCTGCTCAGGACTGATGGCACACCAGTTGGGAAAGAGTGCACTAGAGAACGATTTTTATACTCCCATTCCTTAGTTAGAGGTGTGAATTTTATTGTGAAGACAAACAAAACATTTTATTATTCACTCTTACCTTTCTTTGTAGGTCCCTGCAATAGTCCAAGCCAGCCCAATGCGGTGAAGAGAAAGAAGCTCCCTGTGGACAGTGTCTTCAATAAATTTGAAGATGAAGACAGTGATGACGTGCCCCGGAAAAGGAAACTGGTCCCCTTGGATTATGGTGAAGAAGATAAAGGCTCCTCCAAGGGCAGTGTCAATACAGAAGAAAAGCGCAAGCATATTAAGAGTCTTATTGAAAAAATTCCCACAGCCAAGCCAGAGCTCTTTGCTTATCCTCTTGACTGGTCTATTGTGGATTCAGTAAGTGACAGTTTCTTCAGTTTTTTTTAAAGTAATTTTGATCAGGAAGCATATTCTTCCAAGTGATGCACAATGGTATTCACTAAAAAGGGAGGAAAAAAATTGTCATCCATGAATCAGATCAATATTGCTGATTCCAATCAAACATGACATCACAGCTGGTGGTGTACTTCCTGTTTATGGGTAGCATCTACTCTACAGTATGCCATGGCCTTCCTGCTTATTTTAGCTCCTGAGTTTCTTTCATAACTGATTATATGAATTATGTAATGGTTTTATGATAGGAAAAAAAAGGTTCATTAGAAACTTACTGTAGTGTAGACTATAAGATCTCTTTTTTACTTAAGCCAGAGATGTGAATTAGGGGCATTAATTTGTCACCATGTCCCCAAGGAATAGCTTTCAATTTCTAACAAGTTTTGTTAAGTAGTATAACTTCAGAAACTGATCTGCATTTCAGTGCTGGCCTGGTATTCGTTGAATTAAAATATTGATCTGATGTTGTATAATGTTGGGCCTTTCACTAGGTTTTGAGTCATTGCAAGTAGCTGGCTTCTGGGTGGCACTGAGGGACAATAAGGAGGGAGGTGGTAACAGTTTGACTTAAATGGTGTCCTCTTTCCTTTTCAGACATTAATGGAACGTCGAATTAGACCATGGATCAACAAGAAAATAATAGAATATATCGGTGAAGAAGAAGCCACACTAGTTGATTTTGTTTGTTCAAAGGTTAATAGTTTTTCCTCCAAATACCTTTCAAAATTTCTGGGTTTCATTCCCTGTTGACAAGTTCCACAGGGGTAGCCATGTTAGTCTAGTTCAGCAAAACAAACAAGGAGCCCTGTTGCACTTTTAAAGACCAAAACATTTATTTATTGCATGAATTTTGTGGGAGAAAAATCCCACTGTAGTTGGAGAATAACCGTTTGAAGATGCTATCAGTTTATAATGTTGATCATCAGTAAGCAAACAACACAGAATTAGTGCATGCACACAGTTACAAGACAATTCCCTTAATACTCACTCCTCGTACTCTGCAACATGCTTAATTGGATTGCTGTAGTAAGACCCTCCAGGGCAGCAGATAAGATTTTGCAGAAACTTCAGATGAATTAAAAAAGATATTTTATTTAATTTAAATGTGAAAGTGAATAATCACTACATTATCTCTACTCACTTTCATATTAAATTTATTTTGCCTTCTCCCATAGATATTAATTTTTTAGTTTGTATTGAAAATCCATAATTAGAAGCTTTTAGGGGGACTGAAGATTTTGCTTTGTGGGTTCAGAAGAGTTAAATTGTTGGTAGCTGAGGGAAGAATGTGGGGGATTCTTTGAGAGGGTGGAGTAAGCACATTAAGTGGATGTAAAATTAATGTTAAAAAAAATCTACAGCAATATTGGTATTTTCAGTGTTTGATTACAAAGTTAATAGCTCATTGAAATTAATGTGGCATTGGACACTTGTTGCAACTTTGAAACAGTCTGTTTGCAGATTCAGGGAAAGACTGCTGGGTTCTCTACAGTCATAGGGCTAGAAACTTTATTGTAAAAAATTTAAAATAAAATAAAAGCTTAGCTGCTTACAACTTGCTGTGGAAGGACAGTGGATTGGTCACTGTAGCAATTTCAGATTTAAGGTAGTTTTTCAAAAATCTTTAATACAAATGCTGTTCTTTAGTTCTCGGTTTGTAGACTGAAAACTATTTATTGTTCTAGGTTATGGCTCATAGTTCGCCACAGAGCATATTGGATGATGTTGCCATGGTAAGCTGAAATTGAATATCAGTTTTCTGTTTTTTCCCCTTCATGTGTCCCCCTATCCATGCCTTCCTCTCAATTCAGAGGGATTGTTTTTGTTTCCTCCCATCCATTATGTAGAAGTTAATTGCAAACTCAGCTTCCTTGAATTCTGTTTAGTCTCTGCCTGTATTAATCAGTTATGGCTTCTTTCTCTGCAGCAGTTTGAGTACAGCAATTGACTGCAAACTTAGGATGCAGCACAGGCACATTCAGTACGTTAGCATTTTGAAGTCACGCTACTATAGTTTGTCTGATGCTCAGAAGAAAACTGGAAATGGATGTACATTTCCAAAAAAAGGCATCTTCTATATTTTACACACATCAAAACATAAAGGCCAGCATATGGAGCAAATCCACATACACTGAAAATTGCAGATTTCTTCAGTAAAACTGGGGAGGAGGATTTTCTTCTGTTGATGTGAAAGGTATATTGTCAAACATGCACAAGTCAACTCCGTCCTCCTGGAGACAGTTTGACATATTTGTTTGTTAAACTAATAACAGTACTGATGCTGGAAGAACTCGTATTTATTATTTAGATTGAGATAGAGCCCAAAATGTGCTGGGAATTTTTCCAAACACAGAGTACAGTTTCTACTTCTGTAGATTAATTTAGATGGTCAGGCTTTAGTAAAAGTAGATACAACATACAAGCAAAGTGGCCATTGGATGATGGAGTTATGCCTTAAATTGCACGTTAGTTTGGGATTTTTAATTTACACATGAAATTTCACATCTTTAATCTCCTACAGTTCAGCCCCATAATGGACATAGGAAAGAGAACTGCAAGTTTTAGTTCATGTTGTTACACTTGTGCCCACCTAAGACTCAGTTCTCCCTCTCCACAAAAAGAGATTTTTTTCATAAGAAAAGGGAAAGATAAATAGATGACTTAGCTAGTTTCTTGTAGGTGTTGCAGAAGAAGTGGGTCTTCAGAAGGGATTTAAATGTGTGGTGGCTGTGTGGACCAGCTCGGAAGGGCATCCTATGGAAGGATGAGTCGCATCAAAGAAATCATGAGGCCATTGGAGGAGCAGACAAATGGCATCAAGGCAGCACAATGGGGCAACAAACGTATGGGAGAATAAGCAGGCAGGGACAGAGTTACACAGGGGCTGATTGTGAGAAACTTGTATTTTTAATGTGGTTAAACAGATCCAGTGGAAGAATCAAGAGAAGCAATTTGGGTTTTGGGAATACTGTATAGCAGTGGTTCCCATCCTTTTCTCTCTGCTGAGGTACACCTTGATACCTTTAATTATTTTGAGGCATACCACCATATAGTCTCCCAATAAACTCGTGAATATTCATGAGCCAGTTCAGAAATCAAAAGTTTTTCTAAACAGGTTGGGAAACTGCCATATAGGAAGAAGGAAAAGTTGTCAGTGAGCTGCACATTGTAGATCTGTGTGGCAGGGAGGATAGCAGCATGGTCCCTTATGCTGGAGAATAGAAGAGGATAATTTGCTTTGTATTTCAGCCTGTTGACTCATTGTCATGCTGTCATGTTTCTCAAACTTAGAATTGCTTACTTGCTATTATGTAAAACTACAGTGTGGAATGGGGAAGGGGCAGTTGGGGACTATGATGCATATTTGATAGTATTGAGTAAGATTTTTGTCAGAGAATCATTGGGATAGGTATGAAAGGAGGTTGTTGAGGCATACTGGCTGTCACTCCTTATGAAGCTTCCACATAGATTGCCCTTTGCCACAAAACTTGGATTCAGATTCCAACATTCCCAAATTTTAGGGGGAGGCTTGAAAAAAATTTGGTCTATCTTAGCAATATAGGAATAGACCACGAAGTTTAGATGTGGATCAGAACTCTTGACCCTTCAACTCTCATCCTCCCAAACTTTAGGGTTCAGATCTGGAGTTTCTGTTGGCTCTATTTCTAATTTGTGTTTAAAATGTGGTCTTCCCTGGAAAACTAAATTTAGCATTGATTTACTGGGAGTTGCAATAAAAGTAAGTGCACGTGATGCAAAGCAGAAGCTCAAATGATGAAATAGGAAACCTTGGGTTCACTTTACTCTCAGACTAAAATGTGTAGGTAGATGAGGTGTTGTGCATGCATTGTTTGGGAGGTTAGATGATCGTACTGGTCCCTTCTAACCTTAAAGTTTTGAGTGTGAATTAATTGCATTCTGCTAATGCAAATCAGAGAACCCTAGCCATACTTGTTAAAGTTTTTGTAATACCTTACTGGAAAATTCTGAAGTCTTGTGTGTGCTGGGATCATATCACCCACCATTTGACAATAATGAATGTAACTTTTTCCAGCAACAATTTAACAGTGCTGCTTATTGATGGAAAATAACTTGGATTTGCTTTATTTTGTTCCTCACATGTTTCTTTTCTATGAACACCACCAAAGTAATAAGTCTTTCTGTTAAGTTTAAATGTAGTGTGTCTAACTGGAAACCCACCATAACCTAATATATCTTTTTTCCCCACCTATAGGTGCTAGATGAAGAAGCTGAAGTTTTTATAGTCAAAATGTGGAGGCTATTGATATATGAAACAGAAGCCAAGAAAATTGGTCTAGTGAAGTAAAGCAGTCTCCGTGCTTTTAGGGTTCCATTTCAGTTTTTGTTTTCCTTTTCCATCATTCAAGAACTTTGAATTTTCTCTGTCCTCGGAGACAATTGTGAGGCCTGTATTTTTTATGTCAAAAATGTGAAAAAATGTTTGTCCTCTTCTCTGTTGAGGCTACTCTGCCCCTTTCGGTTCTAGTTACCTGAATCCTGCAATGGTTCTCTTTATAATTCATCAGGTACAATTACTGGTATGTTTTATAAGATGCAGCTACTGTACAAGTCTCTGGTAATCTTGTTCTGCAAATCTGTTCCTTGTAAATATTAAAAAGACTCCCTTGTTTTGCAAAGTATTTGCACTTAATGTGGAACTATATCAGTTACAGACCAAGAGAACTGATTTTACTGAAAGTGTATCATCCTCTTCACTCTTCCTTCCCCACTTTTATTTAAAGAATGATCAGAATAGAATTTAAAATTGGAATTGTAAACATAGAATAAGTGGATGGAGCCCTTCCTTGGCGGTCACAGTATGTGCACGTGTGCATGCGTGCGTCTTTTGATTTGTCCCCTCATTTGATTTAGGAAGAGTGGTCTTAAGCTTTTCATTATATGCAGACCTGCAGGAGAAATGAGGGTGTTTTGCCAATTTAAAATTCCTTTTGAAACTTCAGAATCCCTCCTGCAGATGCTCCATCTTCTCCTAAGGGAGTGCAACATGCAAGACTCATCTTATTGTTTGTTATGATGAGGACAGAATTTCAGTGAGCACTATTTAATGCTTTTTTACCTAGGATGTCTTGTGCACATTTATTTCATTTTAGCCCTTCCTTGATACCCCCGCCTACCTCAAAAAAATAATCGGACTGATTTTTAAGAAATTAATTTTAAAACACTTTTTTAGACTTTAGAAGAAAAATTAATATTCCAGTTTAGGACATTTTGGGAGAGAAAAGGCTGAAGGATATAACCAACCATACTAGCTTATAAAATTAAATCATACATTTTCAAACAATGTGGAAGTCTGTTTTTATGTGTATTATCAAACCAGTCCTAGTTTTGTTTTTCTTCATTTTTTTTGTACTGTAAGCAGCCTGTATTGTCAATGAAAGAGGGTGATATTTTCCTGCCTTGTCTGTATGGGATTTTTATAAACAAGCTGATGTGGTATAATTGATGAGATGGTACTGTACACTGCATTTTATCATCTCATGCCCAGGTAAAAAGGCACTGATGATGTGCTATGAGCCATCTGGATTGCAGGATGAACATTTTCCAGGGAGCAAAGCTATCTAAAACATTTTCAATTTTTAAACACAATTCTTAATAGCAAACAAATTAAGTACAGTTGTTCAATTATCTGTGTAATTGTATTTAACTGAAGGATACAGGTTCACCTGTTTAGAAAGCATAACTGTGACCTTGAGTTACTAGATTCTTGCATCTTAAGAGGACATTTGAAAACACTGTTCTTAACGAAAGGGATCGTGTAAAGGTTCCACCATGTAAATATTTCAAATATTAAAAATGTATATATTTGATCTGGGGACTCAGCTTCTTTTGGAGTCTCATGCAGCATGCCATCTTATTGAACATATCTGTTTCAAGTCAGGAACCAAAACAAATGTCTATAGAGGCCTTTTTCCTCTTGTATATGGGTGTAACAAAAGTATGGCCATGCACATGTGGTCCTAACATGCCCTTTTTCATCTCTTTTGAGTTTGTATGCTTTTAAAGTATGCTTTTCTTTGTTTGGATTGTGGTCTAACATTGGTTTGTATTGTGGCAGTTTTATGTTTTTTGCACATGCGTGTGCACACAGTTCAACCACCTCCATGGTAGATTTTGCCCCACGTGTTTGACTGCTATTTGATAATACACCAATGGTGCCCTTTTCTTCACCACCACCACTGTCACCTAGGTCTCTGCCAGATGCTGATGAAATTCAGAGTTATGAACTCCAGGGTGGGCAAAAACAAATGGAGAAACTGGTTTACCTAAAAATTCCAGGCAGCCTTATTTGTTCCCTCTAATATGGGGGTGCTCAAAGTGCGGCCTGTGGGCTGCATGCAGCTGAAAATGACTTTTTTGTGGCCTGCAAGGAGTTTCTTGAAAAAAAGTATGCAAATACAAAATGTATATAGACATGCTGTCCATGCTGCAGGGCAGAACCCAGGCTGAGGCCTATGTTACCCAACGGGCCAAAAAAGTGCTGCACTGAGCCATAGTGGCTGACTGAGCTAATCCTCACCCCCAGGCAGAGATGGTTGCAGCTGGGGCCCTCCTGGCCTGGTGTGTCTAGCAGCTGCACAGCGACTTTGGGCTGGATGTCAGCGAGGAGATTGTGTGGTGCGCACTGGGGCCAGGGACAGGTAGGAAAGGAGCCAATTCAAACTGGGCTCTTGGCTGCAGCCCCACAGGTCCCACTGGAGGGATCCAGTGACTACTCCTGGGTCCCCAGTTTGTATCAGGATGGTGTGGATGGTCCTGATAGACCTTGCTAGCCCGTCTCTTTGCTGGCCGGGTCCCAGGAAGCTCAGGGTGCCCAGAACTGTTCACGCGCGTGCACACACAAAAACGATTACTGGAAAATCCCAGCTGCATGTGTCACACAATCAAAATTAGGTGTGTCTTTTCTGTTGTAATATATGGAAAATGCATAACTGTATATTGTGTATAGTGCAAAAAGAACCAGTTTTGAAATTCTGTGGCCCATGGACCCGCACCATTCAGGCTTTGCGGCCCTGATGTATGAAAACTTTCAGCACTCCTGCTCCAATACATCTTTCCCATCTGTGTCCCTAATGGTACTGTCGCAGAGCAAGTTGAACAGAGCTTTAATGCCAAAACAACATCACTGAAAGAAACTGCCCTTTTGTGCTTGGTATTTTGCTCAACACTCCAACACGGTATGAAATTTAGCCTCATCTTTACTTAGCAGAACACACTCAGCCAATAGGGTTGCTCTATATACCTGCCTATTATGAATCTGATGAAAGTTTGTGCACTTGCTTCCTAAAGAAATGGAGCTGAATGGAGGTGGTCTGGGCAGATGAGGCTTTGGTAGAATTAAATTCCAGTGTTAAACAGGTAGATATGGATGAATTGACTAGAAGTGTGCAAATTATAGCATTTGTGGTTTATTCGGAAATTGGTTTTAAGGAGGTTGAGAATTTATATCACTTATTTATGGTATATTTGGTGGTGAGTGCACCAGATCAGATATCTGCAGGTTCATAACTGATTTCTTCCTACCCTTTCAGAATGCAGCGCTAATTAATTGTGAAGTTTTTATACTAGTGTTGAATGTTTCTTGTTGAGCATGTTACTTAACAGTAATTAATTTGTTTTACCACTGAAACTGAAGTTTTACTGAGAGATTTTCTACCATGTAGAGGATGACAATTTTAGTTGTTGTGAACAAAGATCAGTATCCTTGAGGATGTTCTCTGGTTATGGTTGTGTTGTGTTTATGGACTTCAGTCAGATACTGTTTGAAAATTTACATTTTTGATGCTTCTAGGCTTTTAAATCTCAAAAGTATTAAATGAAATTGACATTACCAGATACAGAAAAGGAAGATATGCTATTTACTGGAATGGATTTCAGAATAAAATAATTCCTAATAGCACTGCACAGTTCTTAGCAGAGAATGTCTCTTCCTTAATAGTGTTTTTCCTTTTCATGTACAGGAACAGGGTTATTTCAAAATGCAGTTACAAAAGAGTTGCTACAATGGATTGTGTAAACTATTTTGAGAGAGAAGGTGGGTGAAGTAATTTTTTTGTGTTTTTTGTTTTTGTTTGAACCAGCTTCTGTTGGTAAGAGAGAGAAGCTGTTGAGCTTGAGAGTTCTGCTTCACCTCACCCACCTCATTTCTCTTGTATCCGAGACCAACACAACTGGAATGACAGCACACAAGTTATTTTGTGCATATCTGAAGCTCCCTGACCATTCTAAATTATTTTCAGAAAATGTGGAAATTTGGGCTGGTGTGTGAGTAAGTAAATAATATAATATTGACATGAGTACAGTGAGGAAGTTAGACTAAATATGTATTGGTCAGGAGCTCTTTTAGTTAAGTGTATCATCTTTGATGGAAATTTGGTGTGGCACTTCAAGTACCTTTTTTTTTAATCATGGGATATATTTCACTGTGGTATAAAATAGAAGAAAATGTTTGCTTTCGAAGACATAAGGGGCCATAGTTGTGGATCAGAGCCCCATTATGCAGAGTACTGCAAATTAACTTTTTCATAAAAAGGCTACACAGATGCTGTGAATATCTTGACAATAAATCCAGCAGCATTAGTACCAATATACAACATAGCGCAATTTTCCTTGAAATACCAGGTTTTTTGAGTGGCTGCATTTTCCCACTGATGGTTATTGTGCTGCCTGGTGGTGCCTAACAGTAAAACCTCCAAGTGTAGGGTCCAGTAGAGGACACGTCTGCCCCCTGATTCCTTCCCTTAGCATGTCTGATCAGTCCAAGGGTGAGGCCGTATAATGAGCACTGCACACTCTACCACCTCAGTTCCTTCCAATTGCTGTGCCATACAGTACTTTTAGTAGTACTGTGATGGCTTTACTTATGGATAGTTCATAAGGTTGGGTCTTCATGATGATGGAACAGCAGAAGCAGCAGGAGCTGGGCTTTCTGAGACATGCTTCATGCCCAGCTGTCGTCCTGGCACTGGATGAACATGTCGGGTATCTGGGAGAAGGCTACTTTCTTTTTTTGTGTTCTCCTTACCAGATTTTCACACCAGAGCATGCAACAACTGACAGAATAGACTACAACTGCTGCTACTTTAAGAAGTTCTTGCTGCTACGCTGTCTGGTTCTGGAGATCATGGGATCCAAAGACAAAAAGTGTTTCAGGTCTGGTTACTTCATAATAGCAAGGCTAATTTGTCTAAGGGTTCCAAGTTGTCAGGATCTTTGATGGTGCTGGCTCCTTATCCTTTGGTTAAAGCTGTCAAAGCTTCGAAAGCTGTTGGTAGCAAAGATCTGACTGCCTGCTAAGGAACTCAGTGCCATTTCAGTTCCAATTGTACTGATTCTGAAAAAGCTCAGGGTGAAGATGGGGTACTGTTACCAGTGCTAGATCTTGTATGTCAGACTTCTGGACCCATCCAGTTCTGACATGGCATCTGCACTTATGACTTTGAAACCCAAATTGATTCTGGGTTGCACTTCAAAGGCCAGAATTGTGGAGCAGACTATTTCTCTGCTCTGGTGCTTACCATCTTCAGACGGAGAGAGGATGTGAACAGCGATGACTGATATAGCATCTGAAAGAAAGAGGCGTTGTTATGTTGACAGCTGGGCATTTTCAACCTACTATTTCTTGGTAACCATTTCAACATTGCAGCTTTTACATTCCTGAAGACTTTCTGGAGCTGATACACGTGGCCGATGTGAATAATGAAAGTGTGGCACTACTGCCCAAGTATGTCTTCTCTACTAACCCTACTGCTATCGCTAAGCTCCACAGATCAATCTGGATTTCAGGGCTGAAGATTCTGTCAAGTCTCTGCTTTGGGGTAGCTGTCACTGTCACTCTTTGTGCCGCTGGTTTGTAGTTTTTGCTCATCATTCCCTTTCACGCCCTTACCTCTCAACATGACACATTAGATATACCAGTGCTTCTATTCAAGTTTTTCTGTAACGGTAAAGAGGGTTATAGATGAAACATGACAGGGTGAGATAGTAAACTATCAAGATTTGAGAGAGCTTTTAATTTTGTGAGATTAGAAATGGTTAATATGGTATGGTACCCCACCCTTTTTTGAATAGGGGGAAACTGACACTAGATAGGTGGCAGTTAAGCATATTGAGTAGTATTTGCCTTCTAGTTTTTCTGTGGCAAGACTAGAGTTCTGCCTCATATTTTATGCAGTTCTTTACCTCACCATGATATATAGGTAAGGCTCAGAAAGATTTCTCCCATGTTATAAATAAAGTATGGGTGGGTAACTTGCTGTTTGTAAAGAATGCACTCTTGTGTGGGCCGGTGCAGTGGTTCAGCCTTTTTTCCATTTCTGGGCCCCTAAAAATGAAGCAGTGAATCCATCTGG
Organism: Podocnemis expansa; assembly: GCA_007922195.1. NCBI lineage: Eukaryota > Metazoa > Chordata > Testudines > Podocnemididae > Podocnemis > Podocnemis expansa. The sequence goes on along the minus strand of ML681963.1, from coordinate 88,689,901 downwards.
AAATCCTGAACATAGTCTGTGAACCCCCAAGGGGTCATGGATCACAGATTAAAAACCACTGGTTTGGTGACTGAGCTCCGGGCTATACAGTCAAGAACTCCGATTTCTAAAGCCTTTGTTGACAGCTCTTCTAGTGCCTTTTAAGTATTTTGCTTAAACCTCGGAGCCAGATTCATCCCTGCTGTAACTTCATTTATTTCAGGAGTTATACCAGGGATGAATTTGATTCTCTTCTCTATTTTCCAGATAGGGAAAATACTTAACTTTGTATAAGGGTGTCATAAAGACAGATTAATGCTTGCTAGTTTGGTGCAGCTGCCAACTTTAGGTGGCAAAATTTAGACCTCGTAATTGACACCTTAAGTGAAATCCTGGCACTGCTGAAATTAGTGGGACTTTTGCCACTGACTTCAATGGGGCCAGGATTTCAGCTTTGTGAAAGAGGGGATAGATCTATATGGGGCACTTGTAGACTAATAAATTTATTTATTGCATGAGCTTTTGTGGGAGAAAATCCTACTTCATCAGACACTTTGAAGATGAAGTTATGACTTAGCAGGCAGACTTGTAATGTCATTTAAAAGTAATGCTAAGGGGTCTGTCACCTGGGAATCGCCTATTACTCAACAATATTATGAACAGCAGAAATGTTCAACAGGGTGGTTTCTTGCTAGTCTATTGGTTTTCATGTTGATAAACTTACTAAGTACCCTTATTTGTACAGGGATTAGTTTGGCTCGGTTTGTCTCACAACCCATGCATGACTGGCTACTGTACTTGAAAACACTCAGCACATCCACACACCCCATAGAAAGCTGACACCTGTACCAAAGTACAAATCAGATTTGAATTTTTGGCTAATTTATAGTGACTGTTCAGTATTAAGTCACTTAACTTCAATTTGAAAACACACTGTTTTGAAGGAATTTGTGGTCGTCTGATTTGAAATCTGTCATTTAGATTACTCTATGTACGTCCTTACTGTTGGGTAGTTGTTAGACAATGATATAAAGAATCTTCCATTGTATGTAAAATTCAAGATTGTCTAAAATGCCTATACTAAATGTTAAAGAAATCCCATTTATCTTATAGGGTGTATATAGCCATCTCAAATAGTATTGTCATCATTTGAAAATGGAATTCAGGATCTTCCTTCAAGTAAGGTAAGCTGTTCCATTACAAACCCGAATTTGTCTCCATCCCCTCAGAGGCTGCTTTATCGAACTCTTGACTTTACATTAAGATCAGATTATTTTTTATACTTTTTTAAAAATCAGCTCTTGGAGTAACTTCTTTACACCTCTTAATTAGAGGATATTTTTAAATTAGTCAGAGGTGGTCATATATTGGGCAGTGGTTCTCTTTTCTTGAAGCATTCCCCTCTCACCTCTCCCTAGGTCTTCCCCCACCTGGTAACTGAACAAAGAGGATGAGCTCAAAATTCTGTGTACAACAGGAAGAGCAAGAACTCTGATGTTGGGCCTCTCATCTGTTGTTCAGGGTTATTTAAAAGTGGCGGAAGAACTATAACTTGTGGTATACTAACTACCAAATACCTTTTTTTTTTTTTTGTATTCAGAGTACCCCATTGAACCCACCTGGGTAGGAAAAAGCAAAGACACTGTGAGGCAGTAGCCTATGTTAGTCCACAGAAAACCCTCCAGCAGCACTCAGCTTGAACGCCATGAAAAAATGCAACTGCCTTGGTCAAACAGAGAAGCCTAATGTCAGGCCTACTTAGCACAAAATCAATGCTGTATACCCAAAAACAACTTATTGGAGGTGAAATTTTTCATATTAGTTCACTAAAACTGCAAAAACCAAAAAAAAAAAAGTTGTGGAGTGTGAGCTAACTTCACGTGGTTGAGTAATAAGATAGCTAATCTAGGCAATATGCTTGTCATCCACTTTGTCCACCAACCTACTTTCTACAATTCAGTGATCTAGTCCATCTAAGTAACAGGCTTTCCCATTCTCTTGTGGAGATTTTTCTAGTCTTTTGACCAAGGCTTGCCAGTTTTTTAATGGCATTTTATATCCCCTTTAATCCTTACACATCTCTTTTGGCTTCACAGCTCTTTTTGCAGTACGGTGGAACTAGGACAATTCTAATGTTTGAGAGACCTGGGCCTCTTTACCATGTCAGGGCTCCATGAGATGACTTAGTGAATCCATTTTTAGAGTAAACAGACCATAAATGAAGACGCGTGAAACTGGGTTGTAGTCCTTTTAACAAACCTGCAGCAGCAATGGCCCAAGTAAGCCTTTCTGATTTCTGGCTAAACTTGGATTTGTGCTAAGGAAAAAAAAAATGCATGAAACCTTAATTGTTGCTTTCCTTTGACTGTTATTTTAGTCTGCTTGATATCAGCTGTGCTTTGAAGGATTTCCTGTTAAGAAATTTCTCCCTAGGCTGTGGAATGTTTCTCACTTTCATTTTCTCACATTTCCATGCTTTTGTAAGCTTGCTTATTTTTAGAATGTAATCTAGAAATCAAGGCTAGAAGCAAAATAGTTACTGTTAAGTCATTCAAAGACAAGCTCTTCTAAGTGCTGCTTTCATCAGTGCTCTTATTAAATATCCTACCATCTGAAAGTCCCTCACTTTACTACGAATTGGGGTGAGGTGGGGGAAGGGAAGGTGGATTTTACATGTTCTGTAAAACTGAGGTTCATAAGTCCCTGGCACTCAAAGAACTAGAAGCTATAACTTTTTTTTGGGGGGGGGGGTCAGGAAAATGTTTTTAGCATCACATTCTATCTCCTGGCTTTTTTAAAGTAACGTCTAAAGCAGTGTTTTCTTTAATTTAAAAAAAGAGTGTCTATTCATCTTGATACAATTTTTTAAAAGTGTCTACCCCTCTCCCCCCCCCCTTCCCCCAGTCATGTACTCCTTTCCCCTGCTGACCCCACCCTGCAGCTGGGCAGCAGGGCTGACAAAAAAGGTGCTGGTACTTCATACCTTTGCCCTACCATCACAAAAAAGCATGGTTTAAACTCATTTAACTGGTAGCTAATCAGAGATGCTATGGGGGGAGGTGGTGCTTGTTTTGGGGAAAAAAACCATCCAAGTAGCTCACAAAGGACAGAGCATACATCATAGCAGTGCTTGTGCCATGTGTACGGTACTACCTCTGCATGATCCTATCACTTACACTCCCCTGCATTTATTTTCCTCCTATTCTGAGTCCCCCATCTTCAAAGTGTCTGAAGTGGGCTTTTCTTCCACGAAAGCTCATGCACTAAATAAACTTGTTAGTCTTTAAAAGGCTATGGGGACTCCTGGTTTGTTTTCCTGAACTAGACTAGGGCTAGGCAACCCATGGCACCTGAGCCTGTTCAGAGCAACATATGGTACAGAAATAGACACACTGGCTGGCTTCCCCATGTGACAGAAAAAAGCTACCCTGAGTGGCTTCTGTCTAGTGTGATGCTCCTTAAAGGAGCCACTCCTGGCATCTTCTTTCCGCAGCATGCCTGGGCACCCCTGAATGGAGCTGCTGCTTTTCAGGGCATGCTGGGGAATCCCTGTCCCTGGGCGCACTGCCACGTTGACTCACTCTGGATGCCTTCTTGTCATGGCATGCTTCGTCATTGCTCCCCCTCCACTCATGATCTCTGCTGACTTTTCAGACGGCTGCCACTTTTTTTTCAGCCGAGTTGGCCACCAGCTGAGGGTTGGAGAGGAACGACTGGCGCAGGGGTCGGCAAAAGTTGCTGACCCCTGAACTAGACTAACAGAGCTGCCCTTTTGGAACTGACCTCTACGAAGGGGCCAGGGCCCAGCCTTTCCCCGCTCCAACAGCCGAGGGCTCAGCGCGGCGGGGCGCCTGTCCCGGCCCCAGGGGGAAGCTAGCCACGTGCATGGCGCCGCCGCCTGCCGGCCCCGCCCCCGCGCGGCACGTGTCAGCGCCCGGCCTATCGCCCGCCGGCTGCCTCCCACGGTCCCGCGCGGGCGGAAGTGAGGTCACCCGGCGGGCGCGAGGGGGCGGGGCCCGGGCCGGACGTTGGCGAGGGGAGCAGCGACGGCGGGTAACGGCCGCGGTGAGTGCTCTGAGGCGCCGCCCCGGGTGGGTCGCGGGGGGCCGCCGCCGCCGCCGCAGCGTCCCCGGAGCCCCCAGCTGGGCCCGGCGCGAGCCGCTGACCCCGCCGGGGCTGGTCCGGGTGCTCCCCGCTTGTGTCCTGGCCCGTGCGAGGCCCGCGGCCGCGGGCTCCCGCTGAGGGCGGGTGGTTGTGGGGCGAGGGCCTCAGCCCTGACCCGCGAGCCGTGGGGCCCGGCGCTTCCCGCCGCAGGCGCTGTGCCTGCAAGGAGGCTGCCGGGCAGTCTCCCCTCCTGTCGCCCGGGCTTAGCTGCCATCCGTCACCTGCTGTGGTACTGGAGGGAGCTGCGGGAAGGGCCGGGGCATGTTTCCCGTCTGCTCTCTAGCGCCTTCAGGCAGAGAGGTGCTTCAGGGCAGCAGCTGCGTGAGGTTGTGCCACGCGCGCTGCAAGGGGCTCCCACCTGGGAAACGTCCCGCTTGCGGGAAGCTTTTAAATCCTTAACGAGAAAAGAGCCCAGCAGTTAGCCCTTAGTCTACTGCGGTGGTTCCCGACCTTCTTCAGGCTGGGGACCCCTTTTTTAATGAAATCTGATTATGTAATCTGGCCCGTGCCACTCGGGTGACACCGCTGGGATAGCCGACTCGGGAGGTGAGCCACAGCGGGGGCTACTGTCCCCTGCCATGGCCCCATCCCCCTGCCAGGATGTGGCCACAGATGGGGAGAGGCAGCCCTGGCAGGGAGCAGCGGGGCTGGAGCTGGATTCCAGCCTTGTAGGGGGAGGCTCCACAGACCCCCTGCAACACAGTGGCTGACACATCTGACTTACATGCAGATTGCCCTGGGTTCAAACCCCAGGGGGTTGGACTAGATGATCTCATGAGGTCCCCTCCGATTCTATGAGTCTATGTCCATGGACCCCTGGGGTTCCCTGGACCCCAGTTTGGGAACCACTGTTTTCTGTGGTTTAGTATGTAGAAGCCAGTTCAGTCATGCAGGTGATGGAAGGCTGAGGTATGTTTGCTCTTGAAGCACAGTTTAGAGTTGTGTGGTGAGAACTGAAGGTGTGAGTTCTCTCCAGCAGTCCTGGCCAGTTTCAGAAGTTCTTTGCTAGACTATGTCTTATGCAAAGTGACTATTTGGCAATAATCATTGATGGAAACAGAGTTTGTCCTGTTTAAGGGATTCCTGGCTTCTTTTAATATATGCATTTATATTGCACTAGTCATTGGAATAACTAGAATATATATTCCCTGTAGTTTAACTTTCTCATACAGCTGTTTTTGTGAACCGTGGGCCTGTCATCGTAATGGTCAATGATGGTTTACTTTACGCTTAAGGTGAAGAGAGCCAGATTTTCTTAGTGCTGGGGAGACCTGTGCTTGCCTCTGGTTCCAAGGGAATGCTGTAGAAACAGATCCACTAGGTTTTCAAGGGAGACATGGCATTTTGATGGAATTTTGAGCATTTCTGAAAATGAGGCATCTTCTAAGTCAGTGGTTATCAAATTTGGATCGCAGATCCTCGAGCAATGGGTTGCAGCACCCCTTGCTGCCACTGCCAAAAGACTGGAGTGCATTGCTCAGAGATTAATTGCTGGCTCCCAGGCCTAAATGTTTTTTTTTCAACCGGGTCCCAAGGAAGAAAGTTTGAAAATTACTGTTCTAAGTATTACTTTTTTTAGATACTACTTTATGGTTGTGAAACACTTTCACAGGACTTGGTAGGACCTCTCTGGCAGTCTGTCTATACCTATTCTAAATGAATTGGTCACATAGTGGTGATATGTAGTTCCCAGCCCCGCCTTTGGTCTTACAGGAAATAAGAAGCCTGTAAGAATATAAACAAACTCCGTGTTTTGCATTAATCTTCAAAGGGATGACTACTTTGTTAGATGTATGTTGTGACAATTAATTTAAAGAGGAGTTAAGAGGACCACAGTGAACTGAATATATGGAGAACTAAACTGAAACCATCAGAAAGAATCAGAGTGAGTTATAGGGAGGAGAGAAACTGGGTGACTTGTTTAATCTTATTTCACAGTGTTAAGAATCCAACAAATTCTGCCAATGCTAGCATCATGCCAAGCTGAGTAGTGGGATTACTGAAGTTATCACATCAGGTGTTCACTGTCCACTAAATAATAATGGCCAGTTCACTCCCACTGGTTCCTTCATTGTGGTTGGTAGAAGAAAGAAGGGTATTGACCACATAGGATACCCACTGATCTTACCACCATGGCTGAACCTTTCAGGATATGTCAAGGGAGATGATATTGTTCTATTTCCAAAGGGATAGTCATGTTAGTCTAGTCCAGCCAAAAACAAACAAACAAACAAAAAAAAAAAAAAAAAAAAAAAAAAAAAAAAAA
>ML681963.1:88668383-88683092 GCA_007922195.1 Podocnemis expansa | reverse complement strand
AAAAAAAAAAAAAAAAAAAAAAAAAAAAAAAAAAAAAAAAAAACCCCAACACCAAGGAGTCGTGTTGCACTTAAGTCTTTAAGCATTGTTCTAGCCATTGTCAGGCTGCTGCTAATAGTAAAGTAATATCTCTAAAGTCTAGGTGAACATTGAGGCTATACTAGTAACTAAATCAAAATTCCACTTCATCACTTATTAAATAATGCAAGGTCTACCTTTCTCGGGTTTTTAGACTGAGAAATTCACATCAGCATAAGTTTGCTCCCATTGAGGAAAAGTTAACATGTCTAAATTACCAGGTAGTCCTCACTTAGTGACCGGGTTCCGTTCCTGAAACCCGGTTGATAAACGAATTGGTCACTAAACGAGGAGCAGCCCTTACCGGTATTTCAGGCATAATGTACTTTACTGGTAGTGGGTTTTTCAACCATCGGTAGATAGTTTTAATGTCACCTTTGCATCATTTATAACATTTTTCATATATATTTTAAATGTTTTAAGCTCTAATGTACTGAACTTAGTTTGCATAGTGTACTGTAAATATAGGTAATCTGAGAGAGTTGATGCGAGTTCTCGTACATCACCATAATACCAACTCATCAGAGAGCCGGTCATAACTCTGAGGGGTCACTAAACGAGTAGGTCACTAAGTGAGGACTAGCTGTATAGCCAAATTCCTTTGTCACATTTGGAAGCAATACACAGTACTGCCAAGAGTCTTCTAAAGGAGTTTGTAACAGGCTCTGAAATGTTTGGTTGTTAAAATAGGTGCAATAATTTGTTTTTGCTTCTTGTTGGCAGTTTTGAGATGTAAAGAAGTGGTTCGAAACTAGACGTATATTCTGTGCTTTCTGGTTGGTTGAAGTGCACATCCCTTTCTATTCCTAATGTAAAAAGACTCTTGATTTCCTAGTGTTGCAAAGAAAAACATTTGTTACATATTACTAATAACGTAAATGAGTAAATGTAAAGAATTTTTTTAAAATTAAATTTCCCATGACTGCACCTCACTGCTCTGTTTTGGCTTTTTGCATTTTGACAATGAAAATAGTTAATTTTACTTTTGCTTATACTTGTATTTAGTCATGTCTAGGTGTTCAGTACTATAGTATTTTAGCTTCAGGCATTTTAGGTTTGTGGATTACAAGGCTGGAATGGACTGTTATCTATTCTGACCTCTTATATTACAGAGGGGCCATAGAGCATGCCCAAAATAATTCCTGATTCTTAAAGCATATGTTTTAGAAAAGCATCCCATCTGGGTTTAAAAATTGAAAGTGATGGAGAATCTGCCACAATCCTTGGTACCTTACTCCAGTGGTTAGTTACTCTCGATTTTTAAAGTGTACATCTCATTTCCAGTCTGACTTTGGCTAGCTTCAACTTCAAGCTATTGGATTGTGTTGTACCTTTCCTGCTAGGTAGAAAAACCCATTATTAAATATTTGGTCCTCACTTACATACTTGAGGACTGATCTAGGCCAGTGGTTTTCAAAATTTTTTCTTGGGACCCAGTTGAAAAAAAATCATTTATGCCTGTGACCCACCGACTACATCTGTGACAATGCATTCTAGTCTTTTGGTGGTGGCAGGAGGGGCACCACCACCTAGTACCTGAGGGTCTGTGACCCAGTACTGGGTCCCAACTCATGGTTTGAAAACCACTGAACTAGGCACCCCTTAGCCTTCTCTTCATTAGATTGAGCTCAAGTCTGTCCTCTTGTCATGGTTTCTAATCCTTCAGTTCTTTTTCAGTTCATCCACATTCATGGAAATGAGAGGGACCATGAGAGGTTATTGAGTCCAGTCTCCTGCACTCAGGACAGGACCAAGTACCCTTTTAAACTATCTCTGACAGGTGCTCGTCTAACCTGCTCTTAAACACTTCCAGCAATGGAGATTCCACAACCTGCCTAGACAACTTATTCCACTGGTTAATCACCCTGACAGTCAGGAATTTTTTTTGCTAATGTCCAACCTAAACCTCCTGGTCTGGAAAATTTGCCAATCACCGGACCTCTCATGTCTCTTTTCCCCAGGCATCTATCAACCCGTTCCGACCAAGCTGTCAGTGTAAGGTTATAAAGGGTCAAGCTGATTTCTCATTAACCATAACACATTTATTATAGAACAACCAAACAGATTAAATCAACCATTCCCAGATTAAATCAAGTTCAGTCCTCACTCCTTTTCTTCACCGGAGGGCGTTGATCCAGATCCCCGGTCCTCCAGGCGTGGTACGTCGTCTTCTGCGCCTCTTCTGGCCAGTCCCAGAACAAAAGTCCTTCGCCCCTTTATCAAAGTCCTAAGCCTGCCGGCAAACGCTCTGGCCAGAGGCTCACTGCTTCAGGGACTTGCTCCGCTGCTGTCCTCTTCGGCCTGCTAGGAGTCCTATTCGGATCTCCGAGGCCCAAATCCCACAGAGCACACCTTCACTCACTCCAGAGTCCTTTCCTCTCACTCACTCTCTCTCACACATGCAACCCCAAACACACCCCCCCCGAGGGAAAAACAGTCTCTTATAAGTCAGTCATACTGACCAATCAGCGCACGCCCCGTTTCATGCCAACGCTTCCCTCATAGGCAAAAGTGTGGAACTTTCTGGGCCTTGTGCGCATCGCCCTTACCTGTCTCCGCACGGCCTGCTGGATTCTGCACACAGCCCTTCAAAACAAACATGGCTGCGCCCATAGTCATAGCCTGTTGCTAGGCAGACTCTGCAACCTCTGGCTGCCTGCCAACAATTGCTGCCTCTCCCTTTGCTCAGCCAAGCCAGAGTCCAGTTCTGGGGAGGAGCACCCTTAAACATTACCCATGCCTTGTAACAGTTATATAAATTTTATAACAATCATAACAAGATAGAATACAGTTAATATTACTAAAAATTTTCCCCAACACTCCCTTGCTGTAATTTCGGTCCATTGCTTCTTGTCTTATCATTGACAGTTAAGGAGAACAATTTTTCTCCCTCCTCATTACAACTTTTTAGATACTTGAAAACTATCAATGTCCCCTCTCAGCCTCTTCTTTTCTAGAGTAAACAAACTCAGCCTTTTTAGTCTTCCCTTGTAAGTCAAGTGTTCTAGACCTCTAATCATCATTCCTCTTTTTACCCTCCCCTTTTGTTGTTAGTTTAATGCCCTCGTGATATCTCTAACCCAATGGTTCTCAATCTTTTGCAGGTTATGACACACTTGGTTGCAATATATCACCCTAAAGGATACACCAAACACCTCCCCTTCCCCCCAGCCTAATCCAGCCGTCTCCCAGCTCTCAGTAATGTGTCCCAACAGAGTGGTTGCGAACTGCTACTCTAGCCAGTCTGTTTTCAGGGAGATTGGTTCTCCTTCTGCTGGGGTGGAAGCCATCCAAACTAGACCCTCCTCTCACCACAGAAAGGAGATACATATTTCTCAAAACCAAAACCGAATATCACTTACCTAGCCAGTGGTTCATTTCAGATTTACATTCATTTGCTTTTAAAACAATTACTTTCAGCAATTGCTAAATTTTTAGAGGCATTTGTATTAGTATTAGCTTTTATAAAATTGTTTTTATGAGTTTGACCCAGATTAGGTGATGCCCTTTTATTACGGGTTTATTGCTGTTTGTTTGTTTTTTCTTAGATGCTTTGTATCAGTGTCACTTCCAGTTCTTTTTAAATGCACCCTTTCTTGTGTTCAGTCTTTTATCCTTCCCTGTCTTGGGGTGGAATCTTGTGATTGTTAAAAAAAAGTACTTGATACACTATACCACATGTGGCCAAACTGTGGCTTGTGAGCTGCATGCGGCTCATCCAAGATAAATTGCGGCTCCCCGAAGAGCACAGTAGGAAAGGGTGGCATGGTGGGAGACAGGGGCAAGAAGTGTGCAATGGTCGGGGACCTCAGAGAGGTGGCGGCATGGTAAAAGACTGCAGGGAAAGACAGCATGATCAGAACCGGGAGGGAAGGGGTAGCATGGTCAGAGCCGAGGTGGGCAGAAGCATGGCATGGTCGGGGAGAGCAGAAGAGGATCAGTGTAGAGGAGACTGCAGGGAAGTGGCAACAGCGGTGGGGGAGGGAGGCGCAGCATGGTTGGAGAAGCCCTGGCATGTTTAGATTTTCTCATAGGGCCTAATGCAGCTTACTCGTTGTTAAAATAAAATCATGTTTTACAAGTCCAAACATGATGTGGAATACTGAGAAATGAAAATACAAAGAAGAAAAGTTTAAAACGGAATGTAGCTTACTTCCAATTTTTGGCACAACTTACTGCTGTGAAGCATTGTATTCCACAATGACATTCAAAACATCGTGCAATACTTAGAGATCAGCGTCTGAGAGAGCTTTTACCTATTGCATTGACAAGTTACTACCCAGATTTTAAAAAACTTGCCACAAGCTTGCAGAGTTCTACATCTAGTTTTCATGGTAACCTTAAGTAATTATTGAAATCTGACGTTAGTAGGATCAATATTTGTTCTGTTTTTACGATAAAGTACACAATGAATTTTAAGCTTAGTAATTTTGGAGTAGGTAAAAATATATGGTTATATGCCTCTGTGTGGCTCTTGAAAGTTTAATAATCGACTTATGTGGCTTTTGAGTTCCATAAGTTTGCCTACCCCTGCACCGTACCAACCTCTTGTCCCCCATGAGGTCCTAGTGGGTTTTGGGCACTTTCATGTCTTCCTTTCAGGAAACTGATTGGTAATGTTGACCAGCAGCCTTCTTAAAACAAAAAATTATATTTTAGTAGCTCAAACAAATTATTAGGCCTGGTCTACACTATCTGATTAGGTCAACAGAAGGCAGCTTGTGTTGACCTAGCTGTAGAAGAGGCTACACTTAAATTTCACTTGCACAGATATAACTGCCCTGCTACACCAAATTTATATCAACTCCTTGTGTGATGTAGAGTCAAGGCCGATGCAGTGAGGTTCAGTCTCATAAATAGACAGTGCCAGTAAGCCATCAAATGCCCAATGCACATTCATCTGTCTATCTGCACCTGCTGAGCAGGGCCAGTTTAAAGGGCCTCGGGGTGCTGGGCTGCCCACCACATTGGGGGCCCCCCCAGTCCCTGCAGGTGGGCCAGTGCTGGTTGGGTGGTCGTGCCCTGGAGTCAGAGACTGCTTTCCACCGTGCTCCTGCCACAGGGCTTAGAAGGCTGTGCAGGAGGGTGCACCATGTGCCAGGTGCTGCCCCTGGAGTGGAGCAAACATGCACTGGCCAGATTGCCCTGCTCCTGGGGAAGGGGGGGCAGATGAACCATCCCAGGGGTGTGGCAGGAGGGCTGTGGAGCCCTGTCTCTGGCCCTGGGACTCACCTCTAGCACCAGCAGAGGCCTTCCCAGGCCCCATGGGCACTTTGCCAGACTGAGCAGGGGGCTATGGGAGCAGGATCATGCAGGGAACGTAGGGAACTGGAGCTCTGGCACTCCTCTTTAGGCCAAGGCCAGGGGTTTCAGCCCTTATAGCCCCTGTACTGATCCAGCTCTCATGCCGAGCCTCTAGTTCAGTGGCTTCAAACTCACAGGCCGCATGAGGCCCCTGAAGTTATTTCCTGCGGCCCACAATGACACTATTGTTGTTATTTGCAATTCTGTTGTATGAAAAGGTTTCAGTGGTGCGGCCCTTGGGTTAATGTACTAGTCCTCATGCAGCCTTCAAGACCTCTGCTCTAGTTGAAGCATTCCTTGATGTGGTTCAGGTGAGCAATGTCCAGTTTTATCAGCCACGTGAGAAAGGTGTATGCTGAGTCTCCTGGGATCGCTGTTGGTATTTCAGCGTTCCAAATGATGATAATCTGGCCAGGGAGAGCATTCCTTATTGCAAATTTAGGAATAGTCCAGTGGTCTTAAAGATAAATGCATCATGCCGCACTGATATTGGTAAAACATCCCCAGTGATCCACCAGTGCTTGCATAACAATAGAGGAGTGGTCCTTTCTGTTGAGGTACTCTGTGGCAAAGTTGTCTGTTGCTAAATTAAAGACAGGCATACCTTTTGTTGCCCCACTATAGTCTGAGAAGCTCTTTGTTACAAAACTATCCACTACATTAGGGTCTAACTTTTGCTGACTCATGTGCTAGCCATTCCTCCTCAACCTTCAGCTGGTGCCAGTGGCCCCCTCTGCTGAAAAAAGTGGTGAACACCTGAAAATTTGGTAACAGCCATGAATGGAGTCAGGAGACAGGACTTCCCAGGCATGCCACTGAAAGAAGCCACTAAAGGAAAGAAGCTGCCAAGAACTCCTCTTGGGACTCCCTAGGCATGCCGTGGAAAGAAGCTGCCTGGAATGGCTCATTTTTGGTGGTGGCTCGCCAGGCAGAGGAGCTGCGCTGGGCGGCTTCTTTCCACAGCATTTCTGGAGCATGGGCATGCTGGGGACATCCCACATCCCCACTGCCCCCAAAAGAAGCCGCTTGGAGTGACTTTCAGTGGCAGGAGCAGCGATTTCTGTAGCACCACAGAGGGTGCCACATGCTGCTCTAAATGGGCTTTCATGCCGCTGTTGATGCACGTGCCAGGGGATGCCTGCGCCTGTACTATATCCTGTATATCGTCCAGTGTCACAGTCCTCTGTCGCAGGTGCTTAATGGTCTCCCATGCTTCAGTCAAAACAGCCTCCCTGATAGCTATCCCAGGTACAAATTAATTCCCACCTGCCCAGTAGCAATCTGGTATTGCAAGTTTTGACAAGGCAATCATTGCTCACATCTCATCTGTCAGTGCAATTCTCATTTTGGTGTCTCTTGTGATGAAGGATTGGGGCAAATTTAGCATACAGATCTAGGAATGTTGCCTTGAACATCCAAAAGTTCTGCAGTCACAGCTTGTTATTCCAAATCTGCAAGACAACGTAATCTCACCAGTCAGCACTTGTTTTCTCAGGCTCAGAACAAGGTTTCAGCTGTCAGCAATTGCTCCTTGAATGCCATCAACAACCTTGAATTGTTTCTTTGTGTCCAACAGCAGTCTGGGCTCTGATAAATAGTCACAGTTCCCCACAGCTCCTCAAATACTGCAGGATCAGGCATCCCCTGCTCACAATGCTCATTACAGTCAGGGCCATCCCTAGGGGAGTGCGGGGCCCTGGGTGAATTGGCCTCTGCGGGGCGCTCCTTGACCCCTGCCCTCATGGGGGGGCAGCCGGCCCAGGGGAGGGGCAGGGCCAGTCCACCCCTGAGCCAGCTGTTCCCCATCTGGGCAACAGGGCAGCCAGCCAAAAGCAACAGCCAGCATCAGTGCTCCCGAACCCCCATGCACACTTAGGGGAGAGAGGCACCTTGGTCGGGGGTGGGGGCAGTGGTGCTGGCCCTGAGCTTCCTCCAACCCTCTCCCTCCTACCTCCAGCACAAAGCCAAAGGCAGCACAAGTGGGGGGGAGGATGTGGGTGCACTGACCCTGGCCACTGCTGTAGGCTAGCTCTCCCTGTTCCCCTTGATGGTGAACGGGGGGGGGGGGGGGGCCTCACGGCAGGACAGCACAAGGCCCACGGAATCATGGGGCCCAGGGTGATCACCCCTTTCGCCACCCCCTAGGGATGGCCCTGATTACAGTAGTGCGGAGCTATGCAGGCTCCATGTTCCTTTCACAAATGGCAGACAGCAAGGAGGGACATATAGGCTTGTGGGGATTTTGCAAAGAGGTGCAAAATATTATGAGGTGGAGAACACTCCATTGTGGGAAGTTAAACCGATGCTCCTCTTCAGCCCTGTTGTTCTCATTTTGTCCCATGAAGCATTGCAAAAACTTCCCAAAACACAGTGCACTGGTTGGTAGTTCGCACAGTTCGTGGTGAGGATGCACACCACCAATACAAGGAGTATAGACATGATGTGGACGTGCACAAGTGATGTAAGAAGTGCAGGAGTTTTGTGCTGATGTATCTTTAGACCAGCCAAGTTTTGTAGTGTAGGAGTGGTCTTAGAGAAAAAAAATATAGATACCAATAATCTACCTGCACAGTCAGGATTTATTTTCATTTAAAAAGTTACAGTAGCTCTGCTGTGTTACTGTCACACTTCCGTGTAGACAATACCGATGCTAACAAAAGGAGTTCAAACGTCATTACAGATAATCCATCTCCTTCAGTGACAGTAGCTTGGTCTACACTTGTCATATCAGCAAAACTTTGTTGCTCAGAGGTGTACACACACACACACAAACAATACACATTTTGCCAGCATAAACAGGAGTATAGCCATGTTATGTCAGGGGGAAAGAGCTCTCTCTCAAATACAAAACCAACTGGCTGTTGTATCAGTGAAGAGTGTCTCCTGTTGACATGGTGCTGTCTGGATTCTGCATATGCCTGCAAAACTTATACACTTGGTGTGTTGAGGGGGTTGGTTCCTCTTTGTGCACATACACCCCAGAGTGACAAAGTTTTGCTGGCATGACCATGAATGTAGAATTTTTTCATTGACCTAGCTATCTCTGCTGGCAGAATATTCATACCCCAGAAAGATGCAGTTATGCTGAGTTATTCCTCATTGTTTGAATCCAAACAATTTACTTGGCTTGCTGAAATAATTCTGAACTGACCTTGTGAATTCCCCTTTTATACTGTACTCTCTAGTTCATGAGTCTGAAGTGAGATTCTGCCCTCAAAAGCTCATAAGATAGATAAATTTGTTAGTCTTTAAAAGTGCCACAGGGCTCCTTGTCTGCCCTTTAGAAAGGGCTTCCTTTCTCTCCTAAGGCAGGCAGGCTCTGCTACTCAAACAGACTTGTCTGGAGAAATATCTATTTCCATGGAAACACTCATAGTAAGAAATCAGATAGTGTTGTTTATTAAACTGCACCCCCATCTTTGTCACGCTTATTTTCTAAAAATTGCACCGAGTTATTTTCCTGTGTCCTGGCTTCTACAGCTCTGTTTCCTGCGTCTATTACTTAGCTCTTGGGTGGGGAGGTATCTTATTGCTTTTTACATTAGAGCTTCCACAGATGTTGAAAAATAACTGGTGCTGCTACCTGTATATGGTGCATGGCTCATTTGAGTAAATTTGCACAAGTGCTGCATACACCAGGAGAGTGTAAATACACCTTAACGCAGGGGTCTGCAACCTGCAGCTCTGGAGCTGCAAGTGGCTCTTTGGCCACCTCCTTGCAGTTCCTGGCTGCAGCCCCCATTGCCAGCCCCCATGGGACCCTGAGAGTAGTCCACTCCTAGCTCTGCCTCTTACCCCAGCCACTGGGGGATCCTGTAGGTGGCTCCTGAGAGGCTCCAGACTCCCCCCTGCCACCAGCAGACACGGGGGGGGAGCTCCTGGTTCTGGGCTCCCCCCCCCATCGGGGGACCCTGTGGGATGTGCTCTGGCCCAGCTCCCCTTCCCCCCCCCAACCTGGCAGTTACACTCATTGCAGCTCTCAAAAGACATGGTTATTGAAGGAATTTTTTAAAATGGCTCTTCTTATCTTTTGGGTTGCTGACCCCTGTAATACTTGAAGGCCTGCTGAAGGTGTTTATGATCAGTGATTGAATGTGCAACACCAAGCAAATTCCAGAGCATGAAAAATACTAGATGCTGTATGACAAACATTAATCTTTCAGATGTAAGGATTTAAAACTAAACTTGCATCAAGAAGCTGAGATTGACCCAATCTGAGAAGGAGCAAGCCAAGAGTGAAGAAGCGTATATCTAATTTGTCATTTTATGGGGTAGGATGTGTGGTAACGAACTAGGGAAAGTTATAGGAGTATGTTTTACTGTTTAAATAAAAATGCAAGTATATGGCATTGTGAACAAATGTGGAATGGATAGCTATAATTGCTCAAGATGTGATAAAGAATTTGCCATCTTTCTCAATGAGATATAGAATCCTAGACTTGGCTGCTTTTTTGCATTTACCCTCATGGCTGACTAACTTTTCTGGCAAATTCTAAAGCAAGCCTTTTATTTTTGTTCTGGAAAATTTTAGGGGGGATATCATTATGACAGTGTAACATGATTCTACATCACCAAACAGAAGGGAAAATAGTTATCCTTGGTCTACATCGGGGTGGCCGAACTTACGGAACTCAAGAGCCACACAAGTTGATTATTAAACCTTCAAGAGCCGCACTGAGGCATATAGCCATATGCTTTTACCTACTAAACTGATTTGCTGACATTCTTCCGTGAGCCATGCTTTTTCATTCAGGAGCAACATGTGGCTTCCGAGCCACAGTTTGGCCACGCCTGATCTACATGAATAATGGAAGATTTTACATGAGTATTTGTGAATATGGAGTCTTAACACATCTGCTTTTTCTTGCAGTATCTCAAGAGGAAAGCTGCTTTTGTGTAGCAATAACTGATTTCCACACAGAGCTGTCCCAATGACAGAGCTGTCTGCACACTTACCTCAATTTCAGCATGGGCAGCTGACAGAAAACTTCCCTGACAGCCACCTGAGCAATGCCGTAAGTAACAAACTAATGCACCCAGCTGTCTAGCATCTTTGCAAAATTGTAAAAGATTAAGTGATAAGTAGCAGTTGGCATGGATTTATCAAGAGCAAATTGTGTCAAACCAACCTGATAGCTATTTTTTTTGACAGGGTAACAAGCCTTGTGCGTAGCGGAGAAGTGATAAATGTAGAGTACTTTGACTTTAGTAAGGCTTTTGATATTCTCTGTCATGACTGTCTAATTAATTAGAAGAATACAGTCTTGATGGTGCTTCTGTAAGGTGAGTGCATAACATCTCTCTGGGAACAGTTTTCCAGCCAGTTATTTGTGGTTCACAGTCAACCAGCATGGGCATATTGAGTAGCTTCCTGCAGGGATTGGTGCTGGGGCCCGTTCTGTTCAATATTGTCATAAACTCCTTAGATAACTAGCTGTAACCCTTTAAAAATGATGGGAAAAATCATGGTTTCTTCATCGAGTGAGCACCACACAGAATTGTCTGAAGAGTTGGCGTGAAATATTGGAAACAGCTGAAAATTATGAAGGGGGGCAGGGGCAGCAGATGGGGGCAGCGAAGGGGCGGGTGGGGGCAGGAGGTGTGGTGCAACCACTCGTCAGTACCATATGCATTAGAGCAGTGGTTCCCAACCTATGGTCCATGGACCCCTGGTGGGTCGCAGAGTGGCTCCAGGGGTGTCTGCAGACAGGCTGGGAGTTGGGGCTGGACACCACCGGTGTCTCCAGTTCCCACAGAGATCCAGGCTTCTGGTTCCCCCAGGCAAGGAGTTTTTAAAACTCCTGCCCTGCTGGAGCATGCAGAACATGCTCAGGGAGAGCAGGCTGGGGGGCGGTCAGGTGCAGTAGCGCTGCCAGTGCCCGAGTAAAGGGGGAGAATGGACCTGGAGTGGGTTGGGGGTGGGGATCCTGGCAGTTGGGAACCCTGAACCAGGGGAGGGGACTATGGCCGCTTCCAGCTCCCCAGCAAGGGGAGGTGGCCATGGCCACACTGGCTCCCCGACTTTCCAGGAGGAGAGCTGTATGGGCCCAATTCTGCCTGCACGGTGGCACCAAAAAACCTCCAGGGAGGCCTGCAAACTTCTTTTTTTTTTTTTTTTTTTTTTTTTTTTTTTTTTACTAGAAAGGGGTCACCAGCCTTAAAAAGGTTGGAAACCTCTGCATTAGAGGGATAAGGGGGGATGGGGTAGGGGACATGGCAGACGTGAAGGTGAGAGGTAGGGGCATGAGAGGAAGATGAGGAACAATGGAGCATGGACAGGAGGTGGGGTGCTGAAGGGGTGGGTAGGGGCAGGAGCTGGGGGCAGTGAAGGGGAAGGCTGGAGACAGGATGTGTCAGGGTGGTGAATGGGGCCATGGGCAGCAGATGGGGGCAGAGAAGGGATGGGGGGTGGTAGCAGGTGGGGAGCAGGGGCAGGAGCTGGGCTGGTGAATGGGGGCAGAGTAGGGGCGGGTGGAGACAGGAGGTGGGGAGCAACCACTTGTCAGTACCATATGTACCAAAGGGATAAGGAAGGATGGGAGGGCGTGGCAGACATGAAGGTGAGGGGTGCCAGGTGGGGGAATGGCAGGCAGAATGAGGACACGGTATGTGGAGGGAGGGATGAGAAACAATGGAGCAAGGGGCAGGAGGAAGGGGTGTTGAAGGGGTAGCTAGTGCAGGGGTAGGAGATGAGGGCAGAGAAGGGGTGGGTCAGTGTATCATGTGGCAGGTCATTGATGTCAGAGGTGACTCAACCAGTTGCTCCTTGGTCCCTCCTTGGCAGCAATTGGTTGAGTCACTTCTGACATCACAGTTGCCTGTCACATGGTATACTTCACATCTCACAAGCATGCACAGTTAGCAAATTAGTATGGTAGATGACAGAGAGGGTACACTTCTGAAGTTTGCAAAGGCTACTAAGCTGGGGAGGGATTGCAAGTGCTTTGGAGGATAGAATTTAAATTCAAAATGATCTGGAGCAAGTGTGAAGTAAATAGAATGGTATTTAAGGGCAATGCAAGTATTCCACTTACAAAGGTTCAGTCAGTTGCACACATACAACATGGGAAATGACTGCCTAAGAAAGTACTGCAGAAAAGGATATAGGAGTTGCAGTGGATCACAAGCTAAGTATGAGTCTTACCAAAAAAAAAAAAAAAAAAAAAAGGAAATGTTATACTGGAATATAGTAGCCAGAGTATTGAAAGCAAAACCCATGAGATAATTCTGCTCTATTCCGTACTGATACAGCCTCAGCTGGAGTATTGTGCCCAGTTCTGGGTGACACATTCCAGGAAAAATGTGGACAAATTGGAGAAAATCCAGAAGAGAGGAATAAAAATGATTAAAAGATCTGGAAAAGATGGTGTATGAAAAAAGAGGGAGGCTGGGTTTGTTTGGCCTGGTGAAATGAAGACTGAAGGTGGAACTTACATTTCAAAGTTTTATCATAAATTTTGTTTTTGAAAGAATTTTGCAAGGAGGAGAGTGAAAAATTGTTCCATTAACCTCTAAAGGCAGGACAGAAGTAATGGGCTTAAATTGCAGCAAGGGAAATTTAAGCTGGACATTAGGGGAAACTTCCAAACCGTTGGAGTAATTAAGCACTGGAAAAAATTGCTTAAGGAGGTTGTAGAATCTCTAAAAATGGAGGCTTTTTAAGAACAAGGGAGATGAACACCAGCCAGAAATGATCTAATTATTAATTAGTCCTGCTTTCAGTGCAAGGTACTGGACTAGATGATGGTCATTTCAGTCCTACACTTGTCTGATTATCTGGCAGAATTTAAGTTGTAATAAATAGGGATTGTGAATGAAAATACTAGTTAAGAGTTTTAGGAACCTGTAAAAGAAACAGGCATCTGACAAAGTGGGATTTTTATTCATGAAAGCTCATGCAATAAATTAATTTGTTAGTCTTTAGAAGTGCCACAGGCCTCTTTGTTTGTTTTGCTGAACTAAACTAACAGAGCAGGGCTACCCCTGTGGAACTCAGGAACATATGGCTGTTTGTTGACAGAATTGTTTTTCTGTCCTGAGTGCTGTGGTTGTAAGCACCATAGAAAGGCTATAAAGCTCTCACTTTTACTTATATATATATATATATATATGGGGAGATTTCTCTTTACAGCTTAAATGGCATTTGAATCCTCAGATGTACAGGGAATGCCTTTGGGGTTTAAAAACTATTTCATGTTTGTACCATTGGTAGTTTAAATATCTTTTAAAAGAAACCTTATCCACAGATTTGTTACTGCAAAAATTAATTACTCTACTGTGGCTTTTTGATAAAAACAAATTGTATGCAAGTCAGGTGTGGCCCTCAGGATCTGTGGCTTTATCACCATTTGGTTTCCTGTACCACCCACAACTCTTGGTTTTCAGGCTTTGTTGTACCCCTGTAGCACTTCCTGGGGTTGAGCTGTCTGTACATACACATTTTAGAGCTCTCCAGAGAGGGTACTTTGGTCCCTAATCTGACTCCTTTTTATTCAGAGATTGGCTTTCCCTTTTTTCTGAGGTCTAGCACTTCATCTGTGAATACCAATAAATTTAAATCTGGATATTAAATAAGGAAAAATAACTTAAAGATAGAAAATAAAGAACCAACTTAAATGGAATAAGACACAGCTGATTATAGAAACTAGGCAGAGGGCAGAACAGTGGAGACAACCTGTTGCCTACACTGCATCAGGTTCACTTTTCTTCAGTGGAGGAAAAGACGGGGAATGATCATTTTCCTGTTAAGCAGCTGGGAGTGGTGTAAACAAACATTTTATCTGACATCTTAATCAGCCAGAGATTACTGCAAAAGACAGTGGGATGCAGCAGGATTTAGAAGCATCATCCTGGCAGAAATCTTACTGCCCTCTTCCTTCCTGGCAGCAGAAGTGGTGCATATTTTATATGTGCTCCAAGCCAATAGATTGTGTTCTGACCAGCAAAAATCTGGGTTCTCCTTCAAGTGGTGTCCCTGTGTGCAGTGGTTAAAGTATAATTTGATGGGCCCCAAAAGCCTGCTAATCTCTGGCCCCCTTCCCTTATTGTCCCAGTCCCATTCATGCATCTGTGGGTTCCAGCCCGGGTAGGCATTTGCAACCACTTCCAGTACCACATGCATTGGTTATCGCTCCATAAAAATACTACCCCTGATCCCAGCCTCACACCCTGCCCCCTTGGCTCCCTGAGATGGTACTTGGTCCTGGCATGAATGCAGAGAACTGGACCCCCACACCCTTCCCTGACCCGCCCACCCACTGGCTTCTCGATTCCCCAGGACCCTTCCCCAGCTGCCTGCCTGTCCCCAGCTCCCAATCCACTTCCAGG
>ML681963.1:88613919-88668373 GCA_007922195.1 Podocnemis expansa | reverse complement strand
AGGGAAAGGCCAGGAGCTCTCCTTTCTAGCAAGCAGGCTGTGTGCGCCTGTGCTGCTGCTGGGGCTACAGAGATTCAGGGCATGCTAGGGACACACAGGCTTGTGCCCTGTATACCCGGTGGTAGCAATATCTCTGCCCCCTTCCCTGACCCACCCGCTGACACCCCAATGCCCCCAACCCCCCCAACCTGACCAGAGCGGCTCCCTCGCCAGGCCTCTCCTGCCCTGACCATACATCTGAACATGCTAAGATGTGAGATTTGAAAAAACTCTTCCCCAGCCTGGCAGCAGCTCCCAGGGCAGAGCAGGGTGGAACGCATGCATTCTGCCTGATTTTTCTATTTTTAGGGTCCTGGAACGTTGACCCCTCAAATTTGTGGGCTCTTCTGGCTTACTTTAACCCCTGCCTACAGGTGCTCCACTCTGGGGTATTGATGCATCCCTGCATTACAGCTTGGAGTTTTTCTAAGCAGTGCTTGTTGAGGGCACACACATGGTGTGATGGGCTTGATCAGACACTGTGGTGCCTTTTGAAGTGCAAGCATGGCCCCAACCACCTCAGTTCCTTCTAACTGTCCGTGGTTATAGAAAGAGCTCTCTTTCTTGTGCTTGATACACAGAGTAATTAGTCTAAAATTTCTTCATTCCCTTTACTTTGCGATTTATTTTTCTCTTCTCTTCCCCACCCAAAAAGAAAAACCAAACCAAAACAAAACACTACCTTTTGTTTTTGTCCTTTCTGTCATAAAATGCTGGGCTCCCCAGGTTTCAAGCATTGCAAGTCCTGCTGGGACACAATGCCTGGCTCCGATGGACACAGAGTCTGCATTAAGTGCCTTGGAGAAGGGCATGTATCCCAAAAGTGCGCACACTGTAAAAATCTTGAGTGCACGGGTGAGACATGAGAGAGACATCTGTCTCAAACTGTTCTTAATGGAAAAATCTCTTTGCCTGGCCTCCAACCCAGGGCAGCAGAAAATGGCAGAATCTTGGCCTCAGGAGAGGCAATTAACTGCTCCACATTCCTCTGGGAAGAAGACAGACAAGTCTTCTCCCAAGGTTGCCCCTACCAAAGAGGTGTTAGGTTCCTCAGGTGTGCAGACCATCAGGTACCACAAACAGCCTCCTACAGAACCTTCAGAACATGGACATAAAACTGATCACCCTAGATCTTCGTCCATTAAACTGTCAAATGGCTATTTCCACTGTTCCTACAAAACCATCGACGCTGACTACAACTTTTGTTCCAGCAACACAACAATCACCCATGCCAACACTGCAGGTTGCAGATAGCTTGGTTTTGCTTATTACTCAAATGGTGACCATGTAACCATTGCCCCATCTGACACTGGCATCCGTCCATGCAGAGCCCCCTTCATTGAAACCAGTCCCACCCTCTACTGACATGGCAACAAGGAAGCATGCTCACAAGAAAAAACACCCTGGCACCCACGAGGAACAGGAGAGGATCTTTCCTTCACTGTCTCCATTCTCTGGTTTAAACTCTTACCTGGCACAACCAATGTTCCCTCTAAGGGGAGAGGGCAGCTGAGCAACTCCGGTTGCTCTCTGTGCTTTTCCCCCCCCCGCCCCGCGGGGCCTGCTGCGCAGCCCCTCCCCCCGCTCCTGACAGCCCCACCCCCTCGCTGCTCCTGACAGCCTCCCGCTCGCCACCCCCCCCTTACCTTGGAGCTGGACTGGAGCCAGAGGGCCCAGCCATAACTCCCGGGCCAGAGGAGCTCTACGGAGCTTCTCTGGGCGGGAGTTTTCAAAACTCCCAGCCCCAGAGGAGTTCTGTGGAGGCTGCTGGCAGCGCACTGCCGGCAGCTTTCGCTGCGCTGGCGGCTGTGGCGGGCTGCGCCACAGCGCACCAGCGCAGCTTAGAGGGACCATTGGGCACAACATCTCCACAAGACTCTGCCTCTCGAGTGAAGCGGATGATGACCACCAACCAAATATTGCAGTTTTCTTACCCCAACCATGCTCTCCTTGCAAAATGGGACACAGAGCTCGCATAGAATCATAGAATCGTAGGGTTGGAAGGGACCCCACGAGGTCATCTAGTCCAACCCCCTGCCAAAAAAAGCAGGACCACTCCCATTAGATCATCCCAGTCAGGGTTTTGTCCAGCTGGGCCTTGAACACCTCCAGAGATGGAGATTCCACCACCTCCCTAGGCAGCTTATTCCAATGCTTCACCACTCACCTAGTAAGGAAGTTTTTCCTAATATCCAGCCTGGACCGCCCCAGCTGTAACTTGAAACCATTGCTTCTCGTTCTGCCCTCTGTTACTACGGAGAACAGTCAAGCTCCATCCTCCTTGGAGCAACCCTTCAAGTAGTTGAAGGTTGCTATCAAATCCCCCCTCAATCTTCTCTTCTGCAGGCTAAATAAGCCTAGTTCCTTCAGTCTTTCTTCATAGGGCTTGTGCTCTAGCCCTTTGATCATTTTGGTTGCCCTCCTCTGGACTCTCTCTAATTTGTCCATGTCCTGTTTGTAGTGGGGAGCCCAAAACTGGACACAGTATTCCAGATGTGGCCTCACTAGTGCAGAATAGAGGGGAATGATCACATCCCTCGATCTGCTGGCAACACTTCTTCTGATGCAGCCCAGTATGCCATTGGCCTTCCTGGCAGCAAGCGCACACTGCTGACTCATATCCAGCTTCCCATCCACCATGACTCCCAGGTCCTTTTCTCCAGTGCTGCTATTTAGCTGATCACTCCCCAGCCTGTAGCAGTACATGGGGTTTTTTCGTCCCAAGTGCAGGATTTTACACTTGTCCTTGTTGAACCTCATGAGATTCCTCTTGGCCCACTGCTCCAATTTGTCTAGGTCTCCCTGAATCCTGTCCCTGCCCTCCAGGGTGTCTGCCGTTCCCCCCAGTTTGGTATCATCTGCAAACTTACTAAGTGTGCAATCTATCCCATCATCCAGATCATTAATGAAAACATTGAACAGAACTGGCCCCAGGACCGACCCCTGGGGCATGCCACTCGTTACTGCTTGCCAACTTGACATGGAGCCATTGATTCCTACACGCTGAAACCGTTGATCTAGCCAGTTTTCTATCCACCTTACAGTCCACGCATCTAACCCATACTTCCTTAATTTGCCAATGAGAATGCTGTGGGAAACTGTATCAAAAGCCTTGCTAAAGTCAAGGTATATCACATCAACGGCTCTTCCCGCATCCACAAATCCAGTCATCTCATCATAGAAGGCGATGAGGTTGGTCAGACATGATTTACCCTTGGTGAATCCATGCTGACTGTTCCTGATTACTCTATTTTCCTCCAAGTGTTTCAGGATGGATTCTTTGAGAAGCTGCTCCATGATTTTTCCAGGGATTGAGGTGAGGCTGACAGGTCTGTAATTCCCTGGATCCTCCTTTTTGCCTTTCTTGAAGATAGGTACTATATTTGCTTTTTTCCAGTCCTCTGGCACCTCCCCTGTTCGCCATGAGTTTTCAAAGATAATAGCCAACGGTACTGCTATCTCATCAGCCAGCTCCCTCAGCACCCTCGGATGCAGTTCATCCGGCCCCATGGACTTGTGCACATCTAGTTTCTTTAAGTAGTCCCTAACCTGACCTTCTGTCACCAAGGGCCTCTCTTCTTCTCCCCAGTCTACCGTACCTAGTGTAGTGGGCTGGGAGCTGACCCTGCTTGTGAAAACTGAAGTAAAAAAAGCATTGAGCACTTCAGCTTTTTCCTCATCCTCTGTCACGAGGATGCCTGCCCCATTCAGTAAGGGACCTACACCATCCCTGATCCTCTTCTTGTTATTGATATACTTGTAGAACCCCTTCCTGTTATCCTTCACGTCCTTTGCTATTCGCAACTCCATTTGTCCTTTGGCCTTTCTGATTTTATCCCTGCAGTCCCGAGCAATGTCTTTATATGCCTCCTTAGTCATCTGTCCTAGCTTCCACTTCCTGTAAGCGTCCTTTTTATGCTTCAGCTCAGTGCAGAGCTCTCTGTTAAGCCACAGTGGGCGCCTTCCACATTTGCTGTGCTTTCTCCTTATCGGAATTGTATCTTCCTGTGCCCTTAGCAGGGTTTCTTTAAAATGCACCCAACTCTCTTGGACACCTTTTCCCTTCAGATCAGCCTCCTAAGGGATCCTGCCCATCAGTTCCCTGAGGGAGACAAAATCTGCTTTTCTGAAGTCCAGGGTCTGCGTTTTGCTTCTTTCCTTCTTTCCTTTAATCATCAACTTGAACTCAATCATTTCATGGTCACTGCTACCCAGGTTGCCATTCACTTCTACTTCCCTGATAAATTCTTCTCTATTTGTGAGCAGCAGATCGAGAGGTGCAAGGCCCCTAGTTGGTTGCTCCAGCATTTGTACCAGGAAGTTGTCCTCAACACTCTCCAGAAACTTCCTGGATTGCCTGTGCACTGCTGTATTGGCCTTCCAGCAGATGTCAGGGTAATTGAAGTCCCCCATGAGAACCAGGGCCTGTGCTCTAGAAACTTCTGTCAGTTGTCCATAGAATGCCTCATCCACCTCCTCCTTCTGATCTGGTGGTCTATAGCAGACACCTACCACAACATCCCCCTTGTTGCTCTCCCGTCTAAACTTAACCCACAGACTTTCAAATGGCTTGTTTCCACTTTCATAATGAAGCTCTGAGCAGTCATAGAGCTCCTTTACATATAGTGCTACTCCTCCCCCTTTCCTTCCCTGCCTGTCCTTCCTGAACAGTTTATACCCATCTGTTGCAGAGCTCCAGTCATGCAAACTATCCCACTACGTCTTTGTTATCCCAATCATGTCATAGTTCTTTGTCTGCGCCAGTACTACCAATTCCTCCTGCTTGTTTCCCAGGCTCCTTGCATTTGTGTATAGGCACCTAAGGTACCCGGCTGATTGCCCTACTTTCCCATTTTGATTTTCAATTCTATTGTATCTACCTCCCTGCATTTGCATTTTCTTTTGGTGTTGACCTCCCCCACCTGCCTCAGGCATTAGGGCTTCATTAGAGCATCTAAGAAGGTTATTTGATTCCCCCCACATGTTCCAACTACCCGCATGTACCGTGATTTACCACCATATCCATGATATGGCACACGCTGCTACGGACCACCTGCTCCCTACCACCCTCATTGGCCAAGATGGGAGCTCTGTTCCCCCCACTCTCTCAGACTGAGTAAACAATCTACATCTAGGACCTGTATTGTTCATCCTAAGGTCGGTGATAAACATAGAACAAGACTCAGGAGCAATTAAGAAGAAAGTACCTCCAAACTCTCCTCCTCCTCCTCCTCCTCCACACAACTCACCTTCCCCAGATGAAGCAATCATACCCTCTCCATCTACAACTCTGGATGATTTTAAGCAATTTCAGGAATTATTTAAAAGGGTGATGGACTCCTTAGAGAGTCCCTTACTGGAGGTGGCTGAGTCACAACATAAATTACTTCATATTCTTCAGTCTTCATCGTCCAACAAAATAGCACTTCCTATGAAGAAAGCACTACTTGAACCTGCTGAAACCATCTGGCCGACTCTCACCACTATCCCAATAATGTGCAGAAGGGCTGATGAGAAGAATTACACACTAGCCAAAGAATCTGAATACCTCTTCTCTCCCCTCTTCCCAATTCACTCGTAGTAGAGGCAGCAAACCATCAGAACAAACAGCTCTACAATAGATCAACCCCCCATGATAGAGAGGGCAAGCAAATGGACCGTCTTGGGAAGGAAGGTCTGTACGTCCTCTACACTACAAATGAGAATAGCCAGTTATTGCACTCTATTGGCAATGACCATGACAATTACTTAAAATTCGCAGACTTTGTTGATAACATTCCAAATGACAAAAAACCTCAGTTCTTGGCAATAGTTCATGACAGTCAATTAAACTCCGGAACCGCATTACAAGCAGTATTAGACATTGCAGATACTGCTGCCCAGATGATAGCGACTGGAGTAGAAATGTACCAGTCTTCTTAGCTCCATTCTACTGACCTGCCAAAGCAGCTCCAGTCTGCCATAGGAGACCTGCCATTTGATAAGAAAAAATTACTCTCCGAAGATGGATGATTTGATACACACTTCAAAGACTTTAGGGCTACTTTATGTTCTTTTGGCATATATACAGCTAGTATCAAACGGAAACAATACAGATACCGATCTTTTGATTCATGGTACCAATTACAACAACCTTATTGTCAGAACAACAGGCATCAGGTTCAGGCACATAGAAGGCAATGCGCTCAACACTGCAGACAATCTCGTAATCAATCATCAACTTCTCAAGCACCACCACCCAAATCACAGTTTTGCGGGCTTGGTTGAGGGACTACAAAACCTCACCGAGTTTCTAGAGCAACTAACTATACATACCATCACAGACTAGGCCCCTTTTTCAACTAGTGGGCAACCATAATGTCAGACACATGGTTTTTAGAAATTATAGGGGCCGATTATATCATCTCCCTTGTGTCAAACCCTACCTCCCATTTCCCTTCCCTATCCTTGTTCAGGGACACCACTCACGAACAACTCCTATACCAAGAAACTCAACATCTACTGAACGTAGGAGCCATAGAACAAGTACCAGAAAATACAAAGGAAAGGATTTTTATTTCCCTTATTTCCCGACACAAGAAATCAGGTGGATGGAGACTGATCTTCAACCTCAGAAGGTTGAAAAAAACATATAAAACCCCAACAATTTAAGATGGTAACACTTTCTACAATCATCCAGCTCTGGAAAATGGCGACTGGTACGTAGCCCTCAACCTAGAGGATGCTTACTTTCATGTATCCATTCATCCTGCTCACAGGAAGTTCCTCTGGTTTCTAATCAGTCTGGACCATTATCAGTATACAATACTTCTTGGGGCTATAGATAGGCCAAAGGGAGTATTCTCAAAAGTTCTGTCAGTATTTGCAGAACATCTGTGCAAGCAAGGCATCACTGTCTTTCCTTGCTTAGACCACTGCCTAATAAAATCAAAAAGCCAGACTCAGGCTTTAAACCACCTGTTTCATACAATGAATTCTTCTTATAAACACAGCCAAATGAATGTTACAATCTATCCAAACTCTAGAGTTCATTGGTGCGTACTTAAACTCCCAAATGGAGAGAGCTTGCCTTCCCCCAGCACAGATTCAACGCCATTAATCAACTCATACAATTACTCCACGTGTCTCGAACAACGACCATGCTGATGTGCCTTCACTTATTCAGTCATATGGCCTCAACCACATTCGTGGTGAGAAATGCCAGACTCCATATGTGACCACTATAGCTTGGGTTGCCAGAGTATTCAGACCCAACAAGCACCTGCCTCACAAAGTTCTCTCCATACCAACTGATATAAAAAAACTCGCTAACTAATATTGTGGACAGAACAAGAAAACCTTCTCTCAGGAGTGCCTTTTCTTTTGGAAACCCCTTCTATCATAATGACAACAGATACCTCACTTACAGACTGGGGAGTTCACATAAAAGACCTCACTGTTCAAGGGCAGTGGTCCATGCAAGATTCATCCCTTTGTATAAATATACTAGAATTCTGAGCAGTCCACAATGCCTGTCAACATTTTCACTCTATTGTACGCAGACATGACAGGCATCATGACAGACAATATCAAATGTATATTTTACATCAACAGGCAGGGTGATGCCAGATCCCATTCACTCTGCATAGAGGCTGTGAAACTTTGGAACTAGTGCATAAGACATGATGTTGCTTTCTCTGCATCTTACCTTTCTGGTGTCAACAACACAGTAGCCTATCAACTCAGCAGGTAATTTACTCACAGCCATGAATGGGAATCAGCCCCAGAGTCCTAACACACACATTTTGGACATGGGGCTTCCCAAAGATAAATCTGTTTGCAACCCACAGAAATAGCAAATGCCCACTGTTCAGTTCAAGAGCAAACCTAAGGACAGGTTCCTTAAGCAATGTCTGCCTACGATACTGCCATCAAAATCTACTCTATTGTGCCTTTCCCCCAATATTGCTAATACACAGACCTCTAATAAAAATACAATGGGAAGTAGTGACAGTGATCATGATAGCACCATCATGGCCCTGACAACCCTGGTTCACTCTAATATCATGGATGTCCGTCAAACAACCAATTACTCTGCCGTTGATTCACAATCTCCTTTCTCAAGACCAAGAACGAACCTTTCACCCCAACCTCCAGGTCCTACATCTGAAAGCCTGGCTCCTTCATGGTTCTATCAACAGGAGCTACAAGGCTTTGACTCTGTGAAACATATTCTTCTTAATAGCAGGAAAACATCCGCAAGACAAACTTACCCTCAAAGGTGGACCAGATTTATTAACTGATGTAACACTAAACAACTTATGCCTACATCCACAACTATTCCCAACATACTTGAATGCCTCCTACCCTTGAAAACGTCAGGCCTCTCACTCAGCTTCCTGAGAGTACATCTGGCCTCCATCTCTACATTCCATAATGGCCTTGAGAATACATATGTATTTACACTTCCCATAGAAAAAGAGCTTCATGGATGGAATACAGAACCTGTACCCAGATGTGACCCGGGCCTCCTGGGGTAACCACCTGAATATGCAAAGATCAGGGCAAGCTGCAAAAAGGAGAGCAGATTCTCCCAGCACTGGTGGGTTACCTAGAGTTAAACTCCCCCAACCAGTCACAAACAATGCTTCTGATCCCCCACAATGGATATCAAGAAGCCACTGTATAGTATAGCCAGCTCCCTTTACTGCATTCCAGTCACCGGTCCCCAGTACAGCCACTAGGTCTGTTAAAGAAATAGGTTCTTCTGACCCCAAGGGGTCAGCCACATTACACAGAACAATACAGGCTTGAATCTTACCCAAAGTAACACGCTGCCAGCCAGTCCTTTAGTAACTACAACTAAAGGTTTAATATAAAAAGAAAAGAAACAAAATGAGAGATGTTATAAGGTCAAAGTGAATCACATACATATAAATGATTTAGAGTCCAAAGAAGATAAGTCCTTGTTTCACAGCTTCGGTTGTTAGTAATCCAGTTTATAGGAACAGAGACCAAATAATCCAAGTGTAGAGTTTGTTCTAACTCTCCCCATGAGAATTAGCAGGGCAGTTTCCAGGCCAGTGTTGGCTGGGATCTCAATCCTGCAGCCCAAACTTTCCCTGAGAAGCTTGGACAGATGTGAGACCAGGAATTTGGTTCCCAGTGTCCTTTTATAGTTGCAGCTAGCAAGGTGGGCATTTGCAGGTCTATTCTTCACCTGGGCTTTGATGACAGTTTCCAGGTCTTCCTTAAGTGAAGCATAGCAATACACATTGTCCTTTGAAGGAAAACCTTCACCTCCGGGGCACCCCAGGTAATTAACTGCATTAGCGCCATTAACAGACAGTTTAAATTGGTACATCAAAGGTCCCTTTAGATGTTAATGTCCCCTCCCAATAGAACAATGGTAAC
Organism: Podocnemis expansa; assembly: GCA_007922195.1. Lineage (NCBI taxonomy): Eukaryota > Metazoa > Chordata > Testudines > Podocnemididae > Podocnemis > Podocnemis expansa. The sequence continues at coordinate 88,658,941 of ML681963.1, read as the reverse complement.
AGATAGAGAAGCACTTCATTCACCTTGCTAACCTCTAACAGGATACCAGTAAATATTATCAAGAAACAACTAAGGATACAAATGCATATCAAAGCACTAGCCTACTCATACATTGCATTTCCATATAATATATCTTCAAGGTTAGCCTTAGGTCATGTATTTTACAAAGATGGCTTGGCCTTTCCAGGCCTAGCATGACACCAGATATTCAGCCTCCCACACCACCTTGGGTCCTCACCTTAGTTTTTGAACCTTGACTAAGCCAGCTTTTGAACCCCTAGCTACATGTTCTCTATCTTACCTGTCTAGGAAACTGTTTGTTTTTTCTAGTAGCAGTTACTTCGGCCAGATACATAAATTCGAGCATAATTTTTTTTTAACCTTTATGGGTTGGGAATATAATCTTTCAAATGTGAATTGAATGTAATTTAATGCAGAATGATGTAATAGAGATGGTTCCCCCTGAGCCTTCCCACTGCCTCCGTACACCCACATTTCTTTGCAGCAACTAGAAATCTGGGGAAGAAGAGAGCTCCTTTTTTCCTTCCAGCATCTTGAGTAGAGTGAACTTCACGCTTATCAGATAAACATTTACAGGTTAAGAGGGGAAAAAAGGAGCCCCTCCAAAAAGGTCCAGTGACAACATGCTTGTAGAATTTCAAGACCAGCTGCATGAAAATAATTTTATAACATAAAAATCATGATTTTTAAAAAAAAGTTTTCCATTTTATAGTATTACATTTCTTAAGTGACTGTTTTGTGCTTTAATTGTTAGAATTTTAGATTCTTCTTTTGAGTGAGTGTTCATGTGCATTCCACTTAGTTGTGTATGTACCATATACATGAGCCCACCAGGTTTTTCCTCTAGGAGTGTCTGTAGAGTTGGCTATTAAGCTCCAGGTGGCGCTATTGCGTCTGCCTATATAAGCCCCACCTGACCCTGCCCTCTGCAGTTCCTAATTGCTGGAAGTCCGACAGAGGAGAAGGTGGGTGGGTGTGGAATGAGCATAAGTAATACATCTTGAAGAATATCAATTACACATAATGAACCTTATCTTCTTTTTCAAGTGATTGCTCTTGTGCATTCCAGCTTAGGATCGTCAACCAGCAGGCCATCCTCAGCCACTACTCCATCAATTCCTGGGCAGCCATGGAACAATTCCAGGGCTCAGTGGGACAAAACTCTAGAGCTGAGTTTGGGGCCATGATAAAGTGGTGGTCCAAGTGATGCTTCAGTCAGCTCTGGATGCAGCAGATGTGGCTGCCCATGCCTGGGTGGCTGTTAAACAAAGCTCCTGGCTCTGGGCATCTGGACTATTGCAAAAGGTCCAGATTACAATTCAGGACCTGCCCTTTGGAGGCTTTGACTTATTTTCTTCCAAGGCAGACTCTAGGCTGCAAACGCTAACGGATTCTTGCACCATCCTCAAGCCCCTGAGGCTTCATACCATGGCCCTACAAAGAAACATTTCAAGTTGCTGTCTGCGCCCCAGCCATTCCACCACTGGCAGGACTTTAGCAGGTGAGGGTGTAGAAATAGCCAGAGAGCCATCCATCCCTTGAGCCACTCTTGACATGCACCTGGGCCTATGAAACAGCTTTGAGGTTGTGCCCGAGGGTGACACGCGAATCTGTGGATAAGATCCGCCATGAGAACCAGGGCATGTGACCTATAGACAACTAGCAGAAGTTTCCAGAATGCCTTATCCACCTTCTCCATCTAGTCTGGTAGTCTACAGCAGACACCCACCACCATGACTTCACCCTTCTTGAAGTCTCATCTAAACTTAACCCAGAGACTTTCAGCAGGCTTATTTCTGTTTTCATAGTGCAGTTCTGAGCTTTTAGTCCTATCGTCAGTGGTTAAGGAGAATAACTTTTCTCCCCACTCCTCGTAACAACCTTCTAGGTACTTGAAAACTCTTTTCATGTTCCCTCTGTCTTTTCTAGACTAAACAAACCCAGTTCTTTCCATCTTCTCTCATAAGTCAGGTATTATCATTCGTATTATTCTTTGCTGGACTTTCTCCAATTTGTCCACATCTTTCTGAAGTGAAGTGCCTGGAATTGGACACAGTACCCCAGCTGAGGCCTAATCAGCATAGAGTGGAACGGAAGAATTACTTCTTGCCTTACGATACTCCTGTTAATACATCCTAGACTGGTGTTTGCTGCTTTTTTTTTCCCCTGCCATTTGTTACGATGTTACTATTGACTCATATTTAGCTTGTGGTACACTATATCTCACAGGTCCCTTTCCACAGTACTCCTTCCCAGGAAGTCATTGTCCATTTTGTATGTGTGCAATTAATTGTTCTTTCCTAAGAGAAGTACTTTGCACTTGTCTTCATTGAATTTCATTCTGTCTACCTCAGATCATTTTGCATTTTGCCAGTTTGTCCAAGTCGTTTTGCTTGTGATCCTATCCTCCAAAGCACTTGCAATTCCTCCCAGCTTGGTATAATCTGCAGAATTAATAAGAATACTCTCTATGTCATCATCTAAATCATTGAGAAAAATATTGAACAGAACCAGACCCAGAACCAATCCCTGCAACACCCTGCTCATTATGTCCTTCCAGCATGACTGTGAAACATTGATAACTACTTTCTCTGGGAGCAGTTATTCAATCAGTTTTGCACCTATCTTATAGTAGCTCCATCTAGACTGTGCTTCCCTCGTTTGTTAATGAGAAGGTGATGAAAAACTGGGTCAAAAGCCTCCCTAAAACTATACCACATCTTTTGCTTCCCCTCTATCCACAAGGCTTGTTACCCCCATAATAGAAAGGCATCAGGTTGGTTTGACATGATTTGCCCTTGACAAATCCATGCTGACTATCACTTAATACCTTCTTTCCTTCTAGGTGATTGCTAATTGATTACTTATTTGCTCCATTATTTTTCCTTGTACAGGGGTTTAGATTTTGGTATTGGCACAGGAGAGAAGTAGAAGTCAAAATAAGGTGAACTACTGTCAGAAGATTTTGTTGTAAATCCAGTGTTTCTTGGGGTTTTGATAATTAGTGTGTTATTTCATGATTAAGATGTTCTTATATTAGCCAAATTTACAGACAAGATTGCTTACTGGGAATGAATTGTACTCTTCTGAGTTTAAAGAAAATTAAGTCTCTAACAGGCGATTCTCTGCATTTGAATAAATGCCTCCTAGAACAGTGGTTCCCAGCATTTTCTCTGCTGTGGCACACCTTTCTACCTTTAATTAATTTGAGGCACACCATCATATAGTTTCCAGATGAACTTATGAGTATTAATGAGCCAATGCAGAGCTCTTTGAGTAGTTTTTCAAAAAAATTTGTGGTACACCTGCTTAGACCTGACGGCACACTGTTTGGGAAACACTGTTCTAGAACATTAAATGTTTGAGAGAGTTGTTCCCCTATCTTGGTGTATGTTTTCCTTGTAATTCGCTAGTGCGTTGAGTAGTTGTTTGATCCATTTTAACTTAAAATAAAGAAATGAGGTCTGTGTCTGGAACTTGTTCAAAATGTTGGTGTTTTCTATATATACTAAAATATGAAGTGGGGGTTTATTGCATTGAAGAATCCACTGATGTATTCTCTACAGCAGGGATCTCAAACACGCAGCCCATGGGCTGCATGTGGCCCTTAAAGCTATTTCCTGTGGCCTGCAATGACATGATCATTACTGATGTTTGCAATATTGTTGTATGAAAAGGTTTCAGTGGTGCGGCCCTTGGGCTAACATACAAGTCCTCCTGTGGCCCTCTACTAGTCCTCATGTGGCCCTCATGGTGATTTGAGTTTGAGATCCCTGCTCTGCAGGGAGGCTTTACTGAAAATCTACAGTGGTCAGACTGTTTTGTGCTCTAGAAGAGATTCAGCTGAGTTCGAGTTTCTCCTCATATGTCCACACAGAACACAGTGAATGAAGCAATTAAACATTATCTTAAGACAGGGGTGTCCAACCTTTTTGGGTGAGGGGCCACATTGCAATTCTTTTCTCAGTCAGGGGGTTGGTGAGAATTTTTGATAAGACATACAAATCAATCTTATTAATAACTTTTAATAAAATAATGATTAGTGTGATATGTAGTAACCCTTGGGGAGGAAGGGGTTAACACTGTGGTCAGTGAGTCCCAAGACAGCCAATAGGAACAAAGCATAGCTTTTTGAATTGGAACAGCAGCCTGGCCTGTTCCTGTTTGGATGTAGCAGAGCTCCTGGAAGGATCAGGAGGAGGCCAGAGGGGCCTGAGGAAGAATCCAGCAACATCCTTACCAAAGATAAGTTAAATTTGTTACTGACCAGGCATGGGTTGAACAGGGAATGTTTGTTTAGACGCAGTCAGGGTATTTTCTTTGTTTTGGGTTTGTTTTTGGATTTCTCTGTGCTGAGCACATGTACCCCTCCCACTACCCTATAACTACCTAAGTTAGTTCCCAGAGAAGCAACTCTCTGTGTTTATTATCTGTTCTTTTGATTAAAGAGCTTACCTTTTAAGTAAGTTCTGGTTCTGTGTCCTGGAAGGGCAAGAGGTTTGTGTGCATGTGCCTTAGACTGCACAGGCAGCTACTAGAGGGAAACCTGTTCCAGTTCCAGCTCATATGCAGCTGGGGTCCAGTCACTTTCCTGAGAGAGGAATAAACAGGATTGCAAGTACCTCACAGGGAGGAATTCCCAAGTGCGCCTTCCTGGGTCTCAAGAGGTTCTTTTGCATTTGGGTGGTGGCAGCGATACCACTCCAAGGCCAGGAATTGAAGGCCTTGGAGACTTCTAAGAGCAGGCTTTAAGGCCAGTGGCTTTTAAGGCCTGTTGCAGGCCCCCACCTTCTGCACTCAGAATGCCAGTGTGGGGAAAAAGCCTTGACGTGATATTTGGCATTGTTTTTGCTTCCACTGTGTACAGAGGCTAAGGGGTACAAGGGTGCCTGTGTCAGGGGGCAAGGCAGAGCGTGCAGAACAAGGCAGGACAGAGGAGCATGGCAGAGGAGGGCAGGGGAAGAAGGGGAAGGTGGGAGGAGCAGAGAAGCTGCGTAGCAGGACTCAGCTGGTTCCTGACAGGGACCCCATCAATTGTGCTCTCCTCACTCCATGCCAAACACTGCTTAGGAAGGGGAGAGGAGTGCTGGGGAGAGGGAGAAGAGAACAGAGTTGGACAGGACAGAAACCATGGCAGTTCTGCAGGGGTCATGGGTTTTGGCATCAGGCATCTCTGTACCAAAAATATTGATGGGTAGCAATTTCTACAGAAGAGCTTTTGACACTAAGGTCAGGGGAAGGATAGGGGTGCTGGAGTTAGAGGTGTGGGAGGAGAGCAAAGCTGAGGGAATGGCCAGGTCAGGAAGTAGCTTGAGTCCTGCCAACCAGCTGCACTGCTTCCCTGCCCCTTCACCCTCCCTGAAGTGCCACAGTTTGTCCTATGTTTGTCTTGTGTTCTCCTCACCCCCACTTAGCACTGCTCTCCTTCCCCTGGATCTCTGCTTGCCCTTAGGCTTAGTTCTCTGCCTCCCACCCCCACTAGGCTAAGCACAATGCCAGCTCAGCTCGCACAACCACCTAGCACCTTGCTGGCTCAGCTTTCAGGCTCTTGTGGCAGCATTTTGTGAGCCGGATGAAAGCCCTTGGCAGGCCAGAGTCTGGCGCCTGAGCTAGAGGTTGGACAAGCCAGTCTTAAGAGATAACCAGACATGATCTTATCTACAATATAAATGTTTGTGTGACTGAAACCAGTGCCTCTTTGGATAGCTCATTGGTTAGGGGTAGGCTTCCCATGGCTCATGTGCTAACAGTGGCACAAGAGCCCATTCAGAGCAGCATTCGGCACCCTCTGCAATACCACAGAAATTGTGGCTCCTGCCACTGAAAGTCACTCTGGGCAGCCTTTTTCAGGGGCAGCTGGGGCACGGAGGATTCCCACCATGCCCATGTTCCTGGCATGGTGCAGAAAGATGCCTGGAACAGCTTCTTTCCATGGTGTGCAGCCGTGAAGGAGCCACTCTGGGTAGCTTCTTTCCATGGCATCCCTGGGGGACCCTCCAGGAGGAGCTGCTCCAGGCAGCTTCTTTCCATGGCATCCCTGGGGACCCCTGTCCCCAAGCATGCTGCCAAGAAGAACCATTGTAGGTAGCTTCTTTCTGCAAGTGGCTCCTTTCAGCAGCATGCCAGGGAAGTGCCCCCCAACCTCCAGCTGTGGCTGCCACCAAATTTTTAGACAGCCACTGCTTCTATTTCTGTGAAGGGAGCCACAGGTACTGGCTGACAGTCAAAGAGGAGGGGCCGGCAGAGGGTTCGGCAAAGGTTGATGGCCCCGTATGTGTGCCAGGTGTTCCCTGCTCAGTCCCCCCCCACACACACACCTTTGCAGATACCTGAAGAAGTTCAAGTACAGACTAATAATGATCTTCCATGATGAATGCCAATTTATAAGCAAGATCAAAATCATCCTTTCTCATTGTCAGTCCTGCCTCCTTGATGGGGAGAAGGATTTTGGGGTGGAAAAGGGTGTCCCACAGTTTGAGAGAAAGTCGAAGCTAATCCAAGTGGGATGTTTATTTGATTCCAGAGGTGTTTTTGCTTAGGATTCAGCAGAATACGAATGCCCTGTTGATAGTTCTACTTTTGCTAAATCCTAAAGGGATAAGGCCCAAGAAGAAAGAGAAAGGAAGAAGCTGTCTCTGTCCTCATGTTTGAAATATTCTTCCAAAATGCGTCATTATAAATATTAAATAACAGGGTCAGGAGACACATTCCTGTTTGTCAGAGGATGTTTGATATTTTTCCCCAGTATTACAGAAAGAATATTATAAAACATGGGCACTGCTGATCTAAACTAAATCCCCTGGGTTGGGGGGGGGAATGCATGTACTCACTCCACAAGTTTTATTCATCATGAGAATTTTTTTTAACTTTAAAAGTGTGAAAAGCATCTGAGGTTTTAATTACCATTAGTATTTCAGTTTCCTTGCTTTATAAAATTGTGGAACCATGGGACTGCAAAGCCAAACCAATTTGTAGAGTTTCTTTCTAGCTTTAATAACGGTATATCCTGCTCAGAGTAGTGTAATGGATGTAAACAGCATAGAGACTGATTTTTAGAATAATTTTCATAGTGTTTTGTGCAGCTAGTATCATAAAATGTTACATTACCACCAGCTTCAGTAGTAGTGTAAGAAATTACAGTAGTTAGACTTTGAGCTAACATCTGCTTTCAGGTGCTCATGCCTCAACAGTATCTCCCTCCAAGGAAGAATATTAGCCCTTTAGTTTGTGTAATTTCAGTTGATGCAGAAGAAGAATCCATGCTATAAGACAAAAGCAACATGAGTTTTAACACCTTGTCCTGTTTTGGAGCTAACTATTTCTAATATTGCTTTCTATACTTAAATTCTGTTCACAGTTTTCATGCCGTGTACTGTAATTGCTGCTGTTTAAATTCTTACTGCTGAAGCTACATGAAATAAATTGTATGGACTGCATTCCCCCCTCCACAGCCTCCTTGGTTTAGGAGGCTGAACATGTGCGGCAAACAAATGCTTATGGAAATTGGATTTCTTATGTTGCAGAATGACAACAGCGAGAGGCGACGCCATGAAAATAGTGACCGAAGACGCAATGACAATCCTGAATCAGAGACTAATGGGCAGCCACAGAATAGCACACAGCGAGTGGTGGAACAGGATGAAGAAGATGAGGAGTTGACGTTGAAATATGGAGCAAAGCATGTGATTATGCTTTTTGTACCAGTCACACTTTGCATGGTGGTAGTTGTTGCAACCATCAAGTCGGTCAGTTTTTATACACGCAAGGATGGACAGCTGTATGTATGAAATTTAGTTTTTTTGTTTCGATTTTTTTTGTTGGTTTGGGTCTGCTGGGATCTTTTCCTTTACTTGGTGCCTGGAGACCCTCAAGTGTCTATGCTGTACAGTGACTTGACCTCCAGCCCAGATCTCTGGAATCCAGCAGCCCAACTTTCAGCTTTGTTCCCTACTCCTATCAGCCTGGAGACCGATTCAGATTAGCTTCTTCTACCACATCTGCCAATTTCTCTTATGTTTGTGTAAGTTAAAGGACATGCAGTGATGAAACCTGAAGCTTCTCCTTGCTGCTTTGTCAGTAATTTCAACTGTCCCTTCTAGAAGTACCTTGCTAAAGATAATTTGTTCACCATTGCTTTCCTATGAATCCTGGCCTTTGGCTGAATAGTTTTTGCCTCTTGTATGATGTTTACGTGCTGTGGACTCAATTCTGAGCATAGGCCATGAAAGTTGCACTCCATTAGAAATTAAAATTTTGTTCATGATGAAAAATGAGAGCTTTATGATCTTCCATATGTACAATATACAGGACATGGGTTTTCATATGTTGTTCTTTTGAGTGCTGGTCCCTATGTGAATTCCATGTGTGGGTGCCAGTGCATACCATATGCTAGAGACTACTATAAACAGTTCTGGCTTGGTGAACCTGTATGTGCAGTATGCATTCTCCACGTGGTGCATCTGCAATGTTATGAAATTGCACAAGTTGATGTTCCTTCTAGTCCCTCTTATCACCACATGGCTACTATTGGAACACTCCTCTTCACCTTTCCTGATGCATAGCAAAAAAGAAGGTGGGAGGAAATCTAAGTCTGTTAAGTTTACATAGTATTTAGTATGTCTAATTGTCTTTAGATAACTCTAGAAGTTAGCTAATTACCACTCAATCAATGTTTTACCTTTGGGCATCCTACCCACTCCAGAGGACTATGCCCAAACAAGTCAGATTTAAGAACTAATCATTTTTGGTAAGCGATGACCATCAATGCTGCTTCTACTGTTTCAGGGAACCTCACACCATAGCCCACAGTTCTATTTGCTGCTCCTTCCCAGCTCAGGCTAAAAAACACCTTATGGGACAGGGTATGCATCCATGTGTGCATCAAGCTGACACTGACAGACCCATCAGAGCACCCAGTTCTTCTCCCAGCAGAACAGCATCAGTGGTACCACAACACTGACCAAAACCCCTAATGCTTAGGAAACACAGTCATGGCATGAAACTGGATCCCTGAGAGGAACCATATCCTCACAGTGTTCCTTCCCCAAGCCTGGAGGAAGTGGGAGAAACTTCACAGATGTATACTGAAATGCCAGCACCAAAAAGATTCAAGGCAGAATGTAAGATCAAGCACCAGGACAAACCAATGCTAACTGACACTTCAGCTGGAGGAACACCCCAGGAGCCAGACCATCCACAACATGTGATGCCATCCCCAGTACTACACACATTGAGTTGGTTATCACCTTTGACATTGATAGCAGAGCTGTTCCTGTCCACACTGCTCCTTTATCATCACCTGTGCATCAACATAGCGGACCTCCTGCAGCACCAGTTCTACCCGCTCCAGAAACGCCACCCCTCTTGGATCAATTGGAGTCTGATTGGCCCACATTTGACGTGACCAGTCTTTTTCACTGGTGTGATCATACAGTCCAGCAATATAAGAACCAACACAGGGACATTTGGTTCCAATGCCTTCAGGGCCCACCAGCCCAAAAAGAACGTCAACCTCATAATGGTTGGGACTGTGGTCAGAGTGTGCTCCTTCCCTTTTCACATTACAGACCTCTACACCCCCCCCCCCATCCTCCATTGCACAATTGGCACAGGACCTATGAACCCCTAAGGAAGCAAGGATGTATATCAACCTCCTGGAGCTAGAAGCAGTCCAGTGTAACTGTCAAGCACTTTTTTCTTTCATCTGCTCCAGACATGTGTAGCTCCTTTAGGTCTACAACAACATGAATAGTCATTATGTAAAGTGGAAGTAGCCAGATCACCAGCCTTCTGCAGGGAAGCAATCTGAGCGTGGAACTACGTGCAATCCATATGCAAAGCATGGACAACACTGAGTGGATGCACTCAACCGGGGGGCCCTGGGCAGGACTCACGAGGAGATGATTTTCTCCTTCCATGGATGTGACATCTTCATTATGCCTTCCCATCCAGTACATTCCTCACACAGTGCTACTCATAGCTTCCATCTGGCCCTGCCAATGGTGGTTCACAGAGCTACTTAACTTCTTTACCACTCTCCAATTCATCTTTTCTTCCTTCCAGACCTTTTCATGCAACAGCATGGCCAAATCCACCACTCTAACCCCACCCTCTGTATTTCAAGGCCTGGTATTTGGATGGAGCTTGCAAATATTGTATGTTCCGTGCCAGTGTGGGATATAGTCACTCACAGCCAATGCCCCACCACAAGTCTGCTATCAGGCTTTATGAGATGGGCAGGTAACAACCATCTCCTAGCCAATGGTGTGTTTACATCAACTAGCCTAGGTTATCTAATACAACTTCACTGCCTGGGTCTCACCCATTCTTCCATTAGGGTCCACCTGGCAGCAGTCAGCACCTTCCTCCTGCCAATAGATGGCTTCTCTGTTTGTTGCCTCTAACCACTGTTTGATTCCTCTATAGCAGTGGTTTTCAAACTTAGGGAAGGGACCCAGTACTGGGTCATGAACCCTCAGGTACTGGGTCACGGTGCCCCCTGCTGCCATCACCAAAAGACAGGAATGCATTGCTCCAAGATGTAATTGTTGGGTTGTGGGCATAAATGATTTTTTTCCACCTGGGTCCTGTGGAAAAAAAAGTTTGAAGACCACTGATCTATAGTTGCTTTTCCCTCAGATCTGGAAGTCTTATCCCTCCTTAAGACGTCAATCTTGTCCTTTCCAGCCTCACAAAACCACCTGCTTCTCAGTGAAAGTGATCAGCTTAGCAGCCGTCACATCCTCCTGAAGATTCAGTGAATTAGCAACCATCATGGTGGACCCACTCATTCTGGTATTCCACAAGGATAAGGTCTCCCTATGACTCCATCCAAAGTTTCTCCCAAAGGTGCCTCTCCCTTCCACCTCAACCAAAAATCTATCTCCCAGCCTTTTACCCAAAACCATACTTCTCCACCAGGGAGTGCATGTTATGTTCCCTTAATGTCAGTTATGTGTTGGTCCTTCATCTCCACCAAACCCATATCGTTTTAGCTTTGCACGGACTTTTTCTTACAATAACAGAACACACTCAGGGCCACACCCTTTCCTGTCAGTACCTCTTGAAGTGTATTTCATGCTGCATCACTGAAAATTAGGGTATCGCTAAGGTTTACCTACCAACAGACATCACATTCTACTCCAGTAGAGCACAAGTCACCATGTCCACCCTCCTTACAGGTTTCCCATGGCAGGAAATTTACAATGTGGTTCTCTAGCCACACATTCACAGCTTATTACGCCATAAGCAACTTGGCGGTAACAGAAATGCAGTAGCAGTTTGCCATCCTCCAAACACTAACGTCTTCTGAGCCCTTACACCTACCTCCACACTGATTATTGTTCACTACATTACCTGAATCCATATAGAGACCAGCATTTGAAGAAAAGGAGGTAACTTACTGTGACTGATGGTACTTTGGGAGATGTAATCTGCTTCTGGATTCCAGTCCAACTCTCCTGTTACCTCTGCTGCATGCTCTCTATCTATTGGCAAGAAGGAATGAAGGGGTATTAACTCACACAGTCTCATAATACTTCAGACACACCATGTGGTAAGAGAACAGAGCACATGAAGGTAAACAGAGACTGCTTCAGACAGTTGTGGCTCCTGTGCAGAGCATACGTGCACACCTATGTGGTATTCAAATAGAGACCACACCTCTCAAAGAACCATCAGTTATGGTAAATAGTCTCCCTTTGCTTGTTGACATAGCAATAAGTACATCAGTAAGAGCTAAAGTTCATTTGTAGAGCTGGTCAGAATTTTTTCAACAGGTTTGCATTCAACAAATCTGCATTTTCCAATGAAAGTATATTTTGTCAATATTAAATTTAACGAATTCGTTTTGGGGAACAAAAAAACTGATCTAATTCTGATAATGTCAAAACATGTTTGGTTCATGGCTTCAAAATTTATTTTATTTAAAAAAATTCAATTAAGTGTTAAAATCAGATTGAAACATTATCTGAAATGACTGGGTTTTTAAATTTTCATTTAATAGGAAGTCTTGAAATTTTGTCTGTTTTGGAGCAGAATTTTTTTTTAAACATGGAATTTCCTACAGAACAAAAAATCCAATTCCTATTCTGCTTTACTAATTTTTATTTTCAGGTTATGTTTTATGAAACATCCACTAGATGGTGTGTATACAAAGGCCCAACTGTACTTAGTGTGACCTAATTTAAATTTACTTGTATGCTACCAATAAAATCATTTTTAAATGTTAGTTGCTCTCATGTTAAGCAGAAAATAACTGTCATTTTGTAAACTTGATTTGAAAGATAAGTACTGAGACTTCAGCAGGGGAATTGCCTTTACATGTCTACAGGTTGATCGTGGACTTTTATCTCAAACATTTTATGTGGAATATGTCTAAGAATTTCATGTCTCATTTTGGTTTTTGTTGTAGTATCTACACTCCGTTCACTGAAGAGACAGAGACTGTAGGACAGAGAGCCCTCAACTCTATCCTCAATGCTACCATCATGATCAGTGTCATCATTGTCATGACCATACTTCTGGTTGTCCTTTACAAATACAGGTGCTATAAGGTGAGCACAAATGCAGTTAACCTGGGTAATTAGTCATACTAACCTTGTTTTATTTACTGAAATATATTCAGGAGAAAAGCAGTCATGGCTAGTTAAACAGTTGCATAATTAGAAAATTTATCTATCAGATAGTGCATAGGCTTTATGAAATAAAAGTGGACAAGAGATGATCTTGGCATTGCTAATAATAAAATGGAACTTCAACAGCAATTCTGAGATCTCCTGAGATCAGGACGCAAAAATACACAGTGATGTTATTTATGGGAGCCTGAACTTTGTCTAGATCAGGGTCATATTAACTTGCTAGAACCTAGTTTCCTTGTGTCACAGCTCTGTGTTAAAGCTGCAGGTATGGACTACTTTTTACCTAGTAGTTGTGCTGTTTTCTTCAATGATCGGTAAAACAGGTTGTGCAATAACAAAGCATGCTGCCTTTCAGTGAAAGCAGACACTCAGAACAGCATTTATGAGCCGTTAACATCCCATCTATCACAGTGAGGTATTAACTCAAAAACCTAACGATAGTTTAAGAATAGATATTTAAATTATTTCATTGCTGGTCATTTTAGTAAAAGCAGATAACTGATGTGTTTAATCCTCAGTACCAAACTTTGTGATTGTTGATTAAAGGCCTCCCCAGATGACAGAAGCTTCACCTGCATTTATCAAGCTGCCAAAAGCTCTAGCTCCTCCTTTGCCACTTCTATGGTGCAGTTATGGACTTCTGTTGCAAAAGTCTTGGCACATCAAAAAGGAAATATGCAGATAGCAAAATACTAAATTTAATGACTAAATTTGGTGGGTTTGATAGTGATTTATATTTGTTTTCATATTTACATAATGAGGAAAGTTCTCCCTACTCCCAGGGGGGTGTGGCATGGAAGCATTGTTTTCCAATATAAATGAAGCTTACATAGTATCTCCAGGCTGCTGCACCAAAATGCTGAGAGATCCAGGAACCCAGTTGTTGAGCATAAACCTAATTTTCTGCGGGGTTTGCAGAGACTCAATGTTAGTCTACACTTCAGTGAATAGAAACAAACTTCTAGCAAAACAATATTTTGCAGCCCAAATGATGGCTATGTGCCATATATTTTGCTCATCTGTAGTGCCTTTCATTCAGGCATTGTATCTAGAAAAATTCCTTTGAGGTAGGGACGAATTATCCCAATTTCTTAAATGGAGAAATTGAAGTCCAAATGTGAGACTCTTGCATGAGGGTATTGAACGAGTCAATAATAGGACTGGCCCTGATTTTCAGATCCTGGCTCTCACCAACAGAAATCACGCCTCCTTAGAACATCTAGGTCACTTCTCTTGTCTATTCTTTCATGTATTTTTATTTTTACTTTCATTCACCCACATTTTTAGTGTAAGCAAATTTTGTTACTGCCAGATCTCCTGATTTTAATTCTCTGTGTTTTGCAAACCTTAGCAGTTTGCTTTTATTCTGGTTATAGCAGGAAAACCTGAGCGTCTAGCAACAAGTTAGTTAGTGTAGAAGCCTTTGTCAGGTGAGACGTGAGAATGTTTTAGTCAGAAGTCTAGAAACTTGCCATGACATGTTATGAAATATGCTAGGTAACACTTGTCTTTCATGTGGAATGTGTTTTGAAGTGTCTTTAAGAAAGGGGAGGTGGTTTTGGAAACCATTTTGTATTTGAAAAGCCATGTAATGTGAAGAGCACAAATAACTGGTGTGGAAAATATTCTGGTAATTAGCCAAAACTGGTAGACACATCAGTGGAGTTATTCACTGTAGTTAAGTCCATGGGCAAGTATTGCAGAATTGGAGCCTTGAACAAATACCAAAAAGTACATTACTCTAACAGAGCAGATATGTTGTTTGCTAGAATGGGACGTTAGTCTTCAGGTGCCCTGTCCCTCCAGGTCTCCTCTTTCTAGGCAGTGGAACAGTTTTCTTTGGGGCTTTCATATTGCTAATGCGTCTCTCTTTTAACAATGAAGTTGTCACCTTGTCTCTCAAAGTGACCTGAAAAGATTTTGTTCTCAAAAACTTTCACTCTAGCAAAATGAAAGAGTAGTTGTTTTCCCTCCTTTTATCTGTTGATCCCCAACTACAGAGTTCTGTGTTCCCCTTGTGAGCAGTTGGTTAATGACAGAAAATTTACTACTTCCCTGCCAATGGCATTTAAAAACAGAATGCTTAATGCAAAGGAGCAAGCGGCACAGACTTTTTTTTTTTTTTTTTAGAGAGGGCTCTATCAAATCAGACTTGCCAACAAATCTTGTTTTTATTGAGGCTTTTATGTGAATTGTGATACATCATGAAGGATGAGAAAGGAGACAAAATGGAAGGGACATGGCAGAGGACTGTAAACACACACACACACACACACACACACACACACACACACACACACACAAATTAAAAAGTTAAGTTTTAAAAAATGTTTAAAAACCAATACAGATGTGTCACAAGCAGGGAAATAGGAAGGAAAACAGAACTCTACATCTGAAAAATTGAGTTTTCTTAGGTGTATGATTTTTTTGAGCAGTAAAGTCTGCTCTGAATGTGACTTCAGCACAGGCAGGATTTCTTGTGCCATTTCACTTAGTTCAAGCAAGTACTAAATTACAACTTCTTACTACTTTATCTACAAAGAACTTTAAGCTAGGTATGGGGCTCATGTCTTAGCTTATGTGTGAGATTTGTCTAGAGCAAAACATATTTCTTTATTTCACTTATTTCATTTGTTAAAGATCTCGTCTATTTTTTCCCCCTAGATTTTGGATGATTTTCTAGCAATTTCATTGCTTTGTTTTTTGTAATCAGATTTTAAAGAAATCTAGTTTTTGTTCTTCTTGCAGCCTCTCAGTTCAGACGTGACCATGGTTATATACTCCCCCCCCCCAACTTTGTTTTTAGTCTGTGACATCAGTGTGAAGGACTTGTCCCAAAGTATGCCCCCTTCTTAATACAAGGTTCAATGGTTTTTTCTAATGTAGCATTTTCTTAAAAACCATATATCCCTTGCTAGTTTTTAATCTCAAAACACTGTTGTTTTATTAATATAACTGTTGACATGTTTTGCCAGCAAATTAATATGTGATATATAAAGATCACTTTATTATGTGTTCTTTTCATTGCACTTGAAGGAAAAATGCTAAACTGTTTACATTCATTATTTGTTCATTCCATACACAATACCTTATGCTAATTCTACTTGATTTTAATATGCTAGAATTCATAATAAAACACTTCCACGTTGTACTTCATCCATAGAGTCTGCTAATCATTTGGAATCTGAGCTATTCTTTAAATAATACAAAAATTAATAAAATATTTTCTATGCATTTTGCAATGCAAAATACTTCTGCTCTGACACAAAGCCAGTACTATCAAAGTATTACAAGCTAATATGCTAAAAATGCTTTGCATTTGTACAGCATCCTTTATTCAAGGCTCCCAAAGCAGTTGCAGTGGTTGGTTAAGTAGTGTCCCCATTCTACAGCTGGGTAAACTCAGACACAGGAAGTTAAGAGAGAGCCAAAAATCAACATACCAGTGCAGAGTTGAGGTACAGAGCCAAAGGCTTTTGAATCTCATTCCTCTGGTCTAACCATCAGATATTAGTATTTGCTCCATGGAGAATGCAACACGTGTAAGTGGTATGCTCTAAAGATGGCTCAGATATTGCTATGTTTTCTGCTTATGAAATTCAAACCTATTCTTTAAAAAAATGGTATGTTTGATAAAGATGTAATTAACTTCAAAATGCCAAGTTTGAAATAGAGCTCTTTACTGGTATCTTTCTGTTTCAGGTGATCCATGGCTGGCTTATAATTTCTTCTTTATTGCTGCTTTTCTTTTTCTCATTTATCTACTTGGGGTAAGTCTACAAGAGTTTCAGCTTCAGAATTTGCTGTCCAGCTGGTCTCTCTCATAAGCATACATAAAAAGTTGCCCTCGTGCCACCATGAAATTGGTAAAGGACAGAGAGAGCTATTTCAGAAAAGTCATGGCTCTCAACCTTCCCAGACTACTGGGGCCCTTACAGGAAGCTGATTTGTCTTGCATACCTCTAAGCATCACCTCGCTCAAAAACTACTTGCTTACAAAATTGGACATAAAAATACAAAAGTATCATAGCACAGTATTACTGAAAAATTGATGATAATGAAAAAGTAAGCACAATTATAAAATGAATTGTAATATAAATACTGTACTTATATTTCTGTCTATCAGTATATATAGTAGCATAAATGAGTCACTGCCCATATGAAATTTTAGCTTGTACTGGCGTCGTTAATGCTTTTTATGTAGCCTGTTTGTAAAATTAGGCAAATATCTAGATGAGTTGACATACCCCACTTCCCCTGCCCCTTGTATACCCTCACAGGTACTCATCCTTTGGTTGAGATCCCCTGATCTAAAAGAATCAGCTGAAAAGAATCTGCTCTCCACGCTACTAGCATATCTAATGAAATTTATATGCTTGCATCTTCAGCAGAATAGACTAATGTTTCAGGGTTTTGTACCCATGCTGTAAATCAGAACTTGAAATAGCAGTTTGTTAGGAGTGGCTGTTTAGCAGTGCTCGATGCTGGTAACTGTGTCCCCCCCCCCCCCATGCCAGTGAAAGTTAGCTATGAGTTGAAGGAAAATACACTTGTTCTGTGCAAGGTAGTCTTTCAGATCTGATTTAATAACACAGGTTCATTCACACAGGCAGATTTTTACTTTCTGGTAAATGGTGGCCTGCTGTAATGAGAACATGAGTGGTGCAAACCCCAAGCACCCTACTAGAAACAGCATTCTTAATTTAGCCCTGAGTTATCATTGTTATTTCACCTCATAGGACACAGGTGAATGAAGAGCCCCAGACTTTTATTCCTGGAGTGCCATCGTATCTTTAAATTTAGTTTACAGACTATTTTGTTCTCTTAATTAAAACAAATTCCATTTAATTAGAGTCCTGCATGATGTCTGATCAGCTGAAGCATCCACACTCCCCCTCCTTTACTTCGCATGGTTGACACAGTGGTACTACATGTCTAGCTGACGTTCCAAGTAGCTCATAAAGCCGTTTGCATGTCAGGAATTTTTTTTTTTTTTTTTTTAATTTTACTTGCAAAATGGAGAGCCATCTACAGGTTAATGAGAATAATTAGTTTGCATTGATATCTTGTGCTTGAAGTTTTTTGGCATATGACTGACAAGGAAATAAGAGCCAGTGGAAGATTGCACTACAGAAAACTGAGTTAGTGAACCTGAAGTAGTTTAAAAGAAACATACGCTGTAAAACTACCGCTTCTACAGAAAACAGACTGTTTCTTTGAATAATTGTCAGATATAATTGAGATCTAATGAAAGAAAAACTTTGTCACAACACGTTGAGAACGCTTTTAAAATCTAATTCTAAAGTTTGCCTACTTTGTTTTTTGCCATTGCATCAAGGAAACAGATGCTTATTTTCTGTATCTAATCTCCTTTTCTTAAATATTTTTAGTGAGGTTTTTAAAACCTATAATGTTGCCATGGACTACATTACCCTAGCGCTCATGATTTGGAACTTCGGTGTGGTGGGAATGATCTGCATTCACTGGAAAGGCCCACTCCGGCTCCAGCAAGCATATCTCATTATGATCAGTGCTCTCATGGCCCTGGTGTTCATTAAATACCTTCCTGAATGGACTGCATGGCTAATCCTAGCAGTGATTTCAGTATATGGTAAGATCCTAAAAAAAGGCATAATGCCAAAAATGATAGTGGCACTTTCTTTTCCTTTTTCCTTCTTTCACTTCTTCCATCTATTTAATGGGACATAAAACTCAGACTCCAAACACTTATTGGGCAAGGATTTTGCTGCAATATCTTGCTCAAATTCAGGGATTACACTGCATTCCTTTAATCTAATCCCTGGGTAAATTCCACTCAAACTGCTGTCACCTCCTTCATAGGTAAGGAGAAATTTTGAGTACTTCTGTAATACTGTCTCCCTCCACATAGCTTTTACCCTATGGAGGGTGCTTTGTGGTCTGCATGAAGTGCATCTGGGAGTGGAATTGGGATAGTACAGGAGAGGTGTGAGACCCATATCATTGTTCCCTTTCCAGTCTCATCAAAGATAAGTTGTCTCCCAGTCCATCAAGGATCCTTGAGAGCTATTGCATTTCCAGAGTTCAGCAGTTCCATGGGAGGCTTGTAGCCACATCCTGGGTGTCAGGCCTCTTTGTGGATAGCTGTAGCCTTTTTAGGGTCCCTGAGATAAGAAGGGGGCCAGCCCATTCCCTGACAGGATGAGAGGGAATCTCGGAAACTCCTCTAAGAGTTTTCCTAAGGAAAAGGGCCCTTCACAAAGGAGGATATAATCATGGCATAGTTAACTATTCTGGCCCTGTTCAAATTGGTCATTTCCTTTTCTAAATTATCATATATTATGTTTCACCCAGGGGAGGTTACAATAACTGAGGTAGGTAATGTGATCTCTAGAAATGGTATATTATAAGCTTTTACAAAGCTCTGAAGGCCTTTAGTAGGAATAGTACTCTGGATTTTACGCTATTCATGACCTTGCTTTGAGGGAAAATGTGTCTCAGGGACTGATTTGGTTAACTTTAGATATTCTGGCCTGTTGTGTAAAGTCTACATGACAAGCTCAAACTGTGATTTTCTTCTGCTTGTGTACACACGCTTACATTAGTTCAGTGGGAAGTAACATGAGTATAATTAGCAATGGACCCATGGTAGCATGGGTAGCAGCAGCAGAGCTGGAGCTGAACTATGCCAAAGTATATACTCTCTGCTTTTAGGGGGTTTGTACTTGGCATGGCTCAGCCATGCGGCCGCTATCTTTGCTATGCTGTTATTTATACTTGTGTTAGCAAGGTAGGAGCTAGCACAAGCATGTGTACATGGTCAGGGGAATTTTACCCCTGCCTCATTGTGTAAGTACTGTAGTAACTGAAATTTCTTGTAGCAAAAAGTAGGATTGATTCAAACTTACTAATAAAGAATTCAAATTAATTTGGAAATGCAGAAGTGAATTTTAACTGCAAATTGACTTGTAGTTAGAAATCTCCTGATACTGGTAAAGATAAGGATCTAGGGTTTTTTTCCTTCATATTTGTAGAAATACAGGATTAATCAAACTTGATCTACCTGTTATTCATCTTACCACCACTGTTGTTAGGCACCTGATGCCTCAGAGAAAAGTGAAAATGCTCCTTTATACTCCTAACGTTAGCCAGTTGATCCAGGTTATGAATGGGGTACGTCTTCCTTGATCTTCATAGGTTAACTGCTTATTAGACCCTTGTATCACAGATAGCATGACCCCAAGTGTTACTAGTTGTAAGATTTTATCTATTTCACTTTAAACAATGTAAGATGTTTAGGCAAGACTGTCCGTCCATGTCCAAACAGCCTTCATAGCAATAGCAAACAGTAGTAATTCCTGGATTCCAACATAAAATAGGCATTTTCCCCCAATAGTAGTAATAATAACCACCACCCCTCAGATTCCTCCAAGAAGCCTCTCACTTGTTGCGCCTTAGTCTTCTCTGAGCATTAGCCCAAAAGAGACAGGCTTCATAGTATGACGCAGTGGGAACCACTTTGGGGCTATTTTCAGCCTGGAAGCAGTGATTTCTGTGGTTATGGATTTGCACTCTGAAGGCCTCTATCAGCAGTTTCCTGTCTCATAAAATGATGGAATGGCAGCCTGTGCACCTTGACTGATTGCAACCTCAGTTCTGCATGGGGGGGAGGAGCTATCCCAGCCAGACAGGGCTAACTGGACTGGCACCTTTTGTTTGTAAAGGTAACAACCGTCCACT
The DNA here is from genome assembly GCA_007922195.1 of Podocnemis expansa. Classification (NCBI taxonomy): domain Eukaryota; kingdom Metazoa; phylum Chordata; order Testudines; family Podocnemididae; genus Podocnemis; species Podocnemis expansa. The sequence goes on along the minus strand of ML681963.1, from coordinate 88,638,563 downwards.
CCACAAGTGCCAACAAGTAGCCTGTGCATATGGAGTGCTGTTAACAGGTGGGGTGCTGCATTCCAAACTAGCTTCTCACTCCAGATGGATTGAAGATACCATCCCATAGAGAGCATGGCAGTCGGCTAAACATCAGGTGGCAAAGCATAGTGGCCAGGTTAATAGCCAAGAAAAGGCTGTGGCCTGCTAACCAGGTACAAATGGCAGAGACAAAGGAAATCAGACTGGATTGCTACAGTTGTTTGGTAATCTAAAAGCAGCTGGGAATCCAGCCAGACTCTGGAGTTGCAGTACTTCAGTAACAAATAAGGGGCACCTTTTACCTGGCTTGAGGGGAATTGATATAATCTCAGCTTTGTCTGTACTATAAGCTAGGAGTGTGATTCCGTGCGCATATTAATGCTTTCCCAGGTCATGAAAATGCCCTTTGAATCCTGGGCTCCTGCTTCCTCTAACTCTTGTTAATGAAAGTAGCCATCACCGCAGTCATTACCTTAGCCAGGAGAGCAGTTGACTTCGGGGTCCTTGTCTGATATTGTCTTTCACAGGGGCAGAGTATCCTTGAGGCTGCACTGCCAAGTTCGTTCTTGAGGTTCCATCAGACTTTCACTTGGACTGGACAGTCCACCTACCTGTTTTTTTCCACTCAGTGACTCAGGAACAGCAAAGACAGCAAATGGCATGCCAGAGCCCTGCAGACAGTCAATCTGGACAGGATAGAGCATTTCAGAAGGTCTACATGGCTATGTCTGCATAGCTGAGAGGAGGAGGGGAAAGGCAGTATCATCCTAAGGACTCAAAGTGGATTTCCAGCTACATCTTTGTTATGAAAGGATGGGAGCTCCACTTTTCAGTCTGTCAGGGCTCATTCTGGCTGAGTGCAAGCTGTCTTGATGGCATCCTTTCAAGGAGTCCCACTTTTGGAAATATATAGAGTGCCAACCTGGATCTCTGTTGGCATGATTCAAGTCTCTCTAGCAGATGCAGCCTTCATTTCAGCAATCCTGTAAACTTTTGCAAAGCTCTTTCTTGCACCTACCTTTTCAATAGGCACTGTTCAGGATTCACTGACCCTGAATATCCGTAGAGACTAGCACAAAGAAGAAAGGAAGGTTACTTTCTTAATAGTAACAGGAGTTTTGAACTTCGTGGTTTGTATGCAGGGCTGGATTAACCAGCCTGGGAGCCTCAGGCTGCCCCCCACTGCTGGGCCATCTCCTGCCTGCCTCCCTTGCCACAGGGGCTGAGACCTACCCCCATCATTGGGATTGGGGGCTGGGGCCAAAGGGCACTCCGACTTCTGCCCTGCTCTGGTCAGGCTCCCTGGGAGGGGGTGGCGGGGAAGACTGACATGTGGCATGGGGGCCACAAATGCAGTCCCGCGGAGCCACAGACTGTGGAAAGCCATGCCAGATGGTGATAGCTTTAAATCAGCTGGCCCCACACCCTGGGTGGAGTGAACAGGGATTGACCCGCCCTGCTCCTGAGGGCGAGCCAGCTGGCCCAAGGAGTGGGGCAGAACGCAGAGCCTGGTCTCTGGCTCCAGGGCTCTGCCTCCACCCCCCAGCACTGTAAGGGTAGGAGTTGGGGAGGGGTAGATTTTCAGGGGCATAGGGGCTGGGGCCAGGGGCCCCCTTTTTGGCCAAGGCCTGGGGTTTAAGCTTGATAATCCAGCCCTGTTTGTATGGGCATTCATAACCTGCCCTCCTTCCCTTCTGCTTCAGGCCTTCATGTAGGAAGGACAGTAGGAACTGGAAAGGCAATTGGTTTGCCCTACTCCTTTATGCCCTCTGCAACATGAGACAGTGCATTAATGCAGACCAGTAGATGCTGCTGTTTAAAGAATTTTGGGTTGTGGGACTAGTCAATTGCTAGAGGAGCATGCGTTTCAAAGAACTCCAGTTATCATAAGGTAACTAACCTTCCTCATTGTCTAACAGATGTCTTGTGTGTAGTGAACTGTTAGCAGTCTAAATGTGGCCAATGTCATCAGGCTTTAGAGCTTTTACTTTATCATCATTTTAAAAGAAAACTCAAGATTGAGTGCTTATCCCTCATTGTTCAGTTTGATATTCATTATGTAGTATCATGGAGTGCAGTGGGGCAGATAGTGTTGGAATGAAGGATTAGGAATAAAACCCTGCTTTGAAATTATGCCCATCTTGGCACAAAAGTGAGGAAGAGGAATGCATGCTTTTCCCAGTCAGCTGCTCTCTAGTTGCCAAAACTGCCTTTCACAGTTCCTGGATGCCAGATGCTGCATTGTTTACTGCCCAGTTTTCAAAACCCCAACTTTCCTCTGACAGCTCTGTAATGAAACCACATGATGACAGTTAAATATATACAGAGTAGCAGCCATGTTTGTTGGTGTATAGCAAAAGCAGTGACAGTCCTGTGGCACCTTATAGACTAACAGATTTCTTTGAGCATAAGCTTTCGTCATCTGACGAAGTGGGTTGGAGCCCACAAAAGCTTATGCTCAAAGAAATCTGTTAGTCTATAACAGGGATGGCCAAACTGTGGCTCGGGAGCCACATGTGGCTCCTGAATGAAAAACTGTGGCTCCCAGAAAAATGTCAGCAAATCAATTTAGGAAAGCAGCCCCAGCCTAGAAGTTCAGGAGGGGGTCAGTATGGTGGTGAGAAGTGCAGTATGGTCAGGATTTTTAAAAACTCTTCACTAGCCTGCAGTTTTCTACATCGAGCAGCAGCTAAGCTTTTACTGTATAGGCCTAGTTTTCATTGGTAACCTTAAGTAATTATTAGAATCTGACATTAGTAGGATCAACATTTGTCCTCTTTTTTATGATACAATTAAAGTGTGCAATGAATTTTAAACTTAGTAATTTTGAAGTAGGTAAAAGTGTATGGCTATATGCATCAGTGCGGCTCTCAAAGGTTTAACAATCAAGTTGTATGGCTCTTGAGCTCCATAAATTTGGCCACCCCTGGTCTATAAGGTGCCACAGGACTGTCGCTGCTTTTAAAAAATATACAGCATGCTGAAAAAAAGTGTGGGACTATATGAAAAACCTTAAAAGGAATACCAGAATAGTTCCAGGGATAAGTTAATTAGTATTTTTGCATTCTAATTTAATAAAATGCCCAATGTTTGAGTTTGTCAGCATTTACCACAATTTCCAAGTTCTTTTAGTAACATTAGAGAGCATTGCTGCAGGGTTTAAGTCCAGCTGGCCAGAGTACAAGTGTCCTTACTCCTAAAATTCTTGGGAGTAGAGTTGTTCTCCTTGTGATCTGACGACTGTAGGTTGCAAGAATGGCCCAGTGGTTATAGCAATATTCTAGGACTTAGGATATCTAAGGTCATTTCTTTGCTCAGCAGCAAAGTTCCTGTGTGAGCATGGGCAAGTCATTCAGTATCTGTGTACCAAATTTTCATTCTTTGAAAGAGGGATACTAGTACTGTCCTTCATGAAAATGTTGTGGGGATAAATGCATTCAAGAAACACTCAGTTACTACAGGGATAGGGATCATGCAAGTACATAAAATGGATACAGCGCAACAGACCCAGGGGAACATGGAGGAACCAAAGAGAACCATGCTCTTGCACACTATAGAAGTTAAATATGGAAAACTTGTTTATGTGCTTATGTGAGGGGCCCAGATTTCTGACCAGTCAGTCTCCCACTCTTGCCTCTCCTACAGTGTGCACGAGTGGGGCATGCACTGACACCTCTATATGCTTGGTCTCCAGGCACTAAAAGTGTCAGGAGACTTCAGGGATATGAGTAGGGAAGAAGCTTGAAGGGGAGCGAGTCCCTACCGAGTAGTTTAGATATAATAAATTTTTACATATATTGACATCAGATACCTAAGTCCACAGAATTTGTAACTTATAACTGTGAACTGGACTGAGACACATTCATTAGCCTCCTCTAAATTCCAGGCAGTATCCCAGAGGGTATCCCGTTACCAATCCCTGCAGCCACTCTGTTTTTTTTGTTTTTGTTTTTGTTTTTTTAAATGAAGTCTGTAATACTGTACTGCAGTATGTGATCTGTTCCGTGTGCTCTCTTCCAGATCTGGTTGCTGTCCTATGTCCTAAAGGTCCTCTTCGTATGTTAGTTGAAACAGCTCAAGAGAGAAACGAAACACTCTTCCCTGCACTTATTTACTCTTGTAAGTATAATTCATTAAGGATTTTAGATTTGTAATCTCCTGCTTGACCTTGAGGAGATTGGCTTCCTTTGCTGTAATACGTTCTGTTGCATGTGCAGCTGGAGATCACATTTCATTTGCTTGGGCCTCAATTTTTCATTTGCTATTGGCTCAGAAACCTGGAATGTGGTTTTTTGTAAGATATTCCAGGGTAAAAACAGCACACATTGTTCTTTTTAATTGAAAATGGAAAAAATGGTGAAGGATTTTGGTCTGGTCAAAACAGCGCTAGCAGAATGTGAAAACAGCACACTTAGAATAAGCTTTGTTCAAACCCTGCAAATGGACTAATCTTTCTAAATAGAAACAATGTACTCACTACATGGAAGGGGCAAGAAATAGGTTTTCTTCAAGCTTTTTAAAATCCCATTTCTATCTGATGGTTGTTCGGAATAACCTTTTAAATGTGAACCGCTTCTGTGTGTGTCTACTTCTGGTATTGCTCATAGTGTGGTGACCTAACATTATTTGTGGTGTTGACACAAATTGGCAGACTAGTTTTAACCAAAAACCATTTTACTCTAGATTAATAAAGTGTTAAGTGTGGGGCGGAGGGTGTGTTCACCTTGTAACTTTTAGTTCATTGCTTAGAATACCTACGCAGTAAATGGGAAATGTGGGTTCAGTCCCTCCTCTGGCTGATTTGGAACAGAAACTTGTGCTTGGGTCTCTCTTCCTCCCCCATCTAACTGCTGTGCATTCTGTTTTAGTGTATTCTGGGATATTATTATATTATCCTAAAACTCTGGGACTCACAAGGCCCTTTAAAGGTTTCGGACAGGTATAGTAATACCATTCCCAGCCTTATTTCTATAAGTGGGTAATTACTGTGTTCCACTGTAGAGGATTTACATGGCTTTACCAGGGTTAAAATTCCCTAGACCTGCCTGTCAGCTCTCTGCCTTATATACAGCTTTTCTGGCCTTTAGAGATCTTTGCTGATTGGTTGCTTTCTTAGTGTCAGTCAACACCTCCTTCCAACTTTGGCTCAATATTATCTTGCTCCTATCAGTTGCCCACTATGCTAATCAAGCTCGGACCTCACTGTGCTCCTCCTGCCAACAGATATTATCTTTAACCAATCAGCTCTTTGGTATTTTAATGAGCTTAGCTTGTTTACTCCAAACCTGGCTCCACCTTCTCACTGACTGACCACTCTCTTCAGGTATGAGGAGTGAACTTTATATTACCCTATCCTGCCTTCCTGCTATTGATCAACTTCTCAATACCTCCATTTTGCTTTCTACTCCCTTGCTACCATATGACATCAGCCAGCATTTTGATTTGTACTTAAAAGTTGCTCTAAACTACATATCGTAAACTTAACTAACCATAATACTGTTCACGGCTAATCATCATGATACTATCACCACTTTTGTTCTCCTAATTAAAGCAGATTAAAATCTTGGCCAATTTTGTCTCTTTCCACCTGTATGACTAAATGCTATCTCTAGTGCTGAGCATCTTATATAAATTAGAGCACCTTAGAAATCTGTTGCATCAAAGGTATGGTCTTTCTCCATCTCGTTGAAGTTGTTCCACCTTGTATAAATAATTATGCATTAAAGCAGAAATTTGAACTTGAGTCTCCTATATCCAAAGTGAATGCCCTAGCCGCTGAGCTATAGTGCAACCCTTACCATCTCTCTCTGTTCCCAAAATACACTATTCAAGTATTTTCTACAAAGTAGGACAGCTGCAACAGGAGAGAGACCTGTCTCAGGGTGTCCTAGGGTTTGGGCAGTCTCCTGGAAGTAGCAGAAGGCATAAGTTCAAGTCCTTGCACCATATCAGGCAAATGGGGGAACTGAGCTCAGATTCTCACCATACTTGATAGGTGTGCTAAAACTTAGATAAAAGGTATAAGGTAAATATCATCACCTCCTCCTCTTGCATTTTGTGAATCTGGTCCTTTAAAAATGCCTGGAAGCAAAACCTTCTGAGATTGACATTCACCAATGGTTTTCCAAATTTTTGGATTTGGCTCAAGTAGAACCAAAAAATCAGTTCCTTGCCCAGGTCTATTAAGTATCAGCAATGTAAAACTAGCATAAATTTGATCAGTTTCACTGCTACTATTCATATTCCTGGAAGCAGCAGTAGAATAGCCAAAAATCAACACATTTTACTGTGCTACTGCTCAGGAGAACACTGCAGTGAAAGAGGAGGAGGACTGAAATTAAAATGCCAGGTGAAGGTAAAGTATCAGACACCTTTTCGCCTTCAACAGCTAAGAATCTCTGAGATGGTGGGAAGAGTGTTATTTCTTCCTTCCAGCAGCCATATTTTAGACTAATCGGGTACCCAGCAGCTAGAAGTTGATACAGGAAACCTGAGGCCCCTTCTTTGGATTCACTATGGTGATGCCAGTTTCCTCTCCCTTACCAGCAGCTGGGGCAGAAGCCAAGGCTGGACTTCACCAGGACATCACCTATGGAGTTCTCTGCTGGGGATTTCTACTTATCTTGACTATTGATTTCTGGCTAGTGGGAGTGTAGTAAGCTTTTATAAACACTGTTTGCTCCTACTGGATAAGTTCAAAACATCTGGTTAGGCCATTTGCCCAATCAGCTGTCTTCTAATGCTGAAATATATAAGACCCCTTACTACTGGAGGACAGATTATGGTCATTTGGGGTGACAGGGAATCAAGTGTTGTCTTTTGCCTAACTCTGACATTAACTCACTATCTGATCTTGGGCAGACCACATCTCTTTGCTTGAGTTGCCTTGTATAAAATGGGACTAACTTCTCACAGGGGTATTGAGGCTCATTTAGGGGGTGAGGTGGAAATAACTGATTGAGATAATCTGAAAGGCTCTACAGAAGGCAAACTATAAAGAATCTAAAATATTTTGGAAATTGAATGGAAGACTGTAGCTATTTAAGGGGAAACTGCAGTGTTTTTATTCAAAATAACATACGAATATTAAAGGTCAGTATTTTTAAAAGCTGGCCAAAGGTGTGTGATAAATGTAATTTATTACATGGATATTGCCATCTCAATCATAGATGGGTGGGGCATATATGACAGTGTCCAGTTCATCAGGCAGATTGTTACCATTACCAAGAGATCTGCCTTGCTAGGATATCCACCGATTATATTTCCATACTTACTAGCTTTGGGATACCATGATGTCCTGAAAACCTAGCAATTATCATGTTGATTCAGAAAGCATTATATTAAGACGTCAGACACCCTAAAAACGTCTTCAGTTGTGGACTCAAGTTGGCTGCTGAGGAGGGAGGTGGTGTGGTGATAGTATGGGGGCGTTGGGTGGTGTGGGTGTTGATTTACCTGTCACTTTCTTAACTCTGTTGTACTGCCATAGCTTTCTCGGGCATTTTCTGTGTCCAAAAAGTGGCAGTTAGGGTTGGGAAATAGCAAACTTGAACTATAAATAAACAACTTAAATTGAAGAAAATTGAATTGTAAAAGAATAGATGAACTGGCCAGCCCTTTGGAAAGAAAAACTCCTATAGCTACAGATACCAGTGTTGCCTCTGTAAAGTGATACTACTCAATTCCATTCTAAAGGTGCATCTACACTGATGGCAGCAAATTCACTGCCATCGGTTTGGGCTTCCGGGAGCGGATCAGCTCGCTATGCCACTCCTGGAAGCTGACCCTGGGGGTCCAGGGGCATAGGGGAAAGCTGACCACAAGCAATTTGTGGTTGGCTTTCGCCTATTGTGTAATGGCAGCTTACAAAGTCACCGCCATTTAGACAAGGAATTTTATGTTCCTTGCGTAAATGACGGTCGACTGCCACAGAAAAAGCCCTCAGTGTAGACTAGGGCTCATTGTCATTAAACTTCCAAATGAAAATGTGGTTGTTTCTGTACAGAAGAACAAGAGGGGAATCATCAGTACAGTTTTTCAGTGTGTACTCTTGAAGGGAAACTGCATCTCTAAGGCAGCTGCAACTTGACATCAATCTCCAGTCGGAGCTGGAAGATATTATAACTGGGACTGGGTGGTGCAACTATTAGTGTTCTTTTATTTAATAAGGAAGTAAAACTGCCTGTGACAGAAGACGGTTGTGGCAAAAAAAAGTAGTAGAGAAATGATAGCCCAGTAGTGACACTTAACATTAGTAGTTTGTCCTCTGACACTTGTTGACCAAGGTGTTTTCTTCAACAGCAACAATGATATGGCTAGTGAATATGGCTGAGGAAGATCCAGAAGCCCAGCGGAAAGCTTCCAAAAACTCCACTTATGATAAACAAGGTGAGGGTTTCTTTAACACGCTCTTCTGTTTGCATGTTATCTTACCGTAGAACATCTTCATGGAGAATGGTGTTACTGCTTTTAGTTAAAGCTTTTTGAACAGACTTACTTGTTGCACAGGCAGGAAACAAATGCTTCTCCACCCCCTCAGAATGAAAGCTCTGCTAGAAATAATCTGCTCGACTAAAAATGATGTTCAGTATGCAATTAATATTCTTGCAGCTATTTCATATTATGAAACTCATGGTTTCTATTCAAGAGGCTTGTCTTAACAAATACTGACTGAACTCAGCTCAGTGCAGAGAATAGCTGACAGGGCTGGTTTTGATCAGGTTTCCTGATAATCCACTCACTTTTTTTTTTCCAATGATACTGAGTGGTTCTGGTTTCTTCCTTTTCCTAAGGGCTTTCAGCCAATGAGCATGTGGTATAGAGCTGTTGTCTCATTGCAGAGATTTTAAGACATGCTAACAAAATTTCCTTGTTGACATGTTAGATCATAATCTGTTATGATATTTTGATACAACGTCGTATTGCATTAACATATCTCACTGTAATAAGATAAAACATTGCCATACTGGGTTTTGTGGTCTCCAGGAATGATTTGTGGACCTTTTAAATTTGACCTGTAAGTAGTGTATTCAGGATCATCTCATTAACCTAAAAAAAGATGCTAAATGTATTGGAATGGATGGCCACCCTACCTGGCACAGTACATATGAGAATTGTCTTAAGTAATACCAAACAATGGCTATGTGGAGTGACAGAATTCTATCTGGGGGGAAGAATAGCCAGAAGTAGTTATCTTTTATTTAGGGAAGCATTCACTCCTTAAAGTAGACCATAAATCATGTATCAGCAATAGAAGTGATGTCCTAAACGTTCGGTTATACCGAGACTTATATCCACCCATTATTGGAGATCTCCAGGTTGACACTGATAGCTGCGTACAGGAGTTAAATGCAATTCATTGTGAATGGTGTCTGGGATCTATGTAATAGTTTCAACCAAACAGCCACTTATGAGATAAAAAATAGACTTATAGAAAAGGATAAGAGAGGACTTGTCAGTGTGCATTTTAAAAATGCTGTATAAATAGCATATACTGTAATGACTTGAAAGGAGCCAATATGATTTGATAAGGAATGCACAATTCTTCATTGTGTGTTGTCCCTGTAGGGGTGCTCCACTCTTGGTGTTCATTGCATCAGTGCACTGAGCACAGAGGTTTTTGCCACAGTTCCAGCTCTGGCCATGCTCACGCAACCTGCCTTGCAACACTGGTTGCACTACAAATCGCATGTGCACAGCTAGGTTCCCTGAGTTCCTTCTCAACCATCAATGGCTCGAGACAGAGCCTGCAACCGCTCTACTTTACTTTAACTTTTTAGAGAATTTAGAATAGTACAAGTTCTTAAACCATTGTCTTGGTCAATTTTAGTTATTTCCAGTTCTTTACTATCTTTCTTAAAAAGAAAAATAAAAAATATTTCTCCTCAGCTTAAGTTCGTAGATAGGAAAAGCCTGGATCCCCAGGCTTCAAGAGGTGCTCCCGATGTCAGAGTACCATGCCAGCCTCAAATGGCCATTCACAGTGCATCCGCTGTTTGGGGGAGGAGCACTTATCTCACAAATGCCACCATGGCCAAAAGCTGAAAGTGCAGGCAAGGAAGGACAGAGGGCTGCACCTCAAACTGTTAGAGAAATCTCTACAGCTGGCCTCTGATCCCAAGCACACATCCTCCTCTAACCCAAAAGGGAGAGATGAAAGAAGGAGGTCCTTGATCCCTTCCAAAAGCCCACTATGAACAAAAACAGCACCACCGAAAACAGTAGCGACATTAAAACCACCCAGTACCATGGCTGCGAAGGCACCAACCAACAGTGTAGAGTTGAGACCAAAAGATTCAATGGCCTCCTCCTTAATCTCTTCGATTGCTTCGGCACCACCAGTCATGATACCAACGGTACTGCTGAGCAAATCAGCACCATCAACAGTGCCGATACCCACAGAGCCCCAGCAGCAGTTACAAAATACAGCAGTGGCACTGGGCCACGCTGTGGTGCTGTCCATCTCTGCACCAACATCATCAGAAGAGTCATCAGAGACTAGAGGCAGAAGGAAGCAGAAGACCCATCACATTGAACCCGATCTCTCATCTTCCCCTCCGTACTCACCATTCAGACAACACATCACCACTATTCTCTCCATTTTCCCACAGTGATGACGGTGATGCCAAGTTGGCAGCTTTTTCTCCTCAATGTCTATTGGCACAGAAACCTGCCTCACCTGCTGTGAAGGAAGACAGACACAAGAGACGCTCCACCACCCCATGGTTTCTCCCTCACAGATGTTTTCTCCAGGACCATTCCCAATGCAATGACTTAACTGGGATGCCTGGTCCTCCTATATGCGCTCCAACAGCAGACCCTTGAGCTCATACAGGGATGCAGCATCACCATCCTGCTTATCCCGTATCCAAACAGAACGCCACCCTCTGACCCCAGAAGAAATGGAGGATGAATCCACCCTTGAGGAGGACATCCTCACAACTCCTCCTCTTCCCCAGGTGAGACAATCATCCCATCCCTGCCCATGACCATGGATGACTTTAGATACTTCCAAGAGTTGTTTAAACTGGTGGCACAAGATCTAGAGATTCCACTAGAAGAAGTTTGTCTACCCACAGACTGTTGAAAATCCTACATGCATCAACTTCATTCAAGATAGCGCTTCCAGTGAATGAAGCCACCATGGACCCTGCTAATGTCACTTGGCAAACCCCAGTAACAATTGCTGGAATGTGCAAATAGGCAGACAAAAAGTATTGCATTCCATCCAAGAAGAAAGAATAACTTTTCACACATCTGGCACCTAACTCACTCATGATGGAGGCTGCACAACACAGAAACACACACACACACACGCGACAGATCTATACCACAGGTCAAGGAATGGCCGAGGGCTGATGTCTTCAGAAGGAAAATCTGTTCTCCTTCCACGCTACGACTCAGAATAGCAGACTATGCAGCCCTACTGTCCAATTATGATCACAACATCTGTTCCAAGTTTGCAGACTTCATGGACACCATTTCTGAAGTGAGAGGAGAACAGTTCGATACCTAATCAATGAAAGCCAACTCATCTCTAGAATGGCTTCATAGGTGGCCTTAGACACAGCCGCCAGAACAATAGCAACTTCAATCATAATGTGTTGTGCCTCATGGCTCCACTCTGCCGCTCTCCCCAGGGAATTTCAGTCTACAGTTGAAGACCTCCCGTTCGATAGAGTCAAGCTATTGAGTGCAAAGACCAGTGAAGTCATGCACACTATGAAGGGCTCCTGAGCCACTCTCCATACAGTGGGTTTCTACATGCCATCTACTCAAAGGAAGCAAAATAGATATCAACTATACCAGATGGTGCATCTGATGAAGTGGGTTGGAACCCACAAAAGCTTATGCCTGAAGAAATCTGTTAGTCTATAAGGTGCCACAGAACTCTTGCTGCTTTAACTATACCAGAGGTGCTACCAGCAATGTCCTCAAAACAGACAGCGGGATAGGAACAGACAGAGACCACAACAGCAGCACCGGAACAGCAGTCATCAGTCAATGTCGCAACTACAAGCTGGCTCCAAACAGCAAGTTTGAACAATTGGTTGAGGGCTTGAACGACCTCCCTGATCTGACTCCAGTTGCTACGACCGTCTTCAACCACCTATTTAAAACCGTATTTGAACAACTGAAAGTCTATAACATCAGACAGATGGGTCATCAAAATCATCTAACCAGGGTATGCCAGTTCTTTCATCTCCATCCCCACCCCCCCCCACACACATCCCCCTTTGCTGTCCCTCTTCAGGGACATGTCTCACATACAACTTCTGCAACTGGAAATAGACCATCTAATATCTATTGGAGCAATAGAACTGGTACTTACCCAGCACCAAGGGAAAGGGTTTTATTCCTGATACTACTTAACACAAAAGAACAACAGGGAGGTGGAGACCCATATTACACCTAAAACTAAACAAGTTTATAAGGAAGTACAAGTTCAAGATAGTCATGTTAGCAGCTATAGTCCCAACACTAAAGCAAAGGGACTGGCTTTCATCCCTCAACTTACAAGATCAAATCAAATCAAATCATAGGGCTGGAAGGGACCTCATGAGATCATCGAGTCCAACCCCCTGGGAATTGAACCCAGGACCTTCTGCATGTTAAGCAGAGGTGTTAGCCACTACACGATTTGATGCCTACTTCCACATAATGATACATCCCGCACACAGGAGATTGCTCTGATTTGCATTACAATGGAATCATTACCAATACACAATACTACCCTTCAGCCTCTCCAAAGCATGGAGGGTATTCTCCCAAGTCCTAGTGGTAGTCACTGCCTATCTTCACAAACAAGAAATAATCATATACCCATACCTGGACGATTTCCTCATGACAACAAAATCTTAATCTAAAGCAAAAGAAGCAATCCAACAAACAGTGGACCTACTCCTCAACTTAGGGCTGAGGATAAATCAACAACAATCATCAATAACACCAAAACAACAGAAAGAATTCATCGGGAGCCCACTTAGAGGCTATAAACACAAGAGTGTCACTACCATTAAAAAAAAAAATTGCAGTAATGGAAGATCTAATTACAGCAATAATGGGCAGCCCCACACTAACAGCCTATACTTGCCTGAAATCACTGAGACACATGGTGGCAAAAACCTCAGTGGTTCCCCCCACCCACCTCCACATGTACCACCTACAGGAGTGGTTCATGCATATATGCAAACCATGCAAACACAACCTATTCAAGATAATCTTAATGCTCTGCTCTGCCAAACAGTTCCTGAACTGGTGAAGAGATCAGTCAAACATCACAACAGGGATTCCCTTTGCACAGGATCCACCCTCTATATTCATAACCACAGACGCATCCTTGTTAAGGTGGGTCACTCACCTAAAAGGGCACAGGGCCTAAGGACGGTGGGCTTTGGATGAGACTCATCTCTATATAAACATCTGGAACTCCAGGCAGTACGAACTGCATGCCTGCACTTTCTACCAACAATAGAAAACACAACAAAAGAAATTGACAGACAATATAGCATGTATATTTTACATAAACTGACAAGGAGGGGCATGCTTCTGATCGCTATGCACAGAAGGTACCTGGTTGTGGACCTGGAGTATCAATCATGGCATAAACATATCTGTTTCACACTTATCTGGATGTCAGAATATCATTGCCGATATGTTCAGCTGACATTTCGTGACCAAGCACGAATGGGAACTGAATGATCGTTTCCCAGCAAGTCTTTCAAAAATGGGGCTGCCTATTCATGACCCAAGTGAGGGGCAGGAACTGGCAAGAACTCAAAGGGAGATGCCTTACTGACAAGTTGGAAGGGGAAACTATCCTACACATCCCCAACCCCCCTACCCCCAAATACTGTTGATACACAAAACACTACAGAAAATTCAGAAGGACGAGGCCACAACAATCATGATTGCCCTGGCCTGGCCATGACAAACTTGGTATCCTTACCTTATTCAGATATCCATAATGGAATCAGTAACGTTGCTTTTGAGGAAAGACCTGCTACATCAGGTCAAGGGCAAAACACTCCACCCACGCTTTACCAAGCTCCATCTCACAGCCTGGATGTTCTGTGCCAGCAATCAGAAGAGCTATAATGCTCTAGACGAGTGCAAAACATACCATTAAATAGCAGAAAACAAACCACATGTAAAATTTACCTGCAAAAATGGACTGGATTTCTCCAGATGGTGCAAACAGAAATAACTCTTACCAGCATCCGTGCCAGTTCCAGCCATACTGGGATACATCCCCCACCTGAAACAAGTGAGGGGCTCAAATAGTTCCATCAAGGTTCATCTCACAGCAAAATCAGCCCTCCACCTGCAAATAGAGGAAAAGACTTTTATTCTCACATAAAATTGTGAAACACTTTATGGCTGGTCTGCAAAGTACATATCTAGAAATACAACTACCAACAATCCCTTGGGACCTGAATCTAGTCCTCAGAACCATTACTCTAAAATTTGAACCTCTAGCAAACTTCTCATTGAAATATCTATCAATGAAAGTTGCTGCCTTAGTTGCCATAACCTCTGCTAAATGTGTGGACGAAATGGGGGCTCTCATGACAGATCACCCATATGCCATCTTGTATCCCAATAGGGTCACACTACACCCACATCCAAAGTTTGTCCCAAAAATTAACCTCCTTCCACAACAACCAGGAAATCAATTTATCCACATTTTATCCAAAGCCTCATAAAGACACAAAAAAAGTTCCTTACTACATACAAGATGTTAGACAAGCCCTAGTGTTCTACATAGACAGAACAAAATCGTTCAGAAAAACACAGATTCTTTATCTCCATTATGGAACAATCAAGAGGCATACCAATCTCCTCCCAGAAACTATCAGTGTATAGAAGAGTGTATCTTGACCACTTACACACTAAATAACATACAACCCCCTGAAGGCTTTAGAACCCATTCCACTTGGAACATGGCCACAATAGCTTTTCTTAAAAATGTTCCAGTAAGTGACATTTTCAGTGCTGCTACATGGAGTTCAGTACACACCTTCACCAAGTATTATGTGATAGATCAGACACCGAAGTCAAATATATGTCTGCAGTCTGCAGTGCTCTCTACTGAACGACACACGCACTCATTGGTGACCCTCTTTCCATCATAAAGGAAACTGCTCCATAGACACCAAGTGGAGCACCCCTACAGGGACACCACTTGGCGAAGAGAGAAGGGTTGCTCACCTTGCAGTAACCGAGGTTCTTTGAGATTTGTGTCCCTGTTGGGGTGCTCCACGTCCTTCCCTCCTCCCTTCTACTCTGGAGTTGCGTGGATGAAATGTGAGGCTGAGAAGGACCTGAGGGAGCCTAGCTGCGCGCACACAATTTGCAGTGCCAACTGTGTTGTGAGGCAGCTCACACGAGTGCAGCCAGAGCGAGAACTGTGGCAAAAACCTCTGAGCTCAGCACATCGACACAGCAAACACCTAGAGTGGAGAACCCCAACAAGGGGATGCATCTCGAAGAACATCAGTTATTGCAAGGTGAGCAACCTTTGTTTGAATAATAAGAATATCTCAGGATATCAATATAATTAGATGTTCGAGAACAGTTTTTCTTGTTTACATGCAGATCTGAACTTCATAGTGAAGGCCTTTCAGTCAACCACTGAGATGCTTAATTCCCATTTTCTTGGCACTTTAGATGTTCTCCTTGTTCACAGTGCTCATTCAGTAGTTGGTAGGAAGTGAGAAACAATCAAGTCTCTGCAAAAGTGCATGGTCTGTGTTGCAATGCACTAACTGGAAGTGCACAGCAATGCTTTCTTGCAGAGGCACTCAGCTGCATCTCATCTTGAGATGCCCCCTATTGCCCAGATTTAACTGCCCAGCTAATTTTTTAAAAAAGCTTTAAAAAGTCTTATTTGAACTCCTATTACACAATTGTGCTCCAGAACTTCATCTTATTTTAACATAGCTGTTTCTAGCCTTGTTAGAGATGAAGATAATCTTGAAGCATTTACAAAAGGTAAATCAAAGCAGTACCATTTTCTTGAATCTAGGGGGAAAAGATAGCTCAGAAGTGAGAACTGCTGCTGTTCATCTCATCAGACTGTGAATTCTGAAACAGAAAGATGACAAATTGACAGTGCTGTTACACTTCACAGATAATTTTAGTCGAAATATCCAGCAAATGTGATTATCCCAGTCCCAAACTGCTTCCCACGCTTCCCCAGCTGGGGAATTTAATAGAACATTAAATAATACAGTGGTTACTTTACAGACTGTAAACTTTAAATGAAGCTCCCCATAATTTCCTTAGTGCTTCACCAGAGAACTGGAGAATCCAGGGATATTGAGACAACATGTAGGGGTCAGTTATTGCAGAATCTGCTCCACCTTTCATAAAAAGTAAAATGGCCGCAAACTGCTTGGAAGTGCTTTTAAAACGCTGCAATAGAAGCTCAAATTAAATGTACACCCCATCATAATAATAATAAAGACCCAAAAAAATTCTGCAACAGCTAAACAGAGTAAAAGAGGTTGTTGTGGGGGGGGAGACATCCTTTAAAATTTCGAAGTCAAATTTAGAGTAATTGGCAAAAGACTCAGAAACTAATAGCAAAATAATTAATCAGAAGCAGGAAGCCTGCTAAACAATCAGTGGGGCCACTGGATGATTGAGGTACCAAAGGAGCACTCTAGGAAGACCAAGCCATTGCAAAGGAGCTAAATGAATTATTTGCATTGCTCTTCACTATAGAGCAGGGGTGTCAGACTCATTTGCTATGGCAGGTCACATGTGACTTCAGTGTACTTCAAGTAGGCCATACATACCATAAATCAAAATCCTATGTCACACTTGCAGCAGCATCAGAGTGCTGTGTATATGAAGCTGCACTCTGTGGTGTGTCTCTCTTTTTCTGTTAGACAGACAGTGTGGTCTTGCAGAGTGTGAAGTCTTGCTTATTCAGTGCTCCGTGATGTCGTGAGACCAGACACTCTTGTTGGCATTGTGGAGCGCTGGGTAGATAACACACCCTACCCTACCTCCCCACCCGTGGGAGACAGAGTGTGGTCCTGCTGGATGGAAATGGTTCACAGACCCATTCAGCCTGTGGACTTCATGTTTGACCCCCCCCCCCCCACTATAGAGGATGCAAAGGAAATTCCCACACCTGAGCTGTTCTGTTTAGGTGACAAATCTGAGGAACTGTCCCAGTCTGAAGTGTCAGTAGATGTGGTTTTGGAACAGATTGATAAACAGTAGTATATCACCAGGGCCAGATGGTATCCATCCAAGAGTTCTGAAGGAACTCAAATATGAAATTGCAGAATTAGTAACTGGCATGTAACCTACCACTTAAATCAGCCTGTGTATCAGATGCTTGGTGGATAGCTATTGGCAATATTTTATTTTAAAAAAAAAAAGGGGGGGGTGTTGCAGAGGTGATCCTGGCTATTGCAGGGTGACTTTTGGTACAAAGCAAATTAGTTGAAACTATAAAGAAGAGAATTATCAAACACATAAATGAACATAATATGTTGGAAAAGAGTCGTCATAGCTTTAGTAAAGGGAAATCATGTTTCACAAGTCTATACAATACTCTGAGGGTGTCAACAAATGTGAACAAGTGTGATCCAGTTGATATAGTGTATATTGACTTTTAGAAGGCTTTTGACAAAATCCTACAGCAGAAGCTCATGAGGAAAGTAGGGAGTCATGGGACAAGAGAGAGAGACCTCTCATGGATCAGTAACTGGTCAAAAGATAAACAAAAGGTAGGAGTAAATAGTCAGTTTTCCCAGTAGAAAGCAGTATATAGTGGGGGTCCCCCAAAGATATAAACTGTGCCCAGTTCTTTTAACATACTTATAAATGATCTGGAAAAAGGGATAAATGTGGAGGTGGCAAAGTTAGCAGATGATGTAATCTTACTCAGGTTAGTTAGTCCAGTCTTAACTGAGAAGAGTTACAAAGGGATGTCATAAAACTGGGTGACTGGGCAACAAAATGAGGTGAAATTCACTGTTGATAAGTGCAGAGTAATGCACATTGGGGGTGGGGGGAATCTCATCTATGCATAAATGATAGAGTCAAGAAAGAGATATTGGAGTCATCATGGATAGTTCTCTTGAAAACATCCATTCAGTATGTAGCAGCAATTAAAAAGTAAACAAATTGTTTGGAACTATTTGAAAAGGGAAGCATACTAAGGTAGAAAGTATCACAATATTGTTATATAAATCCATGGTATGTCCACACCTTGAATGCTGCCTGCAGATCACCCACCCACCCCCCTCGAAAAAAAACCCACAGCCCACACTACAGAGAAGGGCAACAAAAATTACTAGCTTTTGTATGAGCCGAAATTAAGATTGGGACTTTTTTCAGTTAGAGAGAGACACCAAGGAGGGATATGATAGATGTCTGTAAAATCATGAATGGTGTGAAGAAACTAAATAAGTCTTATTTACATCTTCACATAGCAGAACCAGGGGTCACCCAATGAAATTAATAGGTAGCTGGTTCAAAACAAACATAAGGAAGTATTCTTCACACAATCAACCTCTGGAACTCTTTGCCAGGGGATGTTATGAAAGCCAAAAGTAGAACTGGATTCAGTATAAAATTAGATAAGTTCATGTAGGATAGGCCGATAAATGAATATTTGCCAAGATTGTCAGGGAGGCAACCCTGTGTTCTGGGTGTCCCTAGACTCTGATTGCCAGAAGTTGGGAGTGGCCGATGGGATGGATCACTTGAGAAATTGCCCTATCCTGTTCTGTACCTATTCTGGTGCCAATTACCGGACCATTTGTCTGCCTTCCCTCCCATTTCCATATTTGTTATGTTAGAAATGTAGGCCTGGAAAGGACCTAAGTGTTCAAGTCCTGACCCTTCTGCTGTGACAAGAGTAAATGAACCTAGACCAATGGTCCCTAACCTTTTTGGCTTGAGGATCACAAATATTTCCACAACTTTACAGGGCCACCAGTCTTGCAGCAGTCCACCTCCATAACTGCAGTCAGATGGAAGTAAGGAGGTTGCCTCCCTCCTTGCTGATCTCTTGTCCCCCTGACTGCAACAGGGAACTCACGTGTGTTCTTTTAGCTCCATGCAATCAATCTAGGTTCCTAGATAGTGGCTCTCTTCTTCCGCCAAGGGGATGGGAGATCAGTACTTCCCTCCCTATGGCTCCAGCAGGCACCCAGGTACCTACGGACACAGGTTGAGCATTTTGCCATGATCCCTACTATAGCCAGGGGGAGGGGGACGCTGATCTCCCATCCCCTTGTCTGCAGCAAGGAGCCTGCACAGCTGTTGTAGCCCCGTGGGAATGTGCTCTGTCTGGATCCTTAGGCAGCGGCTCCCTTCCACAGCCAGTGGGAGGGGAACCGTGGGCCATTTCTGGCCCCTGGACTGCGGGTTGGGAACCACTGACAGATCATCCCTGACAGAGGTGTTTTAAAAACAGGTTAGATAACCTACAGTGACAGGGATTCCACAATCTCCCTTGGAATCCTGTTCCAGAGCTGCTTTACCCATATAATTAGAAAGTTCTCCCAATATGTAATCTAAAATCACCCTTGCTGCTGATCAAATTCATTATTTCTTGTCTTGCTTTCAGTGGACATGGAGAATAATTGCCTACAATCCTCTTTATCACACTTCTTAACATACTGTGATCAGGTCTCCTTATCAGTCATTTCTTAAGACTAAACATAACCAGTTTTTTTCACCTTCCCTTAAAGGTCAGGTTTCCTAAGCCTTTAATCATTTTTATTGCTCTCCTCTGGTATCTCACTAGTTTATCCACATCTTTCCTAAAACGTGACACTTAAAATTGGACACAGTACTCCAATGCTTATTTGGGGGTAGGTAAATTACCACACATCTTACACATGGCTCTCCTTGTTAATAGAGTACAAGAAATAGTTTTGAAAAAAGTTTTATGTTACTGTTTTCTTCCCTTAAGCTTCAGCAAACCAAACTCAGAACGAGGATGTCGACGCAGATGATGGAGGTTTCAATCAAGAATGGCAGCAACAAAGGGATAACAGAATAGGTCCCATTGAATCAACCCCTGAATCCCGAGCTGCTGTTCAGGCACTTCCTTCTAACTCCCAAGCCAGTGAGGATCCAGAAGAAAGTAAGTATCATTCTAAGACTGGATAAACGTAAGCTTGGTTTTTAGTCAGCTAGAGATAATGAATCCATTCACTCATATTTTACTTACATACTGACTTGTACTGCAGGGACAGGTTGAAAAGCTCCCACAGATGAGGTTGTGTTGACCCACTTGAAGACCTTCACAGAAATGAATGGCGTCTTTGTTCATTTTTGTTTGAGATGCAACAGAGGAGGAATATGGAGAAAATTGTTCTTTTGTTGCTGATAATCACACAAGTCACAATTTGGGAAAATTTAGCTCCCTACCTGATTAAACCATCATAGAGCAGCAGTGACCTGAATGACTTTTTTCCATCTGCTGATGGTAAAAGAGTGTGACTCATTTGGGTACAGACCTCGCATCCATGATCCATACCTTGGTCACCACAAAATGAGAATACTACAGTGCACTCTGCACAAAGCTACATGTTAACTTTAATGAGAAACTGATGTTTAATGCAAAATGTTGGTGCTTGTTTGGTTTTTATTCCTGTAGCAGCCAGCTAGTGAAATGCAGGGGCTTGCTGTGAGCACATGACATCAGCACTCAGGGATCTGCACAGGCAGGCTTTTCATTTCCAGCTGAAGCTTCAGATGGTGTTGGACCTGCAGAGATCTAAGCAGTTTCAAACTTGCCTGTCTAGCAGACTTTTCTGTCTCCACATGGTGTTACTATCATAGTTACAATTGGCAAAGGTGCTCAGAAGTGAAGCAGCAGTGCTCAGTCCTGATGGCGGAAGAGGCAGAGACAGCAAATGCCTTCTTGAACT
The DNA here is from genome assembly GCA_007922195.1 of Podocnemis expansa. NCBI lineage: Eukaryota > Metazoa > Chordata > Testudines > Podocnemididae > Podocnemis > Podocnemis expansa. The sequence continues at coordinate 88,617,633 of ML681963.1, read as the reverse complement.
CCAGCTCTCCCTTGATTATTGCAGAGCACACCCAGCACTGAATTGCAGTGATGTGGCAAAGGGAGCTATGTGCTAGATGAGAATATCTAAGGGGCTGGATCTGGCCTACCTGACGTAAAGACTGAAAAAGCTACGATGCAGTTTGAGCCTTAGTGGAACAAAAATACACCAAATCTTCTTTACTCTTGTTTACAGAAGTGCTGCTAATTGAATGTTATGCTCCTAAAGTCCTTGCCAAGGTAGTAATTACCATAAAAATGAACACATTGGCTCACACACTTCTGAAGGATGCACAGACTGCAGAACCACAAACACCCATTTAATCTGAAAGTTTCACCATAATTACATAAAGAGCCTTTCAGAGCTATCATAAAGAGCTATCAAGGATCCTGTAGTAGACACAAAGGTCACTGGAATGTTTTGCTGAATGTTGGTTTGTGCTCTGGCAGATATGTAAGTGAAAACTGAAAAACGACAACTGGCTTATCTGCCTACCAGCCAGGGTACAAGAAATAGTCTTTCAGCAAAACGCTGCAGTAAAATGAAACAATGGAAAGTGGTTTAGGTCTGTAACAAATCTAATAGGAACATCCAAACTTGGTAAAATCAGAGTCATATTGGGAATTTACTTTACTGAGGACCCTATCTAATTTGCCTAAGGTGGAGCAAATGGCAGATCTTCCTTTTTACTCCAGAGATGATAAAATGACTCCTGCTTGTCTCCAGATAGAACACTGTGTGTTGGGAAAAGAAGCAAGAAGTCCTGTGGCACTTAAAAGACTAATGGATTTATTTATCCCATGAGCTTTTGTGGGAGAAAATCCCACTTTGTCAGATGCTTTGAAGATGGGGAAATTTACAGGTTGGGATGAAAATAAATGCAAAGGAATTAAAGACATGGGATCAGGTCATACTGTGACAGCAAATCAGAGCAGTTGTTAAGATTCAAATACTAGGAAATGGCATATAGAGGAAGGTGAAATCAAATTACCTATTGTAATGGGAAAAGAAGCCATAGTCACGATTTAATCCTGCTTTCACACAATCTAATCTGCATATCAGTTCTAACTGAGCTGTTTCTCTTTGAAGTTTTGATGTCCCCTTGACTTTCTTGAGCACAGTCATTAACAAATCATCCATAAAGAAAGATGGCAGTGCTAAGCAATTGGTTTTTGCGTGTTGTGATTTCTGATGTCAGTTTTGTGCCCATTTATTCTTTTGCACAGAGATTGTTTTGTTTGTCCAATATATAAGGTGTGGGGGCATTTCTGGCACATGATGGCATAAATCACATTAGTGAATGAGCAGGTGAATGAACCCTTGATGGAGTAGCTGGCTTGATTAGTCCTATGATGGTGACTTTTGTGCAGACATGTGGACAAAGTTGTCAGCATGGTTTGTTGCAGGGGTATGAGCCTGCTTTAATGTTTCTGTTGTGTCTGTAGCTGCTGGTGAGCATCTGTTTAAGGTTAGGGGCTCTCTGTAGGCCAAGGCTTGAGAGAGTGGGGGATCATCTTTTAGAATAGGCTGTAGGTCCTTAATGCTCTGTTGTAGAGGTCTGACTTGGGTGGGGGTTGTATGTGGTGACCCGTGGCACTCTATGGGACATCAAGACTTCAGAGGAACAGCTGAATTAGAACTGACATGCAGATTAGACTGTGTGAAAGCAGGATTAAATCATAACTATGGTTTCTTTTCTCAGTACGTCAGGTGATTTGACTTCACCCTCCTCTAAGTGCTGTTTCCCAGTGTTTGAATCTTGACAACTGCTCTGATTTGCTGTTACTGTATGACTCAATCCCATGTTTTATGCTCTCTTGCATTTATTTTCATCCCATTCTGTAAATTCCCCCATCTTCAAAGCATCTGAAGTGGGATTTTCTCCTACGAAAGCTCATGCGATGAATAAATGTTAGTCTTTCAAGTGCGACAGGACTCCTTGCTTCTTTTACTGAACTAGACTAACATGGCTGCCCCTTTGGAACTTGTCTGTTGGGAGATGTAGTGTTTGCTAGCCACACCTCTGCATGAAAGACAAAATCTGTTACAGCCTGCATTTTAGACCTCTATGGACTTCATTTGGGCCATCCTTTTTTTCAGACGATTCTGTTTTCTCTTTTTAAATTCTGTTTCTTGATGTCAGTGTTTAGTGGTGGTAGTAGACTCATGCTGTCTTTCCTTATTGCTAAAACAGCTTCTGAAAAAGTTCCAGTTCTTTGATTCCCAGCCTTGGCATTTCTACTTATTGCTAACCAAGTTTACAATGGAGTTATGCATAAAAAATCTTGTTTGATTTGTGATGTTTAATCTGTTCAACGTGATGCAGGCAGAGCAAACTGCAACATAGCATTCATTTGTATTGGAGGTTGGAACTGTTGTGCAGCAGGAGGATCAAAAAAATCTTAATTGCTTTTGGTTGTCCCATTGGTTCCTTCAATTATTCTGTCAATACCTACGATGGAAGTGATGCTGCAGCTGTTGGTGGGAGTTGTCTGGGGTCTTTGTTAATGTTCCTATATTTTTATCATTGTAGGGGGAGTAAAGCTTGGTTTAGGAGATTTCATTTTCTACAGTGTTTTGGTTGGCAAGGCCTCAGCAACAGCAAGTGGAGACTGGAATACAACTTTGGCCTGTTTTGTAGCCATACTAATTGTGAGTAAAATGTGGTGGTGGTATTTCAATGCATTTTTCAGTGACCAAGGTGGCCGCTATTGTATATTTTTCCTTTGGGATCCTGCATATTGTTTGTTCAGCACTTGATCCTTCTTTCATTGATTTAAATTATAAGCTTCGCTGTGGATTTCAGTGGGAGCAGAATCAGTCACCTAAGCTTCAATTCAGCACAGCACTTAAATGTATGTTTATATCCCATTGATTTCAGTGGGATTTTAAGTATATGGTTCAGTGCTCTACTAAATGGGAGCCTCAGTGAGTTACTTTGTGTAGTAAGTGTTAATCGTGACATTAATTCTGTAGCACTCAGTGTGGAAAAGCAAAAATGTAATTTACCAATCCTTAGTGTATTCTATAATACATATTTTTACTGGCTTGAGTTTTACCATGTATCTTCTCCCTGTCCTTCTTTCCAGGGTCTGTGCCTTACTCTACTGCTTCTTGCCATCTTCAAGAAGGCTTTACCGGCTCTTCCAATCTCCATAACCTTTGGGCTCGTTTTCTACTTTGCCACAGATAACTTGGTGCAGCCCTTTATGGACCAGCTAGCATTCCATCAATTTTATATCTAGCAAACGTGAGGTTGCTATTCTATGGACATTTGTATTAACTCTAGAAAATCTGGGAGGAAGAAGGGATTTTTCCTTGGTCCTCACGTGACAGTGAAGTTCAGCACTCAAGATTTCTGGCCTGAATGGTTGCAACTTCCTCCCATGTTTTCCTGAGACCACTGCACTGGGTACCATATGAGTCTTCTATGTAAAAACGTTTTTTTCCTCAATGGATGGACAAACTTGGATGCCATTATGTCATAAGCAATTTCTGAATGATATACATATAATAAGGACCACCTGTGTAAAATTTGCTAATGCTTCCACCAGCAGCATGAGCCCTGGTCACAGGTTGATATTTTCCCAGCACTGACAGTATTGAGGACTGCCATTAGGTTAAATAAAGGAAGTTAGCAAAGTTCTGTTTGTTTGATATGTAAACCTCTTCAAGAGTCAATCTAATATAAACCTTTACAGCAGTTTTTTTTTT
>ML681963.1:88523105-88613909 GCA_007922195.1 Podocnemis expansa | reverse complement strand
TTTTTTTTTTCATAATTTTTCCACCCCTATGACTTTGAATCCCGGGTGGCTGCCGCACTCACTCCATCCTGGTTATGGCCCTAGGATTAGCATAGCTTTTACCTGGGTTCTCATGTGGCACTCACCACCTTGGTATCTGGACACCATGCAGCGTTTGAGATTAGTTTGTCAGTAGTTATCGAGTGCTGTTGGCCTCGTGAGCAAAGCTCTGTGGTATAAGATTATCAAGTACAGAAGTGGGGTTATCAGCTCTCATGATTTTTTGGTGGTTTCCCTAAAGCCTGAGCTCCTGGAGTCATGTAAACGTGTGAGGCTCTCAGCACTCATTTAAACGCAAGTTGCTATCTTTCTTGGTTGCAGACACAAACTTGAAACGTGACTGTGAAGACTTAAAAACCAGAAAGCAAAGTAAAAAAAATTTTTTTTAACTGAGTCTCATGACTTTTGTGGCCTGATTCATGATTTTTGAATGCTTGGGGTTGGAAATGCCAAGAACAGCATCATTGCTGGTGTGGAACCAATTTTGTGAACCAGTTATCTGGATCTTTAAGTATATTGTTAGTGATTTTGTCATGGATAGGGACCAAAGAGGGAGCTATAAGGAACCACTCACCAGCACCCGTTAGTTACACTGGCTCCTATGACTGGGGATACAACAAGCTTTCCCCAGTAATGTACCCTGTCAGCTTCCTTTCTCTTGAGCAGTTTTCATTGTTGCTATACTGTATTATTCTTCCAGCTGATTTGTCTCAGGGGACATGAACTACATGGTGCATGTTAAAAAGAGAAACACACATTTCAAATAGAGATGGGCCTGAGCTACAATATGTCTGTATATGGGACTAACTCCTCCAAAAATGCTGACTCCTTTAGACCTGGGGGTCTGGTTAAACCCATCATAAAGATGGAGGCCAGCTGTGAACTGGATTTGGATTCAAACTTTCCATAGTCCACAGGGTGGTTGGTTGATGTCTGGTGGTTCTGGCTCACCTCTAGTTTCAAAGGCAATGAGATTAAATATTGTTTAGATCTGGAAACATATTGAAAATGAGGAACAGTGAGTGGAACTAGGAATTGCTGTCTGTCTCTTGATAAGTTGCCAGCAGCTACAATAAAACTACTTTTGAAGGGCTCCACCCTGGTGATAACTTGCAGTACAGTTTGCAATTAAAGAGCATGCACCCATTTAAAAGGAACTGGAAATCATCCCAAAGCTGGCTCCTCCATGTGCGTGCAGTTACAACTCTGGCTTTCAAAAGCAAAACAGGAAACTTCTGAAGAAACTTTGAGGCTCAAGGGGTTAAATGAAATCCAACTCTCCTTTTCCTGTGCAGTAAGGATTAGTAACCAAACAAGTAAAGGGAGAGGACAGTGGTAGAGCCTGAGCTAGAGAAGTGGGGCACTGGATACAAAGCTGGACTACACAGGGTGGCATTAGTGCCTCCAAACCTTTCAGTCACCTTCTGTATGAGTTTATATGAAGGTAAGAGTTAATTTTGCATTATGGGTTGCTTTCTTCACCTGATACACCACTTGTCTATTTGTCTTTCCTTGTCTGTTTATGGCTTTTTATTTCCCAGTACCTTTTATCAGTCTGGCTTCAGTTTAAAGGTCAAGTCAGATTTTGACTGAATAGAGTCCTATGATTGCAAACTCAGACTTCCTTGTAGAGAGGTCACTCCGTTTATACAGTGAATGTTAATCCCTGCTGCTTCCCAACCCCAAGTTAATTAGTCCAGGGCCTAATATAATCAAATAGCCATCACTAACATTCCTGTGGAGAGGGGAGAGGTATCAGTTAATGTTAGATGAGCCCCGAGATTAGGTGCCTAAACAGATCCTGCCAGCATGACAGTAGAAAGCAATGTAAGGTTATAGCAGTGCTTGTATGCCAGAATATTGGTGAGAATAGTTACTGGTTTGGGAGAAAAGTAAACCCACTCATTGGACTGTTAAGCCTGTTACAAATTAATACTCAAATAACCATTACTAGTGGAGACTGCTGTGCCAGCTGAAGGAGCACTTGTCTACCTCCAGAGGACTGTCTCCATCTTCATCACTACACACTCCTTTCACCTGTTCAGAATATAGACCAGATCCTGCAGGCTTCTTCTCAAGTAAGTAGTCCTATCAAAGCCAGTGCAAGGATGAGTTTGCAGGATCAGGCCCCCTACCTGCATCTTTTGGGGTTTGTGGCTAAGTCAACATATCAGCTGGGAAAAGGTTTCCTTCAGTGACATCTGAGGAGGCTGCTTTGGGAGCTCATTGTGGGGAAGGGGTGTGTGTGTGTGTTGTGACAAGCACTGTGCTAAAGCTAAAGTGCCACTGAACTCCCTGAGGAGTACGCAGCTGCTTTAAAGGACGTAAACAGCTCAGAAAACTCTCATGGCTGTCCAGTATGGAGGCAGCAGACTTGGCACAAGAGTGTGGGCTGGCGGGAAAGTCTGGGTGGGTCTGTTTGTAAAGCTTGACAAGAGGCTTTTGTACCTTTGAACTCAGTGGTGACCTGGGAAAGTTTTGCACTACATTTGGATTGTACACGCCCCATTTCTGTATTACACCAGCACAGAGCCCTTGAGCAAGACTGTCTGAGGAGAGGTTTGGACTCCTATGTCCACTCCTCTTAGTTCTTTGGTAGATGTGATCCTTGCTTTTTTTGTAATTCTTTTTGATCTGAGGAGTTTTCATAAATTGTATAGGTTTAGCTCCAATGACATGGAATGTATGTGGTGGGCAAGAGTGTGTGGGCTGTGTAGGGATGTCTGTACATAGCAGGATGAACACTCTTCTGTTACAATAAGTGATGAGAGATTTTTTTAATACCTACCAAAACCAGACAGGGCTGTGTCTTTTTTGAGGGATAGTAACTTAAATATCATTTTAGATGAGAAATTGCTTTTGTGACATTATAAAAAAAATAAAACAATTTTAAAACTTTAATTTTTTCCACTATTGCTGTTTTGCTTATTATTTATCTGAAGTTAGACAATGAAGATATGTTGGTCAGTTTCACCTTTTTTTGAAAGTTACTTTCATTCTCAGGTTTTCATGCATCAGGGCAGAAGCGTGGGGACAACACTGCATGGAGATGTTTGGTTTCTAAAATATGATACCATCAGATCTGAAACATTTCTGATGGTCTTCAGTATTGTAAAAGTGCCCTCAGGCTAGCAACAAATAACATTTGAGGCCAAACTTGCTTTTATAGTGTCTCTTTAAGGTTTTATTGCCTCCCTATGGGAAATTGTCAGGAACTTGAAGTACTTGTCAGATAAAGGCCTGAGTTGATCTTCTAATACTAGAGACTCAGATTCTGTAAATTTCCAAAGGGATAACCCTGTTAGTCTAGTCCAGCAAAAAACAAGGAGTCGCGTGGCACTTTAAGACTAACAGATTTATTTTTCACATGAGCTTTCGTGGGAGAAAATCCCACTTCCTCAGATGCTTCGCATATTTCAAACCTGAGGTTCCTTTCTGTAAGTTCATCCATCTTCGAAGCATCTGAGGAAGTGGGATCTTGTCCCATGAAAGCTCATGCAAAAAATAAATCTGTTAGTCTTAAAGTGCCACACAACTCCTTTTTGTTTTTTCACTGGACTAGACTAACACGGCTATCCCTTTTAAAATTAATAAATCATCCCCTGTAAATGTAATGTGAGCCAGAATTCCTGTGTGACCCAGATAATTTGGGGCAAATGCTAAGCAAAATTCTATTTCTAGATCTCTCCCCACTTTCTCTAACAGTTTAAAAAATGTGTTTGCTTTTAAGAACAAATTGTAAATTAATGTCTTTAAACAGAAGGACAGCAACTCTAAGGCTGGTATGCAGCATCAGGCAGATGAGATGATAGTGTGAACTGTTGTTTTCTGTTGTTTCTGGTTTTGGCTCTCCCACTTTCAGGAACAGGTGTTTGTCATGTGTGACCTGAGTGTTTTGCCCTGTCAGTTCCCTTAGTCCTTACAGGGTTAGTTATTGCACAGGATATGCACGTGGACTCAGCAGGAGTGCATGTGAGTAGCTGCGTCCCAGTTTGCTGGAAGTGCTAGGAAAGGTGATACATTGTTGCTGCCTTTTGTGTTTAGTTTAAAGACCCAGCTGCTCTGTAGAGGAAGGAGGGAGTTTCTTATTAATAAATACTTTAATTAGGTTAGTGCCCAAAGGCTCCAATCTGGATTGTGGTACAGTTGTTCCAAGTGCTGTACAAACATAAAAAAAGAGCTAATCCCTGCCCTGAAGGAAGGGTTACTCATTAGATTGCTGGTGTTTATCTCACTCCTTAGTCTTTCTGTAAAATATTAAGCACTTAGTTAAAAGTCTGTGCCTTGTGATTCTTCAGAGCACAGCATGTGCAAATAGCAAATCTCATAAAAGAATGAGCTGTGTCTGTGAATAAGAATAGTACCTGGAATTGTAGCTCCTAGATTACAGGGGTTAGCCATCTTCTTATTTCAGGCTATTGGGTTCATCACCAGTTGGGATCAGGAATAATTTTTCTCCTAGAAGCGAGATACTGCTCAAGCCTGAGCCTGAATGGCATCACTGCAATGTCCTAGCACCACAGCCTGAAAGTCAGGCACTCACTTGTGTTTTATTGCAGAGTAAACATCAATGCCTTCGGAAGCATCCCAATATATTGGTTACTGTTAATGGCGAAACAAGGAGTCTTGTGGCACTTTCAAAGACTAACAAATTAATTTATTGCATGAATTTTGTTTGCTGAACTAGATTAACACAGCCGCCCCACTGGAACTTGTCAACATGCAAGATCAATGGCAAGATGCTGATGCTAAATGAAGCATTGGTCTGATCCAGTACAGCCATTCCTAAATACTTAAGTGTCCCTAAAACCTGTGAGATTTGAATAGAGCCTCCTTTCATTGTCATTTGTAAAACTCATTGTGTGTATGCCCCTCCAAAGATTATCTCATTTGATTCCATTATTGGATCAGACCAGTGATCCATCTAAGCCTGGTATCCTGTTTCTAACAGTGACTAAAAGGCAATTTTGGGTTTCTGAAGTGTGGCACATATGAATTGAACTGTATGATTAACTAGATATGAGCTCATGCATACGTACAAACCAAGTGTTCGTGCGCCTCATGCAAATACAAGCACAAACCACACTTATGCTAACCTGTCAGATTTTGTTTTGGAACATAGTTCTTAGAGCAGTAAATGCTGGGCTGGGGCTGGGGAAGCACAGAGATGGTTGTTTGCAGAACAAACAGCAGGTTTATTTTTAGATGACAACACTTATCATTTCTCTCTGATCACACAGTTCCATATGTGCTTCCTTTCATATCACAGTACAGTGCCAGGAATGATCTCACACTCATAAGGCTATTTTTTTCTTTTTTTAAGATAAATTTTAGCAACTGCTGGAAGATGCTGGGCTGGCAGCCCTGGAGATTGAAGTTCTGTTTCTCCTAGCACAGGTGCTGCCTCCTAGCTTTCTGTAGTAGAACCAAAAGGATTTTTCACTCCTCCTAGCTTTAATCTCCTCCTACTTACACAGCAATGTAAAACTGGTGCAACTCCATGTACTTTGCATGATAAACTTCTGATTTACACCACTACAGGAGAGGAATTTTGGACCCTACAGAGGAAGAAAATGGTTCAGGTTATTTTAAATTTTACACTTTTAAAATACTTATGGTTCAGCAAATAGCCTTTTTTTTTTTTTTGCTTGGGTAGGGTCTGGGGAGAAGAGTATAACTGGAGGCAGTTCACCAGTATCTAGATAAGTGGTCCCTAACCTTTTTAGACCAAGGACCCCAAATATAATTTTTAAAACTCTAAAGGACCAACAATCTATTTAATAAAAATCAAATTAAAATAAGTTAAACTGTCATTGATTAAACTTAAATTATTTTAAATTAAAATTTTCAAAGGTCTTTTTAAAAAAAGAAATCATGGTCTATATGCATATCTAATGGTAAACCCTCAAACTGCCACGACCCTAAATCCTGGTTAGTGCCCATGAATAGGCCCCAGGCCCAGAAGGGAGGCAGGCAGCTGCAGTCCAGCTCTCAGCTGTGCCCTGGGATCAGGTGAGACTTGGGTAGCCACAGTCTTTGTCCCGGACAGCAGCAGGGGAACACAGGCCACTTTAAAAAGCCCTGCTGGCCACTTTTGGCCCACAGGCCAGGGGCTGGGAGCTCCTGATCTATGCTCTATCTAGCTTCTTAAGCAATTTCCCAAAGTTTGAGTCCAAGGAGTTAACTGTAGCCAGCTAGCAAGTTTTTAAACCACACTGCCTTGGTCTACACTTGATACTAGTGTTAATCAGATTTTTAATGCACATGAGTTAAAACTTTTAAAACACAACTAATTTTCGTAATCCATCCAAATGCCAAATTAATGACCAATACCAATATTAGAATATGAATATAAGTCTTTAGCTAGTGTTTTTCATTCTTTTTGATGCTTAGGATTTTTTAATTTTAATTTTGTCAGGTATTTTCTATAAGTTTATTCTATTGTCTTGTGGCAGCATGAACTGTCTGAATTAATTTTTTACGTGGGTAATGTAAGAGACTTAATCAGCTTGAACAGGCAGGGAGACTAATAAACAAGTTATAATTAAATCTTTATTTTTTAAGGGTTTATAATGAAACCTTGGTTGCAGCCTAACCAGAGGTTAAAGTATAATTTGGTGAGCTCCCTTCCCATGTTGTGTGGGCCCCAGCCCAGGAAGGATGAGGGCATGTGATGTGGATGAATGGAGCAGGGGCAGAAGGTGAGGGTGTTGAAGGGGTGGCTGGGGGCAGCAGCAGGAGATGGGGGCAGTGAAGGGGAGGGCAGGAGCTGTCAGGGTGATGGGGAGCATGGGCAGGAGATAGGGCAAAGAAGGGGTGGATGGTGGCAGAAGGTGGGGGTGGTGAAGGGGTGGAGGCAGGAGATGGGGCAAAGAAGGGGTAGATGGTGGCAGGAGATGGCAGAGGAGGAGTGGGTGGGCGGGCAGGAGGTGGGGGGGAGGAGATGGGGCAGAGAAGGGATGGGTCGTGGCAGAGATGGGGGCAGGCGGTGTGGTGGTGAAGGGGGCAGGGGTAGGAGATGGGGGCAGAGAAGGGTTGAAGTAAGGGAGTTGGGGGGCTGGGGCTATAGGTGAAGAGGACACTGGGCTGCTGGAATCACGGGGAGCTGGGGAACTCAGATTGGGGCCAGCCCAACAGGAATGGGTCCTCCCTGTGCCAGCCCCAGCCCACCTTGCTGCCCCAGGGCCTGCAGTGCAGAGCTGAAGCAGCCTTGGCCCTGCACTCCTGGCTCCCGCTCTTCCTCCAGCCCAGCTCCACCCCCAGGACCCCTTACCTGACCACTGGAGCAGAGTGGCACCCCATGGGCTGCTCCTCCAGCACTGAGCCAGCACTGACAGAGCAAGCTGTGAGGCTCTGAGCATGCTCATTCAGAGCAGGCTCAGGACACGAAATTTAAAATCTCCCAACTTGGGGGAAGTACTCTGTCCTGCTCGAACACACCAGAATGGCTTTCCTGGGCCCACTATTTTAAGGGGCTCGGCATTCGACAAGCCCCTAAAAATAGAAAATGGAGCCAGAATGTTTCATTCTGGGAGTGATTACTTTTAAGAGGTGGGCGCTGGAACGCAGTGTTCTGGCTCCGTTTTCTATTTTTAGGGGCCCTGGAATGCTGAGCCCCTAAAAATAGCAGGTGCTGGAAAGCTGTTCCGGCTTACTTCAAGCCTTCCATAGTTAAGGTCAGGGGTTATTGTAGAAGGCTACATCTGAACAGATAGCATATTGTCTGCATAATATTATCTGGGCCGGATCAACACAGGGGCTATAAGGGCTGCAGCCCCAGGCGCTGGCCCGAATGGGGGCCCTGGGCTGCAGCCGCTAAAGCCCCCGCAGATCTGGCTGTGCCAGCACAGTGCTGGTGGGGCTGGGGTGTTGGCACTGGGGGCTCTGGGGCCAGCAGCTGTGGCAGTCTGTGGTACTCCTGCCCTGACCCCTGGCCTGGCTGGTTTACCTCCAGGGCTGGCGTCTATTTGCTGTGCTCTGGGGGCATGGCTGCTCTACATGCTAGTTGGCCCTGCCCCTGGGTTTGAACCACAGCAGCCACATGCCAGCTAGCCCTGCCACAGGGCAGACCAGCCATTTTGGAAGCAGGAGTGTTGTGGGTGGCCGCAGCTTGTGGCTCCACGACCTTGGTCTACCCCACCCCCAGGCCACTGTGGTGGGGGGGGCAGAGTCCCAGGGGGGTACGAGGGGGCATTGTCAGAGTATCTGGGGGCACCACAAAAATGGGCAGCATGAGGTCGCAGACCCCTTAATCTGACCATGAGTATTAGCCTCATAGAATATTGTATTGACCCTTGTAATGGAAAATTACAGTCTGGGGCAACCAGCACCTTTTCTCTGATGTGCAAGGTATACTTGTAAATATATTCTATCTACATCACTAGTGTAACTGTACTACAGGTTTCATGGGGTAGGGAAGAAGCAGATGTGCAATTTCTGCAAAGACATCTCCTTATTTCCTATTGCCATCCTATCCCTTGTCTGGGTGTATATGGGTTAAGCTTTACTATGGAGTCCCCTTGATCAGGCAGTGTCAGACTCTTACCTCCCTGTTCTAGCTGATGATTTTTCAGTTTTTCTTTCTACAATCCTTCCATGGTGGGATTGAAACAAGCTATTTGTCTGCCTGATCGTGCTTATTCTTGACTCTCAGTGTTTGCCATGAGTTGCTTTTGAGTTTCCTGCATTCTCCCAAACTTGATATTGTTCTAAGAGTCCTTTGTGGTAATGCAGTCAGGTTTGGTGAGCCAATTCAATGATCTAAATAGAATGATATGGCTATTAAGAACAGCATGCCAGATTCCACCCTCACTCACTCCCCAATTTACAGAGGATTTAGGTGTCCGAGTATTGGAGCTGTGCTCTAGCCTTTCACTTCCAGAGACCTCGGTACTAACTAAATCATAAGCTCTCTGGCTGTCTTAGTTTAGATCTCGGTCCTTAACACAAAACCACAGCATAGCTTTACTCACAGCTGTAGATTAGTCAGGGATGGTTCAAATCAGAACTGGAGTGCATGGGTAGAGCTAAAGGAGATGACAAAGCAGGCATAGCATGTGGTGCTGCAAGTCAGGATTGAGGTGCATTGGCAGAGCTGCGTGGGTTTCCAGTTAGAATATCAGGCAAGTGATGGTGTAGGTTGAGATTAGTTTCTTGGCAGCTGTGCAGGGGAAATTCACAAAGTGGCTGCACTCAACCATGAAGTAAGAGAGTGTGCTTACTTCTGCTGCAGCTGTCGGTATCTTGCTTTAAGTTCAGGATTCACCTCAAATCTAAAAAACTTCAGTTTCAAAACTTAAAAATTTCACCTATGAAAAAAATTAGTCTGAAAATACATTTCCATGTGAACTAATGGTAAAATGAAATTACTGTCTTTAGATTCCTGCACCTTTGTATCACTGTTCTAAGTGAGCCCCTAGTTGTCTAGTTACAAATAGGATGAGTTCCCCCCATCTGATGCTCTTCCTATTATATCTCTAATTCCTTCACTATTCGATTCTACCTGACAAGGTCAGCAAACCAAAAGAAAAGTAGGGTTGAGCCTCGCTGGAGATTCAGTGAGCAAAACAAAAGTTAGGAACATTTTAAGAAAATAAATAGAGAGAGTTTTAAAAACATGATAGGCTACACCTTCCATTTATGTGAACTTTCAGCTATTATGGTACCAGCTTAAGAATAAAGTTTCTTAATTTTTAAACTCCCTTTTTGATTGGTTGCTCAGTTGTTCTTTTTCCACATTCCTGGAATGAGATTGGTTATGTGACATATAAAGAGTTTTTAGAGAAAAGGTTGAGTATAAAGGAAAATTAAGGTCAGGGTGCTACCAATGCTCCTCAGTGACTCATTGTGACCTATTGGTTGAGGTGAAGATGATTACCATGCAAAGCAGAACCAGGCATTGTTGGCTATCTAGTGATTTTTGTGAAAGGATATAGTTTAAAAAAAAATGAGGAAACCATTTTAAAAAGCAGCTGCCTAAGTTACGTCCGAAAGGGCTGGGTGTGCTGTGACCGATCCTGAACTCCTATGGCCTCATTTGCACATACAAATACACTTTTGCATAAGCAGTTTAGGCAGACACACATAGAGTTGGGTAAAGTTGCCCAGGATCCAATGTAAAGTTATAACTTGGACTGAGGCTGTGTCAGAACATAGATATGAGCTTACTGAAAAGTTTGCAACAGTACTGAGCCAGGTCCAAGTTTGGAGTTTGCAAGTTAAATGTATTTCTAGTGTTTATTGCTACAGTGTCTCACAGACGTAGTCAAAATTATGGTGGAAGTGCTACTGCTGTGCAGTCCATCAGCCCTCCCTAGGCTGCCTAACTGGTAATGAAGGGTGAACCTCAGAAGCTTCAGCCCTGCGGGGAGTACAGAGTTAACCCTAGAGTCTGGACACTTATCCTAGCCTCTTGGGACTCCACAGCTGAAATTGTTGCCAGCACCATATCTCATGATGGGGGGGGGGGGGATCTTATTCTGGGCAGGCTGGATTCAGATCAAATGGACCCTGCTAGTATTCTGGCACTGCTGCTTCTGGCCCCAAGTGGAAACAGGAAGTGCAGAGTTGGCCCAGCCAAAGCAGAGATTTTCACTTTGTGAAAGATTATTCAGACACTTTAAAATCTCAGAAATGTTAGATCTGGGACTTGGTGTGAGCTCTCAGGGTAGAGGCAGATGTCCCAGAGCTGCTAAATTCAGACTCAGATCAGATCACGCCCAGCATTCTGGTCTTGGTTCTGGGATGTTGGTGTGGTTCATTACAGAGAAAGAAAGTCTCCAAGTCTGTCTCTGAGCCAACCTTCAACCAAGTTTGGAGTGGCTGGATCCAAAGCGCTAATTCATCCCTTTCACCATTCTAATCTGAGGGGTTTGTTCTGTAGATAGCCAGCCATGAAGTTGAGATCTTTCAGCAATATTCAGAACCGAGGTTTTGGTCAGGCCCTTCTCTAGCTCTGGGCAAAAGTCTGGCTGCTTCTTTATGCTGAATTGATTCCTCTTATGTCTGTTTCTAATGTGACCAGGATTCATCACTCTGGCAGAAATAGTCATACATGAGTTTCCCAACAGCCGTTTCTCATTCCTACCACACACCCACCACTTTTCTTGAGGCTGTGCTGTTGCTTTTGGATGGAGGGAGGGAGAAGGAGAGGCAATCCACATCCAGAATACAGAGGAGGAGAAGGGGAATTAAACCATAATGAAAAATGTAAAGAGTTAAAAGGGGACAGGAGGCAGAAAGCACAACAGCACTGTGCCAGTCAGTTCCCATAGTTTCAGCTCACTGCCCAAATGCAGAAAAGCTATACCCCATGCTCCCAATTCAGGGTGGAATGAGAAGTGTTACCGTGATATAAATTAGCAGGAGCTTTTAATTCTTACATTAAGATTCAGTGTTAAGACAGAACAAATAAGTTTACTGAATCAGTCAGGCATGGCCAGGCACATCACTGGAATTAATTGAAAGTCACATGACATCTTGTCCCAGCATGCAGAGTCTGGTTTCTTTGGAAACCTGGGATTATTTGGTGACTGTCCTGACTGTGTTTATTTCAAAGTCTTGAGGACATAGCCTTTCCTGAACATTACAGCAGAGGGAGGGATTAGGAAAACAAGTTCTTTGTCGCTCTGATCACACAAGGCCTGACTCCTATTTCAAAATTGCTCTGTGCAGGATTCTCTTGGCTAAGGAGAGACTTGTGCCTCCCTTCCACCATTGCAGCCAGGTCAGTAGATTGATTGGGATGCCAAAGCCATTTCTCCCTAGATTTGAAGACTGTAAAAGAATGAACACAGAATGCTCGACAGAGGGTTGTCTAGAAGCCCCATTCAGAGCCTACTGAAGTCCATCTTAAAAAAACAAAACGAAACAAAAAAACCCACCACCCTAGGAAGTTCCATTTTCTCATGGTCCACACAGTTGGTTTTGAGTGAAAGAGGGAGAGAGTTCCTCATGCTTGTTTTCTCTTTTAGTATAGCTGGATCCCTCCAGGGACTTTGTAGTCCTAAGGGCAATGGAAGAAATGTAAGGAACAAATCTTTCTGCCCCAGTAGAGTGGATATTGGGCATTGCCAGAACCCATGTGTGTGTTTTCAGTGCATTTTAGGATGTTATCTGGTGTGTGTCAGTGTTAAGAGCAGTGGCCCTGCATGGAAATTTTGCAGCAGCAAAGCAACACCCAGAAGGGTAGCTTCCTGTCTCAAAGCAACTTTGGGAGCATCTGGAAAAAAGATGCTGCCCTTGGGCAGCAGCAGCACTGAGCCATTGCTTCAGGTTACCCCCTTGACTTTATACTTTCCTGCAGCAAAGGTTTTAGTCTAGATCAGTGGTCCCCAACTTGTGGTGCGCGGAACCCTGGTGGGCCAGAGAGTGGCTCCAGGGGGTCCGCAGACAGGCTGGGAGGTGAGGCCAGATGCCACTGGGGTCTCCAGTTCCCACAGAGACCCAGGCTTCCAGTTCCCCCAGGGAGGGTGTTTTTAAAACTCCCACCCTGCCTGAGCATGCAGAACATGCTCAAGGAGAGCAGCACTGCTGGTGCCCGGGGAAAGGGACCTGGGGCATTTGGGGATGGGGAACCAGGAGGGTGGGAAACACGGGTTGGAGGAGGGGGCTATGGCCGCTTCCAGCTCCCTGGTCAATGGAGGGGGCCATGGCCGTGGCAGCTCCCCAACTCTCCAGGAGGAAAGCTGAGCGGGCCCAATTCTGCCCAGCGCGGGCCTGACTCTGTCTGCACAGTGGCACCAAACAACCTCCAGGGGGGCCTGCAAACTTTTTTTTTTTTTTTTTTTTTTTTACTAGAAAGGGGTCCCCAGCCTTAAAAAGGTTGGAAACCTCTGGTCTAGTTAATATCTTATTTACTTTTCATTATTAGCACTTCTCAATATTAATATAAAACTTCATCTCAGCTAATGGGGAGGTTGGAACTAAGAATGTGTCTTAAGTATTGCTATTAAAGGAGCAGAGGATTAAAGTGACAGGCTAAAAATTACAGCTTAGGTCCTTTTTTGTGCTAGAGAAGGAAGAAAGGCAGAGGTTAAAGTAAGAGGGAATGCCCTGAAATGCTGTTCTGGGGCCCCTTATTTTTAGGGAGCCATTGTTGCAGGGCCCCCTAAAAATAGGGGAATGCCCTGGAACGCTGTGTTCTGGGGCCTCCCAAAAATAGGGAGGTGCCCTGGAACACTGTTTTGGTGCATTCCCCCTAGGCCGGCAGAAGGGCGGGCTGGGACAGCCGGCCCACACCTCCCTCCCTTCCCTGAAGCCTGTGGCGGCTCTGCCCCTTCTGGCTGGGTCCAGGTGACGTCCGTGACCCAGCCCCAGCCTCGGGCCTGGGTCCCTTCTCACTGCTTGACTGACCAGTCAGCGCCACAGCCTCCTTCTCTCCAGCCCAGCTCTTTAGCAGCCTTGGCCAGGTAAGGGGGCTGGAGGGGGTTAGGGTGGTGAGGAAAGCATGGTGGGAGGAAGGGGGGGAAGAAGGGGTTGGGATGGTGAGCTGGGGAGGGGTTGGGGGCCTGAAGTGGGTGAAGTGAAGATGAGGAGGTGGGGGTTAGGAGGGCTGGAATGGGGGCAGGGAGCTTAGGGAGAGGGGATTGGGGCTAAGGGGGACATGAAGGAAGGGGTCTGATGCAGGGTGGGTATTTCAGGGGTAGTAGCAGGGATGGGGGCAGGCATTTGGGCTGGAGCACAAGCCCTATGAGGATAGACTGAAAGCATTAGGCTTATTTAGTCTGCAGAAGAGAAGATTGAGGGGGGATTTGATAGCAACCTTCAACTACTTGAAGGGTTGCTCCAAGGAGGATGGAGCTCGACTGTTCTCGGTGGTAACAGAGGACAGAACAAGGAGCAATGGTCTCAAGTTGCAGTTAGGGAGGTCGAGGCTGGATATTAGAAAAAACTTTTTTACTAAGCGAGTGGTGCAGCATTGGAATGAGCTGCCAAGGGAGGTGGTGGAGTCTCCATCTTTGGAGGTGTTTAAGGCCCGGCTGGACAAAACCATGACTGGAATGGTTTAGTGGGAGTGGTCCTGCCTCTGGCAGGGGGTTGGACTAGATGACCTATGAGGTCCCTTCCAACCCTAGGATTCTGTGATTCTATGATTTGTGGTGCAGCAGCTGAGGTGGGGGGCAGACATTTGAGGGGATGTAGCTGGGGTGGGTGAAGGGGGTCCAGACGTGCATGGGGGGGGCTGGCAATTTAGGAGGGTTCCGGGGCCCCCCAAATTATACTTTAACTGCTGAAGAAAGGTGAGGGAGACATAGAACCCATGTTTTGGCTCCTATGTCACTCTTATTTCCCAGGGCTGGTAAAGAGGAAAGGTGTCTCTGGATTCTGGCAATCAGTGCTCTGGCGGGGAAACAGTAGAGGCCCCTGAATGTCAAGGGCCTGATTTTATTTAAACAGTAGTGAGATGTAAGGGGGGCATTAAACAGAAGGAACATACTGCTAAAAGTGGTAAGAGGGCTTGCTCCTCCTCTAATTTGAGCACTGCTGACAGTCCCCAGTGGCTGGAATGACCCTTGTTGTGGCTGTTGTATTTAGTAGGCAGTACACAGTGTGGCTTGGGAGCTGTAATGGATGAAATGGTGTTATACTCCGAAAAGGAAGTTTGCCCTGGAAAATAGAAGCTGCACATGCTAAAGGTCTGCTCGGGAGTGGTAACAAGACCCATACTCTCCTCACTACTAAATGTCTCTGGGGAAACCTGGAAGGGGAGCAGTGTGAAAGCAGTATTTACCTGCTGATTGTGCTAGTGCAGACAAGCCCTGTGACTTTGGAAAGTTGTAGGCTGGGGGACTGCTCAGTGAGCTTGGCAAATAATAAATGCTCATGCAGCTGGATTCAAAGGGGTAGCCATGTTAGTCTAGTTCAGCAAAAAAAGCAGGGAGTCTTGTGGCACTTAAAGACTACCAGATTTATTTATTGCATGAGCTTTCATGTGAGCATCTGACAAAGTGGGATTTTCTCCCATGAAAGCTCATCCGGTAAATAAACCTGGTAGTCTTTAAGTGCCACAAGACTTCTTGCTTTTCATGCAGCTGGAATATCTTAAACATGGTGTCTAGCACTTTGCTAAGGAGCCCATATCTGACAGGGCATTTCACCAAATCACATGTTTGATTTCCCTCTAAGCTTTCCCTGTTCAACCCTTCACTCAAACTGCTGCATCCTGGTGCACCTCATGTGGGCCAAAATTTTTAAGTTTAGGTGCCTAAAGCTAGCCACCTGGATGGATCCTTATTAGGTATTTTAAATAAATATAGGCAGCTGACAATTCCCATTGACTTCAAAGGTGGTAAGTACCTTTCCAAAATCAGGTCAGATCTTTAGAGAGTGAAATATGGATTTAGATGTTTAACTTTATATAGCCAAGTTTGAAGATTTTAGACATGCAAGATCACCTCCTCTATTCTACTGGCCTGCTCTTGAAACTCCTCCAAGCTAAACAGAGTGAATCAGAGATTCAGAAAGGATCTTTAACCTGGGAATTTCCTCATTTTGATCAGTTGAAGTAAAAGCTTTATTATTTTAAATACAGGGTTTATTTTCTTTTTAAAAGGTATGTTATATGTATAAATAGGTGGGTGGGAGGACAAGAAACAGCATGTGTTTCTCTCTCTTGTCCTGCTCTGTGATGATGTTTTCATTATGCCAAAGGCAAGCTTAAGAGAAATCCTGGAGATCAGTTTTCATGATGACTTTCTGTGGAGGATAATTTCAGTCTCCAGGGTTCCCTTGATTTTTCTCGAATACACAGTGACCAACTACCTTGTACTTTATTTAAAAAAAAAAAATCTCTGTACTCCATGGTCCCTTTCATGGGCCCTCCCACCAGACAAGCTCTCTTCCCCTGCCCCCCCATATGTGCTCCACACAGTTTGAACCATGAAAGGGCAAGAAAGGAGAAGTTCTAATCAATACACTCTCTTTCCACAGAGGAAGATGAAGAACTGGTTCCTCCTGCTCACACTAACAATGATGCCACTTCCTGCATCTTCAGTAAGTTAAGGAAATTTTCTCAAGATTGGCTCTTTCCAGGGATGGAATGAAACTTGGGGTAGAGGCTTTCACCTTGGGTAGCCAGAGTGTTTGTAGAGCAGTTGAGGTAATGAGCGTCCTGCTTGAAAATGACTATATAATAAAAATGTACCCGACATAAATGCACTTGAAGAGTTTAATACTTGATGTTGTATCTGTCTTCCATGTCTCCACTGAAGTAATGGGGCCCAGTCACCCCACATGCTGAGGTTTGTCTATTAGAAAGTCTGTACTGGCAGTTTGAATAGTAAGTCAGTAGAAGTGATTCTGTGGTGACATAGAACTAAACAATCATGAGGTGTGTACTTAGACCTCATGACTATTGCCAGTGGGGCTAAAACTTTCAGCCTTCTGCTCCAAAACTACAGGTCTCTGCCAGTTGAGATAAAGGAGACTCTCTTAGCTATTTCAAAAGGGATAGCCGTGTTAGTCTAGTCCAGTAAAAAAAATAACAAGGAGTTGTGTGGCACTTTAAGACTAACAGATTTATTTTTTGCATGAGCTTTCGTGGGACAAGATCCCACTTCCTCAGATGCTTCGAAGATGGGTGAACTTACAGAAAGGAATGAAACTAAATGCAAGGGGGTGTAAAACATAGGATCAGGTCATAAGGTAACAGCAAATCAGAGCAGTTTACAGGCTCAAACCATGGGAAGCCTGAAGTCAAATTACCCTTTGTAATGGGAAAAAACCCATAGTCTCGATTAAGTCCTGCTTTCACAGAATTTAGCTTGCATATTAATTCGAATTAATAAATTCATTAATAAATTCTGTGAAAGCAGGACTTAATTGAGACTATGGGTTCTTTTCCCATTACAAAGGGTAATTTGACTTCAGGCTTCCCATGGTTTGAGCCTGTAAACTGCTCTGATTTGCTGTTACTGTATGACCTGATCCTATGTTTTACACCCCCTTGCATTTAGTTTCATTCCTTTCTGTAAGTTCACCCATCTTCGAAGCATCTGGGGAAGTTGGATCTTGTCCCATGAAAGCTCATGCAAAAAATAAATCTGTTAGTCTTAAAGTGCCACACAACTCCTTGTTGTTTGTTTGTTTTTTTTCTCTTAGCTATCACAGGGCTTGTATCCTCTGCACCTCCAGACATCAGCTGGGAACTAGATCACCTATGTTTGAGCAAGTCTGACTTCCAAGTATCCAGTAGAGAATAGTTGTACACAGATGTACTAGTCATTGCATTAGATATTGGGGTGTCCAAACTTTTAGCATGGGGGGCCACATTACAATTTTATTCTCACTTGGGGGCCAGTGAGTAAGTTGTGGGTGGGGAAGGGATTCTGCTGCTGCCCAGGGGATACCAATGCCAACTTTTATTTTTTGTTGGGGGGTGCTGGCAAGGTGGAATATTCTGGAGGAGGGGTGGAAGAGGACATGTAATTGGTTACATGACTCGCATATCTCCCCTTACCTAAGGCTGCCCTGCTCTCCCCACTTTCTGCCCCCCACTTCTGGAGATGCAGGGGAGTGTTTCTGTTGTTCTCCCACTGTGCCCCCTTCCCATTTGGCTATTCTCCCTGGCATCTGGGTGAGGGGAATGGGATCCACTTCCAACCCTGGTCCCACTTGCCTGCAGGGGCTTGGCTGGTGGAAGTGGCTTCCCCTCTCTACCCTGGGCTGGCTGCCAGACTGATACCCAAATGAACTGGTCGGGGGGGGGCACAGGAGAGAAGGGGGGGGAACTGGGAGCTCCCTGACCCCAGCAGCCAGCCAGAACGGAGAGGGGAGCCTGCTTCCCTCAGCAAAGCTCTTGCAGGTAGCTGCCATGCTGCGCAGAGCCATGTTCGGCTGTGGCCGCTGCAGGATGTGGACTCCAGAGTTGCTAGACTGGCCTGTGTTCCTGCTGAGCTTGGCCTGCTTGTGGCTGGGGGGCTCAAGAAGAAGGGGGAGGGGAGTGGCACAAGCTGCATAACTTGCAGCTGTAGCAATGTCCACACTCAGTCTAAAGTAGCTGATTTCCCATACTCATCTCTGCTTCTGAGTCCTGGCTGGTGCAGGGCAGTGCAAGGAATGGGAAGGGAGAGACTGGATTTCTCCCAGCTGGTACGGCTGGCATGGCTTCATCTGCGTGTGGCCAGAGACTGCTGCTGCACCCAGCAGACCGGATTCTGGCCCCCATGCCATTTGTTGGACTTCATAACACTGGGTTGTCCATCAGTTAGCTGAGTATACTACACTCACTTTCTCTGCTACCTGGTCACTCATTTGGCTCAAAACCAGTCAGAAAAGAGGCCCAAAAATTCATCTCATGTGAGCAGTGCATCACATTGTCCTGTGCAACTAGGGCAAATCACTGGAGATGGCTTTAGGCAGCTCATCTTTGATATTAGACACTGTGTCCTAAAGTCAGAACTTCTCTTGAAAGAACATGTAATTGATGGAAATGGTGGCGCACCTGTAGGGAAGGAGGAGTTTAACAGGTGTTAAGTATGTCTGTGGTGTGTGAGCCATGTTGGGTGCTGGAACTGCCCAGCTAAAGCAGTATGAGGAAAAGCCATTTAAGAGCTAACAAGAATGGAAGCACCAGCATATTCAGCTGGATTGTTCCTAGTTCCTTCTAGGGCAGATTCAAGGCATACCTCCTCATGATCATAAAGGAAACTTCATGCTCAATCTGCCTTGCATGTTGTTAATAATGTGCCTCCACCATCCCTCCTATCTGCGATTCCTGCAGTTTCAGAGACCAGTGAGAATTTGAAAATAACTGAAGGGCAAGGTGCATTTAAACACTTTGTGGAGGGGACAGTTTTCCTTAATGAAAGGTATGGGCTATCTTTGAAATGATGGAGCTCTTTTTCTCCTCTTCTGACATAGTAGGAGGGAAGCCCACAGCAGTTGTGCTGCTGAGGCAGAAACTGTTGCTTTGTGTTCATTGTTGAACACATCTCATGTAGAATAGCAGCTGGGTGAGAAGGTCAGATTTGTATAGAGGTGATTCATCCTTTCAACCATGTCCTTCTCAGAATTGCATGGAGATCTCCCAAGGGGAGCAAAGAGGGCTGTCTAGTGACATGGCAGTGTGTGCGTGTGTGTGTGTGTGTGTTTCCTTATGAATGCAGAAACTCATCTGTTGTAAACAGGTCTCAGCCTTTTGCCTAGAGGCACAGTTTTTTCTGATGACTCAGAGTATAGGCAGTCCTCACGGCTGGAAACTATTGACATATCACGTTATAAAAATGCACAGTGTTCTGTCAAGAGTTGAGTAACAAACCAGGGCCCTGGAAAAAATGCATCTGGATGAACACCTCTGATCACTACTGTTAAGCACATCTCTTCCAAATGGGCCATAAATCAGCTAATATCAGGTTACTACTCATGTTTCTTCTTCTATAGCAGCCACAGATCAGAAGTCCTTGCTCTACGAGAGGACACGGTCTCATTCTCAGAATTTCTTCTTTAAAAGAGCCCAAATTTAGAATGTTCCTTAAAGGTGCTGGAAGAATGGAACTTTAGCTGTTACCTTCACATTTGCAGGAAAACTAAATGAGAACATGAATTAAAACCTCTCTACATGTAGCCTGCTAGAAGGGACTAGATAGCTCCCCAAAACACAAGCACATTTCTATTGCTGTATAATTTAATAATAATTAATAGTATTTTACCTCTTGAAACCTATCTTTGTTTCACATATGTCATAAGTGATATGTATGTCCCTACCTAACCTCAAGTCCAACATGTCATTATTACTGCCGAGTTTCTGCTCAGAATAAATGCAAGATTGGAAGAAGTGGGTACTGCAGGATACGAATGAGAGAAATTGACAAAACTCTGAGGGGCCTGGAACTGAAATAGCAGGTGTATTGGGATGCCAACTTGATATGAACTTGCAGAGCTGTGCAGAGAATGCTAAGATTGAAAACACTCTTGGTGCATCAAGTCAGAAAGAGGTCCCTTGCCAGAGCTGTGTAGGAGATTAAACTCAAAGGATGATGCAGCTCAGATGGAGGGGTTGTAGTAGAGATGTATGTGAGAGGCTTGTGCTTTGCCTGCCTGCACTTTGTTTGCATTTTAACTTTTTTTTACAGGCAATAAAATTAATCAAATTCCCCTGCCTCCCCCACCAGTCCCCGAAAAAAAGCCACATGTCCTGTCCCCATAGTGTTGTTGACTGATTGCTAAGATTCCTCAGCTGAATGGATGCATGGACAGGCTAGCATGACAGCAAACCCCTTACGGCTTCATGGATTAACAGGTTGAGGAGATGGGCATAAGGAGGATGTTTGATGGTATGCTGAAAAAGTTGTGTACGGACACAACGATTGTACCCCTCTTTCTGTAGTTGCGAATGATCTGGAAAATCCAGCTGTCTCAACTCTGGGAATAGTGAGTGGCGGTTGATGAGTCATATCATGGGTCTGAATTGGCTCCTACTGAAGTCCATAGGAGTTTGAGCACTGATATGGCTGACAGTAAGATTGGGCCTGGTGTGTTCCAAAATTGAGGGTGTGCCCATCCGAAGCTACAAAGCTTTCTACTAAAAATATGGTCTGCTGGCATCCGGAATTCCCTTGGATCATTGGTGGGAGGGGAAATTTGGGAAGAAGGCCTTCTGACAATGCACCACATGCCCAGAAGAAGGTATGCAGCCTGCCTACACTGACTGGAATGGCTTCCAACAGACTGCCTTCAGTGGAGAGGAACTTGAGAGCATGGACTTGGAAACAATACAGACTGGTAACAACAGCGTGCATGGAAATCAACTGGGTTTGCGCTGTGGGCAAAGATTTGTGCGTGTGTGAATAGGACTCCCTTAAACTAATTTGATTAAAGGGGATATCCTAGTGGCTGCTGTTTTCCTTCTTTTCTCATGTTCCCAGTTTTAGACTGGAGTAGGCAAAGTTTTTTATTTCAATGACATCAACTGTCAGACCAGGAAAAACAGCAGATAACAATGGGAGGTGCTGGCAGGACCATGATTATGGCAGACAGATGAGAAAGTTGCTTGGATCCCGCCTCAGTAGGGTCTCTGAGATTCATGGCCAGAGTGAGCTGGATTTAGCTGCTGCCTGCAATGGGTGGCATTAGGAGGAACTCCTGCCTGCAGCACCAGCTGGCTACTTCTCTCCCAGTGACCCATCCCCAGCAGCACTTGCTGTCCCAGACTTTGCCTTTCCTTCTTCCCAGCCAACCTTTTGCAGGTTGTGACATGTTTGGCAGCATATTGTGACCCTCCAGGACAAACCATCCCACCCTTCCCCCTAGGCTGAATCCAGCCATCTCCCCAGCTCTCTGTAACACACCACTGTGTGATGACACAGTAATGTGTCCCGACACAGTGGTTGAGAACCACTGAGCTAGAGCATGGAGAGGCTGGTACCACGCAGAACCTGCAGGATTGATCTCTCCTTTACCCAACACAAGCAGGATCCCAGTTACTAGAATCTTCTCTGTTTTTTGTTTGTATGATTACAGTGCCTCAGTGCTGGATACAGGCCCATTTTACTAGGTGCCACACAGACAAGTGACA
This sequence comes from Podocnemis expansa, assembly GCA_007922195.1. Lineage (NCBI taxonomy): Eukaryota > Metazoa > Chordata > Testudines > Podocnemididae > Podocnemis > Podocnemis expansa. Next base: position 88,592,356 of record ML681963.1, on the reverse strand, counting down.
AAGATATCAGCCCCAGCCCCCTCTAGCTTACACTCTAGATCAGTGGTTCCCAACATTTTCTCTGCTAGGGCACACCTTGCTGCCTTTAATTTGAGGCACACCATCATATAGTTTCCAAATGAACTCATGAACATTGATGAGCCAATGAACCAATCCAGAGATCTTTGAGTAGTTTTTCAAAAAATGTTGTGGCACACTGGTTGGGAAACACTGCTCTAGCTAAAAAAACAAGGAGTCGTGGGGCACTTTAAGACTGATTTTATTTTTTGCATGAGCTTTCATGGGAGAAAATACCACTTTGTCAGATGCTTCGATGGGTGAACTTACAGAATGGAATGAAAATAAATGCAAGGGGGTTTAAAACATAGGATCAAGTCAAACAGTAACAGCAAATCAGAGCAGTTGTTAAGTTCAAACCACGGGAAGCCTGAAGTCAAATTACCTTTTGCAATGGGAAAAGAACCCATAATCTAGATCAGTGGTTCCCAACCAGTGTGCCAGGGCACACTGGCGTGCTGCGGGAATGCCCAAAGAGCACCGCCAGCATGCCCGAGAGCTGGAGATAAAGTTCCCTCCCTGCTCAGCCTAGCCACCTGGGCTGTGCAGGGCTGGGAAAAGGCAGGGGTTAAAGTAAGGGGGAAGGCACTGGAACACAGCTCTGGGCCCTCTATTTTTAGGCAGGCAGCATTCTGGCCCCCTAAAAATAGAGGAAGGCACTAGAACAGGGAGTTCCAGGGGTCCCCCTAAAAATAGCAGAAGCAGCCCAAATGCACCGTTCAGGTGGCTCTACCTTAAACCCGGCTCCACCTTAAGCCCAGCCAGCAGAGAGCTGGGGGAGGTTGGGAGTGTGTGAATCTCCTCCTGCAGGTAGCTTGTGTCAGCCAGCCTGCAAACAGCCCAGGTAAAGGCTTTGGGGATGGGGGGGTGCTGCTGGGGGTTGTGTGGGGCAGGTGTGTGTGTAGCAGAGGTGGGTGGGAGTGGATATGTAGCAGAAGGTGCGTGGCTGGGGTTGTGGGGTGGCTGGTTGATTGGCGGGGTAGCTGTTTGGGGGGGTTGTAGCTGGGGGCTGGAGGGTCCCTCACAGGCAGAAGGGGGGGGCTGGGAGGATGGGACCCACTGGGGTGGGAGGGAGCAGCAGTGGGGTGAGGATTTGCCCCAGGTGGCAGGGAGCCACTGTGGAGAAGGGGGAAGTGGGTGCTGTGCCATGTCCCCTGCCCTACCTCCCCACCCCCCAGGTTCCCCCTGTCCCCCCACAAAGCCAGTCTTGTTCTTCCTTCCTCTCTCCTCTCTTGCCACCCTCGTGCTGTTCCCCACATGGCTGCCCTTGTCCTCTTTTCCACCCTTGCTCTGCTACTACCCCACATAGCAGCATTTCTGAAACACTTTGTCATGGGCCATGAATATTCATAAGTAATTTAAGTTAATTTGAATATTCATGAGTTTTTAATGGTGGTATGCCTTGAAAAATTTGAAGGTCCCAAGGTGTGCCACGGCAAAGAAAAGGTTGGGAACCACTAGTCTAGATTCAGTCCTGCTTTCACAGAATTTAGCTTGCATATTAATTCGAGTTTAGCTGTTTCTCTTTGAAGTCTTGCTGTCCCAGCCACATCTCTGACGATGGTCATTAACAAATCATTTATTGAGTGATTAGAAAGATGGAAGTGCTCAGCAACTGGTTTCTTTGTTTTGTGATTTCCGATATCAGCTCTGTGTTCATTTATTTTTTTTTTGCGCAGCGATTGTCCTGTTTGTCCAATGTATAAGGTGTTGGGGCATTTCTTGCACATGATGGAATAGAGCTGTCTGAGAAGACAGGACAGATGGACAATACAGACAAATGGAATTTAACATTCTCCCCAGTGTAGACAAGTCCTAAAGCTGCTACAAGACTAGAAAAGTTGGGACAAATGTTAGTAATTAAGGAGGCTAGGACTGAGGCATTTTTATCATGGACTCTCAGAGCAGGATGAGTAAGACGACAGTTTAATTTTCTGAGCTTTGTCTATAGTACAGGTTCCAGTCCTGCTACTGCCCATGGAGCTGTGCCTCTGGAGATTAGTGTGGATTTTCCTGTTGTAGGTGTGGCCTCAGATGGAAGTCGCTCTCCCAAGCTCTTGCAGATGAGTAATCCTGTCCTTTTGGGTATACTGGTTTTGGTGATCATGCTGAGTGGTGTTTGGCATATGATGGGCCTGATTTTTGGTCAGGCCTCATTCTGGCTTCCATTTTTTCAGGTGTCATTTTGTGCTTGCAAGTAACTGCTCATCACTGTAAGGATTAATAATTTGGCCATTCAGTTAGATTGTTTTGAAACCTGGTTGAAAATCCCACCCGGGAAATACGTATTAATCAGGAGATTCCTGCCTTCTGCTGGTGTCTCTGCATTTACCGCTTACTTTTATAGATTAATGTGATGTTCTTTTATATGATGCTTATTACTTCTGTACCACTTAGTATTTCATTTCCTGCTGTCACCATCTTGTTCACTCTACCTTGTCCTAGATGTTCATGTTTTATTCAGATCCATTTCCTTGATGACTTTTGCATTGTTCATAATGCTTTGAACTTTTTGCCTTTAAAGCTCTTTACAAACGTGGTGCGTCTTAGAGGCCAAGAACAATAAGGAGTTGAAAGAGAATTACTAGAAATGATTGTCTGGCTTCAGTCTCAGCCAGGTGAGACTTGCTGACAGATTTAGTTGCTGTCTGCAGGGCCGGTTCTACCCATAAGCCAATGAGGCCCTGGCATGAGGTGCCACTGGCTTAGGGGTGCCACAGCACCATACTAGGGGTTTGGCAGGCCAGCTCAGAAGCCTCACCCTGTGCTCAAACCCCTGCCCAAGCCAGCCACTCTGTCCCTGGGGGTGGAACAGCCAGTCCAGGAGAGGGACGGGAGAACAGAGCCTGATTTATGGGCTGGTGTGCTCTGCCCTGGGCCGGCTGTTCAGCCCAGAGTGGAGGCCACGTTATGTCCTCCCCCCCGCCCCATGGGGGGGGGTACAAAAGCCAGCTCGGGGCACCATAGCCTCTTGAGCTGGTCCTGGCTGTCTGCAATACATAGGGGCAGCACTAGAAGGCAGAAGATGGACTCCTGCTTGAGCACTCTGTGTTGTTTTTTTTCTTTTACCTCATTTATATAGTACAGATGCATTTAATTCTTATTTGTTTTGTTTCAAGCTATTGATGTAGCAAACCATATATCTGAAATCAGTGTATCTGCCTGTACCTAGATAACTGCACTTGTCACGTTTCTAGGCCTGTGAGATGCTGAGCACCCTCAACATGCTATCAAGTCAATGGGAGTTGAGGGATCAGGATCTTGTAGGATTGGGCCTTCAGTCACTCGGGGAAAATGTCATGCAGATTATTATTACTTAGATTATTGTTCCAAAGTGGTAGCCTTGTTAGTCTAGTCCAGGGTCAGCAACCCAAAAGGTAAGGAGAGCAATTGTTTATTGAAGAAGTTTTTAAAAAGTGTTTTGAGAGCAGCAATGGGTGTAACCTCCTGGTAGCAGGTGGGAGGCGCTGGGTCAGAGCGCTTGCCACAGGGTCCCCTGGTGGGAGGAAGCCTGGGACTTGGAGCCGTCCACTGGCGATGTCCCCCAGTGGCAGAGGGAGCCTGGAGCCAGGATTGGGCTGCCTTATAGGGAGGCAAGGAGGCAGCCAAAGAGCCGCAGGTTGCAGACCCCTTGTCTAGTCCAGCAGAACAAAGAAGGAGTCTGGTGGCACTTTTAAAGACTAACAAATTTGTGTGTTGCATGAGATTTCTTGAGAGAAAATCCCACTTCATCAGATGCTTGAAGATGGGGAATTAATTCTGTAAGTTCCCCATCTTCAAGCAGCTGATGAGTGGGACTGATGAAAGCTCATGCAATGTATAAATTTGTTAGTCTTTAGAAGAGCTACCAAACTCCTTGTTTGTTTACATTATTGTGACACCTCAAAGAGGATAGGATTCTTCTAACTGTGGAGGATGTCATGGTCCAGGGCCTGAAGAGCATGTGATGCATCACCTGGGGCCATGCCCATTTACACCATATTTTATCATTGATTACTTCTCTGTTTCTCAACTAATTATTATGGAAACCTAGCAAAGTCACTCTCATTGCTTGGGACACCATACATAGGCAAAATGGAGTCTGACTCCATTACAAAATAATCTAGAATCAGAATATTTTTGTGTGTGTTGCAATAATTTCCCACAACCCCACAGTCAGATATCTCCACAACGGACAAATGGAAGCATTTGCCCTGATTAGACTTCAGGATTTATCAGCATAACGATACACGTGATGCAACAAACTGTTTGCTAATCTCCCAGTTAACAGACTTAACTTTCCATGCTTTTGTTTTGCTGTCTAAGAAATACAAAGACCAGACTAGATATGACAAATTATCTATGCAGACGATGGGTATGATTGTTGTTTTATGCTACAGATGTTCTACATGACTTGACAATGAGATACAGGCAACCAAGTCCAAATTAATCTAGCCATACCTTCTCTTCCAGCCTGTAACATTGTGCAACCAGTCCTCCTGGGGTGGGGGGCGCTTTTCCTCACCTGTTTGTTTGGTAATAAGCTTATGTGCCCAAACAAGCAAAATCTGTATCAGATCTGTGTAGAGTCTAATAATTGGATTATTGGGTTCAGTAAGTCCCAGTAATGTTGTAAGCCCAGTAACTGTGACTCAAGTTACATTTTTTTTTGAGGAGTTTCCAAGAAGGAGTTGTGAAGAGCAGTTCACAAATAAAGTTGCCAACTGAGTAAACCTGATTAAATGCAATGCCCAGTGCAGTGTTTTTGGAAAACATTTTAAAAGGTCTGATTCTCTGTTCTTGAGAGCCAGTGAAAATCTTCCTAATGACATGGATCGGACTCTAAATGCCTGAGATGTAGGGCTTTAGAATGGAAGTGCCTTCTTAACCATTAAGTCATGCAATGATTGTAAAGCTGTTGCCTCCAACAGGAATTTTATGCCTGATGCATGCCATTGCTTTCTCTGTCTGCAGTATGTAGTGCAGTTGAAGCCCAGTTGCTCCCAGGATATTAGAGGGAGAAGGGTGCTGAGGTATCTCTTACTGGACTATACTGTTGGGGAGAGAGAACAACTTCTGGGAAACTTTCAGAGAAAAGCTCTGGATGGCTCAAAAGCTTTTCACTCCCAGCAGCCAGATGCTAAATAATAGATGTAAGATAAGTAGTACTTCACCTTCCTTGTTTGTCTGAAATACTCAGTCTTCTTTCTTTACGTATCAGGCTGTCTCATCTGCCTGAGAAGCTAACTAAAAAGTCCATGCTGGGCCTTCTCCAACCCCACACAGATGCTGCCTACATTCCCTACCCTTCCCAGTTAAGTTTTGTACCTTCTCCCCTACAGTGCTTTGTACTGCAAGTTAATCTCCTTTGTGGCCTGATTGGTACCTAGATTCCTTGAGTACTGTGTACCTTGGAATTGCTCTCGGAGGTGGGGTGTGTACAAATCCTCCTGGGAGCTGGAGGCATCACATTTACATGGTCATCTGGTTCCACTGGTAAAGTTGTCTTTATAAGCAGAAGATCCAAAGGGACAGCTGTGTTAGTCTAGCCTGGAAGGGGTGGGGGGGGGGGGGGGCACGAACAAGGAGTCCTGTGGCATTTAAAAACTAACAGATTTAATTTTTGAATGAGCTTTTGTGGGAGAAAATCCCACTTCATCAGATGCTTTGAAGATGGGAAATTTATGGATGGGAGTGCAAAACAGGGGATCAGGTCATAAGGTAACAGCAAATCAGAGCAGTTGTTAAGGTTCGAACCCTGGGAAGGCTGAAGTCAAATTACCTGTTGTAATGGGAAAAGAAGCCATAGTCATGATTTAATTCTACTTTCACACAATCTAATTTGCATATTAATTCCAGTTCAGCTGTTTCTCTTTGAAGTCTTGATGTCCCAGTCACGTCTCTGAGTACAGTCGTTAACAAATCATTTATAGAGTGATTAGAAAGATGGAAGTGCTCAGCAACTGGTTTTTCTGTTTTGTGATTTCTGATGTCAGTTTTGTGTTCATTTATTCTTTTGCACAGGGATCGTCCTGTTTGTCCAATGTATAAGGTGTCAGAGCATTTCTGGCAAATGATGGAATAGATTAGTGGTTCCCAGCCTGTGGTCCGGGGACCCCTGGGAGTCCACAGAGTTATCACAAGGGGTCCATGACTGCATTGGGCCCCAGCTGCTTCTGGCCAGTGACAGGCAGCTGAGGCCCGATCCAGCTGCTGCCGGCCAGTGGTCCATGTTGGAGAGGGCTCTAAATCAGGGGTATCAAAGTTTCAGCCCATGGCCTGGATCCAGCCCATGGAGCTGCTGCCTGGGCTGTACCTAGGAGCTGTCTGCGGCAGGAAACTCCAAAGACAGGCTCGTGCCATAGCAGGCCTAAGCGTGCTTCTGACTCACCACGAGATCCGAGTGACAGCACAGGGGAACAAAGGAAGTGCTCCAGTCAATCCCAGCTCAACTCTGCTGTGGTCTGCCAACCAATCAGAGTCTCAGTCACAGCAGGCTGGGCTGGCTCTGGAAAGCCACCACACTGCCCGCCATCCCAACTGTTCACCATCAGTCAGTCAGCATGCTAATTTGATTGACAGCATATTGCACAAATCGCAGATAAAAAGGGAAAAAGTGGCTAGGTCCCATGTAGGAGCAAGCTAATAAAAGGCCAGCTGGGACCGAGTCAATCAACAGCCAGCATTCTGAATGACTCACAGTGATGGACCAAGAAGGGAAGAGGCAGGAGCACAGCCAGGCTGCCTGGGACTGAGACTAATTTTTTTCCCTTGCCACCAGGAGGTAGGGGAAGTGGAAATGGAGGGAGTCTGGGAGTTAGCAAAGGGAAGAGGGCCCACAGGGCAGGGGAACAGGAAGGTGTGGGAAGGCCTGTGGGGCGAGAAGGGGAAAGGGGAAACTATGCCACCCTGAACATGGAGACAGTGGCGGCTTTTGGGATAGGCGAAGCAGGCAGTTGCCTAGGGCCCCAAGCAATAAGGGGCCCCATCCTCAATTTGGTGGACAGAAATGAAAATTATAGAAAAAAATAGAAATTGTTCCTAATTAGCAGAGCTAGTAGGGCTGGAAGCATAAGCACTTTTCACTCTTGGCTCATCAAGGCAAGCTATCATTAGGATCTGTGCTTTGTCTAAATTGCAGATTTCACCATTCTCTGCCCATCACCTTCGCATTGACATGCTAAAAAGGAAGGAGCAAGCAATAGATAGCACAATAGCAGACCTTTTGCAGTGAACTCAGCTTTCAGTTCCTCAGTGTGGCCATTTTTTCTGCCATTTTTAAATTTTGTGAAATATTACTTTTCCTTTTTTACCTGTTCTTTTGCCGTTTCCTTTGATTTTTGTGACAATTTTTACTTTGGCTTTAGTTAGCTCAGGTTACTAGGTAGGTCCATATAGGCTGCTACATATAAATACAGTGCTGCCCTTAGACAATAATTACACCTGTGTGTGATGTCTGTGCTGTATGTCTTTCTTTTGGTAAGTAATTTTTTAGCTTCTTCTGTGCTTACTATTTCATATTTTTAAGGGGCCAGAGTCTTATAAACTTGAGTACTTCAGATAATTTAATTGAAATTTGGTGTTTTTCATTTATAGCTACACACTAGAAACCTTCTTTTTACTTTTTATTTATTATAATTATCTGTATTAAATGGCTAGTGCATATAACCCCAAGCCTATATGAAAAATTTGTAAGGTTTGAATGCAAAAAGTTTAAATGTGATATTTGTTATTTTTGATTCACCATTTTTATTTATTAATTAATACTCATACTTTTAAAAAAGTTCATTTTAACTTTTTAGTTCAGCATTAGCTGATTTATGTTAAGTGAAAGATGATCAACTTACAAGCTTCATGATGGGAAGATCTTTAAAAATATCATACCCAAGAATAATTTATGAGGTCCAAAGGGATAGTCATGTTAGTTCAGTTCAGAAAAACAAACAGGGAGTCCTGGGGGGTGGGGTGGGGTGGTTAGGGGTGCAAGGGGGAATGGGGCTGGGGCAGGGTAGCAGTGGAGGCCAATAGTGGGCCCTTTAGGGGGCCCCACAATGGGCCTTCGCCTAGGGCCCCCAATTCCCTAAGGCCGCCTCTGCACGGTGGAAAGGGGAAGGGTTGGGGAGCCCATGCGGCCTCATGGCCCACAGCAGGTGTTCTGCCTTCCAGTGTGACCTCCCACATTGCATGAGTTTGACACCTCTGCTCTAAATGAATTATATTTGCCTGCCATGACTCATAATACTCTGGCTATGTTCCCACCCCTTGGGGGAAGGCAGGGGCCAGGTCCTGCCTGCACTCAGTCCCCAATAACTATTATCATTTGGGAGTCCATGAATTTTTTTTTTACATTAAAAAGGGGTCCTCAGACTCAAAAAGGTTGGGAACCACTGAGATAGATCACATTAGTAGATGAGCAGGTGAATGTGCCTTTGGTGGAGTAGGTGGCTTGGCTAGGACCTATGATAGTATTTTTTGTGCAGATATGTGGGCAAAGTTGGCAAAGTGGTTTGTTGCAGGAGTGTGTGCCTGTTTTAATGTTTCTGTTGTTAAGTCTGTAGTTGCTGGTGAGCATCTGTTTAAGGTTAGGGGGCTGTCTGTAGGTGAGGAGAGATCTGTCTCCCAAGGCTAGAGCGAGTGAGGGATCATCTTTTAGAATAGGCTGTAGGTACTTAATGATGTGTTGTAGAGGTCTGACTTGAGGGTTGTATGTGGTGACCAGTGGTGTTCTGTTGGTTTTTTTTTGGGGGGGGGGGGTGCTCGTCTGCAGTCATCTACAACAGATCATGAAGGGCCTATAGTCTATTCTAAAAGATGATCTCTCACTCTCTCAAGCCTTGGGAGACAGACCTCTCCTCACCTACAGACAGCCCCTAATCTTAAACAGATACTCACCAGCAACTACAGACCTAACAACGAACATTAAAACAGGCACATATCCCTGCAACAAACCACTTTGCCAACTTTGTCCACGTATCTGCACAAAAGACACCATCATAGGTCCAAAGCCAGCTACTCCATCAAAGGCTCATTCGCCGCTCATCTACTAATGTGATCTGTGCCAGAAATGCCCTGACACCTTATACATTGGACAAACACGACGATCCCTGTGCAAAAGAATAAATGAACACAAAACTGACATCAGAAATCACAAAACAGAAAAACCAGTTGCTGAGCACTTCCATCTTTCTAATCACTCTATAAATGATTTGTTAACGACTGTACTCAGAGACGTGACTGGGACATCAAGACTTCAAAGAGAAACAGCTGAACTGGAATTAATATGCAAATTAGATTGTGTGAAAGCAGGATTAAATCATGACTATGGCTTCTTTTCCCATTACAACAGGTAATTTGACTTCAGCCTTCCCAGGGTTCGAACCTTAACAACTGCTCTGATTTGCTGTTACCTTATGACCTGATCCCCTGTTTTACACTCCCTTCCATTTATTTTCATTCCATTCTGTAGATTCCATCTTCAAAGCATCTGACAAAGTGGGATTTTCTCCCACAGAAGTGCATGCAAAAAATAAATCTGTTAAGTGCCACAGGCCTGTTTGTTTGTTTGGTTGGTTGGTTGGTTTTCTTTTTTTAAGCAGAAGATGCCAGAGCTTAGATCAGCAATTCCCTATCCTAGGAGTTACAGATGTTATACTATACTTAGAAATGAAACCACTAATCTTAAAAAGCTCCAGTTGGATCAGAGAACAGCATTGATGGTGCTAGCCTGTTAGGGGCCCTAAAGAAGAATATTTTGTCCTCCCACCCAGTATTAAAACATAATAGGGGGCCAGTTAAGCTGCTTGGGACTCTGAAGCAATTGTTTAGCCTGCTTATGCCTAGCACCGGTTGCAGCACGGTAACCTATTTATTCTGCTTCACAAAATACTGAGAGTACACCACTCTGCTAATCCCACTCTTCTAATTCAGGCCTTACTCTTTAAAAGTCCTTCATTCCCCTGGAGTGAAAGACATCCCCATAGAAGAGACAGGCAACAAGGCAAATTGTCACCCTACAGCTTTAGCCCATCCAGTCAATGGACTGATGCGCTGTAAGGACACCTAACCAGAGCTTGTGGTGCTGAAGCCTTTGTGCAGGGCTGGATTAACTGGCCCAGGGGCCCTGGGCTGCCCCTCTGCCTGAGGACCCCCACTGCAGGGGACCTGGCTGCCCCCAACCATGCCCCCTAGCACCTGGGCCACACAGGCCAGCCCCCATACTGACTGTCACTGGGAGGGCCCTAAGGCCAAAGGGTGCTCCCACCCCATCCTTACTCTGGTTGCTCTACCCAGGGTGGGGGGAACTGGTGCGTGGTGGGTCCTAGAAGGCCGTGGTGGGAGCAGCAGAAGCCTTGCTGGCTGTGAGCCTGCCACCCTCCCCATGGAGGAAGCACTATCCTGCCCTGCTTCGCGCACACTCCCCCCGGGTGGGCCAACCAGCACAGGGGTGGGGTGGAGTACAGAGCCCGACCTGTGGCCTAGGACCCTGCTCTCCCTTCCGTCCCGCAGCACCAGCAGAGTAGGAGCACTTTTATTGCTCCTGCATTGCTGGTGCTGAGCTGGATGGGGCAGGGGGGAAAGTAGATTATTACAGGAGTTTTAGGGGCTGGAGCCTGGGGCCCCCTTTTTTCCCCAGGGCTTAAGCCCCTTTGGTAATCCAGCTGCCTTTATATGTCAGAGCAGGTGCATGCCTTGTGTCTGTCTCTAGCAGGTTAAAACAGATTTTTCTAGGCTCACCCATAACAAACTGGAGAACTCTGTGCACGTGTCGCTGAAGGCAAGCAAATGGAAGTGGGTGACAGTACACCAATAATAATGAATTTTGTGGATTCTGGTTGAGGGTCCAGCAGGGAGTGGCTGACAGATGAAAGTGTATCAAGTCCTGAGCAGAACAAAGAGAGGCTGTTGGACAGAAACTTGATACTGGAGCTTGTTATGAGATCACGTAATAAATTTGGTAGCTGGCATAAACACGCAGACCTATAAAGTATTGACATATTTATGCATGTCTGTGCACATGCGCACATGTATGTATGTGTGCAAAACAGGTGTAGTGCATTGTTTTTAATAGGTGGGATTTGTGAGCCTGGAAGGGAAACTCCCCTCTTATGGAACGGCTCATAAAAAGCTCTTTTGCTGAGCTAGCCCTTTTGTGCTGCACCTAAATGAAGGAGTGGTGGTTCTTGGGCTCTGAATGCCCATAAACCTCACTTTAAAGAGCCACTGTGCATTTCGCTTTGTATGTGGGGATTGAAGAACAGCACACTTACACACCAGAGATACTTGAATATTTATCACACAGGGCCATGTTCTGAGAGTTTGAGGGCAGCTGCTGCCTTTCTGTCCCCTGGCAGTTATCTGGTTTTCAGTTGCTCTGCCTCGGGATTTGATCTAGATGTTTTCTTCCTCTTTCTCCTGATTGAAAGATCCTTTGTTTCCAGAGTGAATTAATGTTGCTTCTGAATCAGCTGGCTGGGAGAGAGAAGAAACTGCAGAGCGAAAGGACTGTAGTTCATCTATGTATGGGGAACAGAGGTTACAGTAGGAAGAGGGAGAGGGCATATGCAGACTGACACCAGTACAGAGGGGGCCAGAGGATCAATTAAGAAGACGAAGAGTCCCAAAACTCTGTAGATGGGAGGGACCACTCCTAAAATAGTGAGGTGGAAAGGGGAGACAGACATCAAACAGGTTATTTCTGGCCACAATGAAATGTGGGAGTGAGACAGTATGATGAATAAGCAGTGAGATGTGGCCCCTACAACCAGCATGGCTGCTCTGGCGAGGGAGATATTGACTAGAAAGGGGAAAGTGCCGTAGTGCAGAGAGAGCAGTTTCACTCGGTCAGGCATGCTGCAGCTCTGATGAGAGCAGTGTTCAGGACCAAGGGATCTGGATTGTTGACTTGCAGTTAACGAAGGTGGAGAGGGCAGTACACAGTTTATATGATGCAAATAGGACAGCAAAACACAAGGAGAAGGAGTGAGCCCTTCAGATGCATCTTTACAAGTTCTCTAGGGCAGAGGTGGCGAAACTTACAGAACTCAAGAGCTGCACAGTTTTGATTACTAAACCTTCGGGAGCCAAACTGAGGCATATAGTATAGTATCTATTTTCTTCTTCATATTTTCATTTATTATCCAACATCACATATAGAGAGCCTTGTAAAACACAGTTTAATGAGTAAACTGCATTAGAGCCTACAGGAAAATCTAAACATGCCACCACTTCTCCCCACTGGCCCAACCCCCTCCCTAACCCCCAGGCCCTGGCAGTGGTGCCTGCGAGCCAACCCCCCCCCCCCAGGTCCCCCATACCTGGCTGTTTTGGCAGCTAGGCACAGGCTGGGGCTCCCCACTGAGCGTGCTCTGAACATGCTCAAAGTATGCTCAGGGTGGGAGATTTAAAACTCCTAGGCTGAGGCTGCTTTCCTAAATTGATTTGCTGACATTCTTCCGCGAGCCGCATTTTTTCATTCAAGAGCCACATGTGGCTCCCGAGCTGCAATTTGGCCAAGCCTGCTAAAGGGCATCATGGAAAACAGGCAGGAAGAATTCAAGGAGATGCTGCAATAACAAGCATGAGCGTGACTTGGTAGTGGTTACAGAAATATAATGACTGTGGTACCACCAATGAGAGAGATTCTAAATATGAGGGAGAGCAAACGGGAGATGACTGGGGTTGTTACACCAAGGGCTTGAATATGAGCACAGAAATATAGGTAGAAAATAAAAAAGCTATCTCTGGAAGACAAGGGAGAATTTAAACACACAGTTTTTTGGGGAAGGACTAATTTGATCAATTATAATGGTTGAGTCAGGCTATAGCTGGCTCAACAGTTGTACTGGAGATATGAAACACCCATGTTAGGATCCTCCTGGCCCAAGCCAGCAGCTATTCTAGCACACCATAAGATCATGAGTGATGTCGTCATGTTGCGGTGCCAGCCTGACACAGCTTGTTCTTTAACAGGAGCACATCCCTGGAATGCAAGTGGCAGAAGAGGTCTGGGTGCAGGGGAATGCCAGCTTTATCAAGAACTCACATTTCTTCATTGTCCAGGTGTTGCGGTGGCTGTCAGCACATAGGGGGTTAATAGTCTTTTGTTGCCCTTTTCTTCTAGGCTATATTGTCTAAGATTTGACCATCACATGTGTTCGTATTTAAAATACCAGGGGATGTTTAGGAAAGGTTTGGATGTATTCTCAATGATAGTCACTTTTGCACCCCTCTCCTCCTGTGCTGTACTCAATAAAGCCTGAATGCAGTCCAGGCTCTGGGACCTTAACAGTCATATAACCATTAGCAGTAGACATCCTGGTTTCACAATTCCTGCCTGATTGCTTTTGGGGTAGAATTATAAAATTAAAGGACAAAGGGAATGGAATGATTGTAATGACAACTCCTGACTCCTGCTGCAACATGTCTCAGTGCCATCGTCTTCTTGGCTTACTGCCCAAGCAACATGCTTAGCCCCTCTCAACTGCAAGATTTACAGAGCCCTACGGATGCGGATGCAACCCTCATAACAAACCTTCTTTTCAATTACCATACTAACTCTAGAATGTGCTTTTTGCTGCAGGATTCCCATCTCTCCCTGTGGTACACTGTGTTTTTCCCCTCTTTCTTCCAATTAATTTTCTAGTAATTAACCTACTTGCAATCATTATTCCTTATCAGCATATCTTTCCCCCACCAGAGTTCCACATGCTTTTCTGTACAGATTTTTACTGCCTGTAACAGACCAGGTTTCCCCAGCCGTCATATTTTATATGTGTCTGCGGCAATGTTCTCTCACTGAGACCATTGGACTCAGTACCAATAGATTATTTTAGTCTAAATTTGGGCTCCCTTGGCATCTGCACCTCCTTCATATCACCTATAATACAAAAATGATTAGGGCTTTCCATGCTGATTCCTCAGGGCATGTGGTGATTACCAGATATTGTCTCCTCCCCCCGCCCCCGCCAAAAAGAAAAAGTCCTTCTGTGGAACTATATTGCAGACAAGTGCATTGGAGGTGTTCTGGGCATTTCTCTTAATAATCTTCCCTGGAGACCAGATGCAGGAATAGATGGCTGCATTGAGCTGGTCTGGGGTGGTAATGCCTACATCAGCAAATGTTTTGCCTTTGGGGAGAGAGAGGTGAACATCCTCAGGAACTGGATCCTATCTAGGAGGTGGGTGAATGGAGTTGGTCCACATGTCCACACTGCCATAAAAGATCTCTGGCATGATCATGACAAGCCCACATCAGCTGACTCAAACTTCTGAGGCTATAAAATTGCAGTTCTAATGTTCAGGCTTGTGATCTGTGCCTGAGGAGAAAGAGGGGGCAGGTCACTAGATGCTTTTTCCAGTACATAAGCTTTTTCTTCCCTAGCTCTTGGCCATTTGTCCTCTATCATCTTTCCAATTAGCAAAGGACAGACAATGGTGATACTGTTCCTTGGTATAGCTTGGTATGATTGTTTAATTCAGTTTAACTGCTTTTATTCTCTGTCACCATGTTTACTTGAATGTTTGGATTTTACAGGCCCACAAGGCAAAGCGGCAGACTGATTTCTGGGGTAGCTGGGGAGAATGGAGCGAGTGCAGTCGAAGCTGCGGTGGGGGCATCAGATTTCGGCAGCGGCGCTGCTATTCACAAAGGTGAGGGAGAGTTCTCTTCTTATATTACCAAGTTCTTTCTCCTCCTCTTACTCATAAGGGGCATTACCAGGTAGCTCAGGGCTGCTTCCCAATGTCTCTTGGTGAAATGAGCTGGTATGCACCAGCTGTAGAAAGCTTGGCTTCTCTTATTCTCTGTATGAATATAAAGCTAAATCTGTTTTCTGAAGGGCTTCTCAAATAAAGAGCTCTCCCTGCGAAATAATTCATTTAGGTAAAGTGGAATGTAGTTCATATAAATAGGATGGGTCTAGGAGGAGATGTTTGAGACGAGAATGGGAGCAGATCCTTGACGAGTGTAAACCAGCATAGCTATATTAATTTCATTAGAGCTTCTCTAGTTTCCAGGAGCCTAGGAGCTGACCTACGGTTTTTCTTTCTGCTTAGGCTTGGAGTGTGGATTCAAAGCTGAACAAGAGCTAAAATTTGGTTTTGATGACATTTTTGACAGGAAGGGATTTCTGTTTTCTGACCAGCTTTATTTCAGACTCATGATTCCCAGTAGGTAAAAAAACAACAAGGAGTCGTGTGGCAGCCATTCCACCAGCAGAAGTCATAAAGTAGCCAGTGTTCAGGCATTGTTAACATTGTGTCATCTAGTTTCCTGATCAGGGGTATATAGTATGGTGGTGAAAATGTCTGGACCTTCCTAAGCAAGTAGAGCTGCCCCCATTGATAATGGTGTGTCTGAAAAAGTCCTTTTACAGACAGAACCAAAAAGAACACAAGCTGAGGTAGGCAGCCTCCCCTGTGCTCCTCAATCTCCTTTTTAAAGAGACTTTTTGTGGGAGTTCTGATTGTTCTGCAGTATTTCCAAAAACAGTACCTCCCCGTATACCTCTTCCCTTTGTTCAGGAGCTGGTCTGAGTCTCTGTGCTGACTCAGCATGCCTGAAGACCTGCCTTTCTGTGTGTTACAAGAGCTGAGATGATGGATAGAAGAGCACAACGGATGACTTATTTAAATCCAATTTCTCCCTGGACACTAACTCATTAGGCACTGAGCTGTATCTCTCTCCCTCCGCTTTTGGAGTCAGCTATAGAGTCAGGGGAGACAGTTTCCGCCCTTCCCTTTGGCACATTCTGTTCTCCAGCTAATGAGTCCAATAACAGCATGAATGTAAACAGCAGGATGGTTTGAAGTATGCAGACACACTGACTTCATATACGTTGCCCTCCCACCTACAGCAGATTCCTACTCACCTCTGGTAGGCATGATGTATCACACAGGTGCTGTTAGAGACATCTAACTGGGGGTTAATTAAAACCCTAACAAAGAACAAAAGAAACTGTCTCCACTAATTTGATGAATAAAAATGTTGCTCCTACTTAAAATTTAAAAAACACACTGTGGTAAAATGTAGCGTATGCCCTACCCGTATCTATAATTATATCCATAGCAAAGAAACGTGCTGAAAGATGCCAGGTCCAGTTTTGTAAGAAGGAAATAGGATGTCTAAGATTGTTAGCTCTTTAGGACAGGGAACGTGTTTAGTGCTGCAAACTGTGTGCAAAACACTTGGTGAATTCAGGGTTGTCTGGGAGGTGGTTAATAATAATAGCAAAAATGAGGACGACATCTGCATTCTCTTCAGAACTACTTCATGTTGTTTCTCCATCTTTCAGGACAGATGGTGGGTCTAACTGTATTGGACCAACTCGAAACTATAATTCATGCAATATTCAGGTACTGTGCCCAGTATGCTCTCTCCTTCCTGCTGCTCCCTCTCCTTGAGGAGCTTAATTTTGTTCGGAAGCCATGTGATGAGCCCACTCAGTGCCTCTGGAATTCTTCTGCTCACCATAAACACCACTGCCCATAGTGCTAGTGAACACTGTTCACTTGGGAATGCTCACAGGTGACTAGGCCATAGACTAGAGTTTGTGCCCTTGTGCAGATAGCTTTTGAGCGCACGCCACCTCTGCCTGGTGATTACAGCATGTAGAGATCTTTATGGTTACAGTGATCTCATCTGCATTTTTTCAGAAAACCCCTGTGTTCAACTCTACCTTGAGCATTCTCTCTGTTAGGTAGAGTCTGTTCAGAGAGTCCGATCACATATGGATCATCCAGGTTGCATTTGAGAGGCTGTTGGGAACAGGAAGATAACATGAGAAAAGGTGTAGGGATCTGGGGTTGAGTCCTGTGGAATGGATCTGGATCAATATTGGACAATACTATGGAAAGGAACTAAAAAACACCCATACTGTTGATGTTCCTGGTTAGAGCTTGACCACATCCAAAGACCCTCTGTCTGGGAAGAAGCAATTCCCTAACCACCTAGATGAACCTGGCCTGACCTGGTGATAGAGCAGCGGTTCCCAACGTTTTCTCTGCCACGGCACACATTGCTATCTTTAATTAATTTGAGGCACACCGTCATATAGTTTCCAAATGAACTCAGGAATATTCATAAGCTAATGAGCCAATCTGGAGATCTTTGAGTAGTTTTTCAAAAAAAATTTATGGCACACCTGCTCAGACCTGATGGCACATTTGTGTGCTGTGGCACACTGGTTGGGAAACACTGTGATAGAGTAATACAGAGTTATGTGTCAAACCTGCATTCAGGTGTGACTTTGCACTTCTGGTCTGTAAAGAAACTGTGAGGAGCACTCCCCAAAGAGATCCTTTCATTTAACCCCCCTCCTCCTTGTGAGAAATTTGTACCACTGGGTTCTCTTGTCCCACACAGAGCTGCCCTGAAGGCTCCTGGGATTTCCGAGCAGAGCAGTGTGCTGAGTTTGATGGGACAGAATTTCAAGGAAAGAGATACAAGTGGCTTCCTTATTATGGAGGTAAATGATATAAGGTTTTAATCTCATTTGATGGCTCTCAACTATCTCTTTGGTTTTGCCTGAAAGGAGTGGGAGTCTTTGTCTGAAAAGGGTCTGCCTAGGTGTCTGTCTGGGGTGTGGGGGTCCTCTTCTGGATCAGCTATAGGTATCTGCTGAAATGGATTATCTTCCAGAACTGTTGCACAAGATCACTGGCAAGGGCTGCTCTGAGGCACAGAAAGCTGCTCCAAGTAGCTATTCCATATATTTGGAAATCAAGCAAATCAGGCTGGACACACCAAAATCAAAGTTTCAACACTTTTGGAAATGTTGCTGCAGGTGATTTGCTCAAGGAAGCTCTGAGAATGAGGTGAACAGGCAGGAATAAAAATGGGAAGTTCTGGCTCTCATCTCCCTTTTCTAATCACTGTGATCTGATGTTTTCCATATTCACCCAGCTGGCTCTGAGTTATTGGGTTTTCTAAGCCAACCTGTAGAATTTCATTTTTTGCTTGTTGAGCTGTTACTGGTGTGTTAACATTTGTTCTCATACAACATGGGAATGTATTCTGTAGGAACAATTCATTACTATTAGTAGCAATCTACTCTTCCTGACCTGATCCCACGTTTCAGATTCAGGCTTACTGGGTGTTTGCAAGGAATTTACCATGTCACATGACCCTGGCTTTTTTCTTTCCTTTCAGCTCCCAATAAATGTGAGTTAAACTGTATTCCCAAGGGGGAGAACTTCTACTACAGGCACAAGGAAGCAGTGGCTGATGGGACACCCTGCGAACCAGGCAAACGGGATGTCTGTGTAGAGGGAATCTGCCAAGTAAGTCACCCTAACATCTCACTCCTTTTTAGGAGATATCTAGAGAGAGTGCCTCTGTCACTCTGCTTGGCATTTCCCTTTGTGCTATTCAGTCCCTCCAAAATGATGCCCTTGTTATCTAACAATACAGAAAACTTATTCATTTTGGGGGGCACTGAAGAAAGAGTGAGGATCACATGCATGCATCTCTGTAGACACTTGGGGAGAGAGAACCAACAGCCCCTGACCATCCACCCTGTTGAACCCTTGAGCTGTCTAACTTATCCTCCTTCTGGTGATCAGCATACGTCCTGGCCTACTCTTTCTTCATGCCACCCCACCTCCTGGTTTTGGCTTAAACACATTAATGCCATTGTTCTCTGCCAGGCTGTTGGCTGTGACAACATGCTCGATTCTGCCAAGAAGGAAGACAAGTGCCTGCAGTGTGGAGGAGATGGCAGGACCTGTTATGAAGTGAAGGGCACTTTTGATGTGCCCAACCTCCCCAAAGGTACAGTAGTCTGGACTTTCTGGAAGAGTGAATAATGGAAAAGGACAGAGTAAAGCCTAGACTTGTTTTGGCACTTTATTCTCTGTTTATTGGGGCTAGTGCTGTCATCCAAAGCACCCATACAGCAGGCTGCTTTTCTGCTGCTGGAGAACTAGAAAATATACTGACCACTTCTATCTGGGGGTCCTCTCCTAGTTCCTACTGCAGCCCTAAAGTTCACCCCCCCCAACATCTTCCTCAGTTCTCACTCTCTTGTAGATGCTACCACTCTTCTAGACGAGAGAGGCTCCAGTGAACTGTCTGTCAAAGCATGGCTGGTGAAATAGAACCAGTTGCCTTAGGTCTGCAGCACCCACCAAAAGGAGTGGGAGGATTAGACCAGGACTTGAACCTGTTTCTCCCACATTTGGCTGGCTCTGAACTACTTCAGCCTAACAACTGCACTGGCCTGAACCTTTATCTGCTGAGTTTCAGTCTGATGCACTTTAAAATGTCCAAGGTAGGAAACCTTGAAAATCAGGGCATGTAATGGAAGCCTAAAGAAGCCCATGATACTACAGGTTTTCTGGTGCGATGTTCTGAGAATTCTGCTCTAGGATGTATTTTAGCCATGAAGTGGGTGGACTACTCTATGGGTAAAACATATTGGGGTGCAACCATCCTCAAATCAATGAAGCTTCAACAGCTGACTGAGGTCTTTCCAGTTCTGGATCCACCAGCCAATAACGAAGCTGGGCACTTCTTCTGCACAGATGGATGACCCCCTCCCACCCTCCATTGCTGTCTGTATTTTGACCAACTTCCTTCATTTTCTTCAGGTTACAATCAAATCTTAATCATTCCCATGGGAGCCACAAGCCTCCGCATTAAGGAAGTTTCGCCCAGCAGGAACTTCCTGGGTAAGATAAGCATTGTCAATACAGAAATGGACTTAAGCCACAAAATTCAAATTTGATATTCAGCTACATCAGAGTTTGGGGTGGAGTCTTTGTCCTTCCCCTGAAAAGGGAGGATCTGGGCACAAATTCAGTTCTAAATCAGCTACTGAACAGGACTAGGGGTACTCGGACCTGGGACTTGGGCTTTGCCCAGCACCACTCCCTGTGACTGACATCACTCTACATACATGAAGATAAAAAAGACCCATTCTTATTTAAACCTCCTGCCTGGAACTTATTGGAATCTGACCAGTATGGTGGAGTTTGGGTCTGAGTTCATCTGTTTGCCACAAAGCTTGGTAAATTCAAATCCAAATTTCTCCTATCACCCCAGTTTTTGGGATGGGCTCCCAACACAAAACCTCTTCAGGGATAGCCGCTTCCTTGTGCGTTAGACTCTTTCTTCCCGTGTTCTGTGGCTGGACTCCTGACCTGTTCTTGTACAGTACAAACATGGTAGTGTTTTCATTACAGTGTCAAAATGTTCGGTGCCACATTGCAACTCAAATGACTTTACCTACCAAACGGAATGTGAAATACTCAGGTATTGACAGATTCAAATGTAGCCAATTTGGGAATGGTGTCTTGGATTTCTACAGCAAACCTCAGCTCTGCCCTAGGACATGTCTCAGTGACTGTGCCAAAGAAAGAGGTAGAGGGAGAATAGAGCAAGGGCTGGGACAGAATCTGTGGCAAAGGGTTATACCATGCAGCAGAAAGTATTCACTGTGCAGAAAAATCTGGCAAGACATAAAAGCAGGGGGTCTGAGCAAGACAACAGAAAGCGATGGTGAGGCTAGAATGTTGTCTCAAAATAATGGTTTCCTTCAAGGACATGATTTCACTTTGTATTTGTTGAAAGCAAACTCTGAGGGGAAGCACAGATGTCTCTCTCCAAAGAAGAAGGTACTAAACACAGCAGAGTGTTAATTTCCAGTGAGTTATCAAGGACTCGCTTGATGCACTAATTGCTACTGTCTACTGGACATTGGCATCTTAGCCCGACAGTTATTCTTGGCTTTCAGGAATGTTGTGGGGCTTATGTGAGAAAGCTGGGTTTCAAGTGGCTGAACTGAGGGCTTCATGACTTGCTGATGTCCTAGAAGAGCTGGAGCAGAGCATAAAGCCATGGCATATGACATCTGGTTGAAATGATGTCTGCATGTCAGGTGGATTTCAGGCTATTCATTCCACACTTCTTCTCCTGGGCTCTGTGTCTTTGTCCAGCTATCAAGAATGTGCAGGGGGAATACTATCTGAATGGGCACTGGACGATTGACTTCAGCCAAGCCCTGCACATTGCTAACACGGTTGTGCACTATGATCGAGGCTCTGAAGGGGACCTGGCCCCTGAACTTCTCCATTCCAGAGGTCCCACCACTGAGCCCTTGGTCATTGAGGTAAGCAGTTGAGTTTACTCTCTGTTAATATTATCAGGCTGCGGGTCCTGGACTTGGGCTGCTGGTCACATTTTGTGGAGACAATGTCCTTGCTTTCTACAGGAAAATTTCAGTAGATAACAGAGGAAGTGATACACCTGTACTGAGCCAAGTGAGTACGGATGACCCTCGTAAGAAGGGGAACTGTCCATCCATGGCAAGTTCCAGAGGGGTAGTTGTCTTATTCTGTTTCAGCAAAACCAAAACAAAGAAGGAGTTCTGTGGCACTTTCAAAGAAGCTCAAGTAGATAATAGGGGAACTCATAAATTAAAGATTTGGTGTAAGATTGGGGCAACCGAGCAGTTGCTACTTATGTGAGTTCTTGAGGCCAGCCCAGGATACCACCTGCTGTCTTGTAGAGGAGCAGGACAATCAGCCTGCTCTGA
Organism: Podocnemis expansa; assembly: GCA_007922195.1. Taxonomy (NCBI): domain Eukaryota; kingdom Metazoa; phylum Chordata; order Testudines; family Podocnemididae; genus Podocnemis; species Podocnemis expansa. The sequence continues at coordinate 88,570,787 of ML681963.1, read as the reverse complement.
GGAAGATGCATGTTCTGGAAAGAGTGCTGTAAAGTGTTCTGGGGGAGACATCAAGAAAACAGCACAAAATACGTGGCCAGTGAACAGAGGGGTGTTGGGAGTGGAAGTGGGGGATTTGCCTTGCTTGGATCTTGAGGTCAGGAGGGAAGAGCGTCCAAGAGAAACTGACTCTTCCTTCATTTCTTTCCTTTGCAGCTCATCAGCCAGGAGCCAAACCAGGGGGTACAGTATGAATACTACCTGCCCTTTCGAGGGCACAGCTCAGGCTACAGCTGGAGCTATGGCTCCTGGAGTGATTGCAGCTCTGAGTGTGGTGGAGGTAAGAAGGTGGGGGCACCGCACCAGCAGCACGTGATACACAGTGCACAGCCAGGATCCAAAAGGGAAGACCATATATGCTGCAGTCATCTGAAGAGCTGTTAGCAGCCACTTCCCCAGGGCTGTTCCACAGAGTAATTCTGGAGCACCGCCAGCTACAGGAAGATAGGGTCTGTGACTCCGAGGTCAGGCAGGGATCACTGCAGGACTGTTCCCTATGTTCTGTCCTCCAGTGCCTAGTTTTCTGTGTCCTGGGTGATGAAGATCTCCCATTGCTTCCTTTGGGGGTGTTTTCCAGACGGATCAATCTCTCTGTCATGTATTTCTTCCTAACGGGCAGCTTAAATTTTCTTTGGTTTAGCTTCAGCCCATTACCCACAGTTCTGCCCCCTGAAACTGTGCAAAATGTGTTCTCTCCAAGTCCGTCTCCTTGCTGTCCCACCTCATGTGACTGGGCCAGCCACCTAGTGCCTCCATCTGAGCAAATTTGGTTCATCCATAAGAGAAGCTGCCAGAGCTCCCATGAGATCATGCCATGTACATTTCAACACACTCCAGGTTTAAAGTAGGCAGGAACACAGTGGAATGCCATTCTGGGGCCCTCTATATTTAGGAGGTCAGCATTTCGGGACCCTTAAAAATAGAAAGTGGAGCCCGAATGCTGCATTCTGGGGCCCACCATTTAAACATAGTGAGCCCCAGAATGCAGCGTTCAAGTTCCATTTTCTATTTTCAGGGGTCCCCCAAACGCGGAGCCCCTAAAAATAGCAGGTCCCAGAACCATGTTCCATTGCATTCCAGCCAGCAGGGAGGGGGAGATTTTAAATCTCCCTCCCTGGGCCAGCTCTTACTAGGCATGCTCAGAACCTCTGAGCATGCTCATTGAGAGCTGGATATGGGACAGAGCCTCAGGTCAGGTCAAGGCTGGGGCCAGAGCCTCAGGCTGAGCCGGGGCCAGGGCTGCTCTGCCCTGTGGCAGGGCTGAGGGGGGGAGGGGTCAGGGGCAGGCAAGCCGGCCCAGCAGGGGAAGGGTGCAGGGGAGGGAGTCGGCCTGAGGCAGTGGGGGAAGAGGGCGCAGCATATTGGGTAGTTGGGGGACCAGTGGCCAGATGGGGGCTGAAGGCAGGAGCTGGGAGGGGGCGAAGGCATGTGGGTGGCTGGCATGTGGGAGGCAGGAGCTTGGGTGCAGGGTAGGTGGGTGGGGGGCTGGCGTGGGGGCCAGGAGCTGAGGTGCAGGGTAGGTAGGTGCAGTGCTGGCATGGGGGGCAGGAGCTGGGGTATGGGGTAAGTGGGTGCGGGGCTGGCATTTGGTGGCAGGAGCTGAGGTGCAGGGTGGGTGGGAGAGGCGCTGGCATTTGAGGGGCAGTAGCTGCAGTGCAGGAGGGGGCCCACCAAATTGGGAGGGTTCTGGGGCCCAGCAATTTATACTTTAACCCCTGAACATACTTATGGATTCTAAATAAGAACCACTTTCACGGTAAGCTGATCTCCTGTCTGCTCTTTCTCACCTTGCTGGTGGCCACTACAAGGACTCTCTGGCCCACAATGCGAGTGGAAGGAGGATGCCTCTGTAGAAAATGGCACCACCTCCCCTGCTGCTATAGTCCTGGAATAGGGATGCAGAATTGCCTCTTTCCCCAGGGGCTAGTACCCTTTCTTCCTCGCATAGACCCAGCGCGTCAGGGCTGATCCACAACTCTGCTATTTTAACATGTCCATGTGCTGCAGACAACAGACACAGGTACTAGATGAATTACACGTGGGAAGGCACACCCCTCAGGATCTGAGATTGGAATCTTGGTTCTTCAACTTCAGAAACACAGGGTACCACAGCCACCTGTGCTAAAGGGCAAATCCTTTCAGACCCTTCCTGTGGTCCCAGTGCTGTTTTGCAAAGGTGCTTATGTAGCCCCATCCTCACAGTATTTGAGCTCCTCACAACTGTTAATATACTTATCCTCCCATCACCCCTGTGAAGCAGGTCACTGCTATTATCCACATCTTACTGTTGGGGAGCTGAGGTACAAAAAGTCTGTGAAGGAGCCAGGGGATCTCTCAAGTCCTAGACTGGTGCGCTAACCATGGAATCATTGATGGGGAACAGCGGATATACTGAATCCTGGAGCTGCACCTGGCCCAGTTCCCTTGGCAGCCTGCAGCTGAAGTGGCAGCTCCAGATTACTTCAGGAATGTCTCATTCCCTAGCTATTGCACTTACATCCCTGTTATGGTTGGGTCACTTTGATCAGAATATTCTTTTCTTCTTCTCCTTTAGGTTACCAATCACGCCTGGTGTTTTGCACCATAGACAATGAAGCTTATCCAGACTATATGTGCAGGGATAAACCAAAGCCAGCCAACAACCAAACATGTGGTTTTCAGACCTGTCCCCAGACAAAGCGGTGAGCCTTTCTCTCTCCATTTCTCTGGATTCTTCAACCCCTTTGTGAAGTCTCTTGAGACCCAGGATTGGCTTAAGCTTCCCCAGCTGCCACCCCTGTCTGGTGCTGTTGAAAGAAATTTATATTTCACATGTCAGTGGAAACAGAGATTTCCAGAGTACCTAGGCGTAGGTGGTCCCTGAACTGTAACTGCCAGAACAGTGGTCAATGGGACTTGCTCACTTTAGAAAATGTCTGTGAAGGTGCTTAGGCCCATAAGAGATGGACTCAACATGACCTGAGTCTTTGTCCCAAACGAGTGGTCATTTTCCTTAGGCAGAGTTGCTAGAGGTATTAGACCAAACTGTAGTGGGGGAAGGCATAGGTGATCTTAGTGAGTGGGCAGGAAGGGGCATTTACCTAGAGCTGGTGGGGGCCCTGGTAAAGCGGGGGGGAGGGGTCAAGGATGGCTTCTCCCCGTGCAGTGTGGGGAGGGTCCATCTGTGACTTTGGCCAAGCACCCTGGAATCCCTAAGACAGCCCCTGGGGGAAGGAGAAGAATTATTGTTCATTCTTTCCTTCATTTAGAGCCACAAATACAAGGGCCAAGGGAGTTAATTTGCTGAATCCCGGATGTCCTAGCCCTTGAGAGGGCTGAGCCCTGCAGTCCTTTCTCCTATGGGGCTATCAAGGCTGTTGTTTTCATTGCTCTTTCAGTTGGCAGCTGCATGGCTTTGGCTGCAGTATGTACCATTTTATCATCCTGAGACCACACCCTGCTGTCACCTCCTTCCATATCCATTGGAATTAGTGTGAAGCCTGTTGGAGTCCTTGTGTTTTGAGGGCATCTGGAGACTTGGGAACATTTCTGCTTAAACAATAGTCTTTAGCACTAGAATTTTATATATTGCTTAAAGTCCTTTAAAACCTTTGTTCTGTGTATGAAGGATATCTTACATCTATCTGCCAAGAGTGTGGAGCCACAGTGGAGCCTGGAGCTCTCAAAGGAAGAGGTAACAAGGAGGACATAGAGATCATAGAAAGCGGACTTTCACCTCCTCTCTGCCCACTCCCCATGTAAAAAATCTGCCTAATTGGTAAACCAACTGGCTATTTTCATCCTTGGTGGTGGTCTAGGAATGGTGCTTTTGCTTTTGCTTTTCACCCCCCACAATGATGGTGGAGGATCCTGGGTACTAGAAAAGGGGGAGCTTTGCTCAATTGGTGGTGAGCTCTAATGATTTGCTTTTCTGATATGACTGTTGGATGGGTCAGTTCTTTGTATCTTTCTGCTTCTGATCCAAAAATAAGCATTGCCATCTCTCTTGGGTAAAGTGGCTGCTTTTGAAAATTTCGCTAAATTTATCAAGATGATAAACTTCTATAAAAGAAAATGAAATGGGGTAGAAATATGGTAAGTCAGATTCTTCAATAACTGATCAGAATGCCAAACTTCCTTTGTTTCACCTTCAAGTTTCCTCTAAAGCTTTTCTCTTCACACTGTGTACTCCAATATGATGATACTATGGCTGTCTACCTTGACACCAGAAGCAAAACAGAACCAACCCCCCCTCCAAAAAAAACCCCTGTCCTCCTAATGAGTCACTCAACTAAAGACTGAGAGGGCCTTACTGCTATGTTGCCCTCTGCAGTCAAAAGGGGGCTCTTTAGGCATCTTCTTTCATTGCTTCAATCCTGCAGGTCGCCTCGGTTTAGATGACCTGTGATAAATGAAGTGAGGCAGAAGAAGCCTTGAGTGCCAGTTGCAGAAGTCTCTGGATGAATTTGGTCAATTAGCATAAAGACCTTTTATTATATTATTCTGTGGCTTTAGAGAGAGTGAAAAAATACTTTTTTTTTTAACCTCCATAAGAGCATGTGCAAAATCTTCATCAGTGAATTTGTTTGGTGTAGTGGGCAGCCTGGTTAATCTGCATGGTCTCTGCTTTGCTGTTGATTTCTGTTGTGAGGGAATTTCTAGTTATTTTGCAGATTTGGACTGAGTTATTTGTCTCGGTGACAGCAGAGAGTTCTCTCTTGTGGACAACAAACATGATCTTCTCTGCTCAGTTCTCATCTTGTGACACTCACTGAAATACTGGAGGTCTTGGGTGAATTTTTAACCACATTCTGTGACATAGATGCATGTCCCACCTGTTTGCTAAAGGTCATTCAGGAAAAACTAAGTCCTTTGTTGGTGGAAATTGTCACTAATTCCTTTGAAGAATGCTAGTTGCCACCTGCTTTGAAGGATGCTTGCATATGCCCTTTGCAAAAGAAACCACTGCTTGACATTGACGGTCTGACCAATTATTTAACTATGTTTAATCTTCCCTCTTTTGGGTAAGATAACTGAAAAGGTTGCAGTGAGATGCTCGCGTGTCTCCTTGGCCTTGTCAGTATGATTGCAGACTTGTATATGGTGCAGAAACACGACTTGTTCCAATGGCTGGGTCCTTTCCTCGTAGTGGTGGACAGTGAATGATCAGAGATCCACACTCATGCTACTCAGTCTACCAGCTGACTTCATTGCTGTTGATTGTGAGTTGTTGTTGACTTACCTATAGTCATATGCAGGAACTGATGGGGATGTTCTTGAGTGGTTCTGTTCCTTGAACAAGAGGACCCACAAAGTCATATTGATAAATTGCTCATTGACCCTGAAGGCATTCTTGTATGGGGTTCTATTTTGTCACTTCTCTCGCTAAGTAAGTATTTCGGGTCATTAGGGGAGTTAGTGAGGAAGATGGGCAGTGGTGTTAGTTTGTGACCTATTGGGGTTGACTGAGTCTATTATGTGGTTTTCAGTGAGACTAGCACATGCATATAAGTGAGCTGGCTGGTGTTCAGTTTGGATAAGATGGAGGTGATGATGACAGGCTGGGGGGGACAAATAGAAAGCAGTGGCAAAAATTATATCTACCCTCTTGATGGATCAGTGGAGCTGGTTGAGTTGGAGCTCACTTGATTAAACGGGAGGTAGCTGATGGCACAAGAAATTCTCGGTGTGCACCCCCAGCCTCCAACATTGGACTCCACACACCACCATGGTCCAAAATAACCCCTATCTGTTGTCCATCAAGACATGTTCCAACATCTGTTGGTGTTTCCAGACGTAGAACTGGAGCATGGGTGAAATGGGCCTAGGGCAAGGCTTTTCAAACTTTCATAATATGGACATCATCCTAACAGCGTGATTATTTTGTGGACCACTCCCCTCATGTTTGTGATCATTTCTGATCTCTGTGGCAACTATTGCAAGTGTTCATATAAGAAAGTATTTGTCTAGTGAAATTTTAGCAGCTTTTAGGGCAAGTCACCGAGGACATAAGCCAGCACCCCATGACAAGCAAACTGTCCACTGACCATTAGCAAGGGGTCCACATCCCACAGTCTAAGGGTGGAGATGATATAGCTTTGAGGCAGGAAGAGGATTTTGTTTGTCTATACCAGGCATGGCCAATCTGCGGCTTGGGAGCCACATGTGACTCTTGAATGAAAAAGTGTGGCTCGTGAAAGAACGTCAGCAAATCAATTTAGTGGGTAAAAGTATACGGCTATATGCCTCAGTGCGACTCTTGAAGGTTTAATAATCAATTTGTGTGGCTCTTGAGTTCCATAAGTTTGGCCACCCCTGGTCTGTACTGTAACTTGTGGCTAGAGTTTAGTAGGTGGTCAGGTTGATTGCATTGCTTTTCTTGATTTCATTGATTGTTTTGGTCACATATGTAATGTTTTCATGGACAGAACCCTAGAGCATTGGAGAGAGGCACTTTTTGCCCTCTCTTCCTTTTAGAAATAAATAAATAAAAGATGATGGTTCTTGAGGGCATGGCTATGCTACAGGAATTACTTTGGCAGAGGTATAGACACTTCCCACATCATTGATGTTGGTACCCACCTTCCCAAGGGTGGTAGCTGGGTTGATAGAAGAATTCTTCTGCTTACCTAGCCTTATCTACACTGGTGTTAGATCAACTTATCTATGGCGTTCAATATGAATTTTTCACAAAACTACATCAACTTAAATTTTGACTGCACCTGAGAGGTCCTCACACAGTCAGAAAGCCAAGCAGCTAGCAGGCAGGGAGTGGTTCCACAGGGTTGCACCATTGCCCACCTACTCCATGCAGCAATTGTGCATGTTTAAACTCACCTGCAACACTACTCCAGCTATCTTTGAGTTTCCACCTGATAAGCTCCACACAGTTTGCTATAGTGAAACTCATGTAACATGCTGTCAACATCCATTACTTTCATGGCTGCCTCCTTGCCATGTAGATGTCATGAACTATTTCAAATTGCCACCTCCTTCACCAGTTTTCTCAAATGGGAAACAATATGCCCTTGTAATGCTGTGGTGGCCCTTTGTATTTTCCTTTCTTTCTATTGCTGATATCACAACATGAAAAGAGACTTTTCCCCAACTGGTTGAACTGGAGATGTCAGGGTTAACCATGGCCTTTTGGGCACCAGTTGTAATACAGCAAGCCTTCTGTGCAGAGACTTGCTTGCTAGCCCAGTTTGTTCATTAGTTCTATCATGACTTTCTGTTATCTACAGCTGGAAAACTGGGGAGTGGGGAGCCTGCTCAGTCACCTGTGGAGGAGGTGTCCAGACTCGCTCAGTTTACTGCCTGTCATACAATGGACAAGGCTCTCAGGAGGTGGTGGATGATGCCAAGTGCATGGCCTTTGCAGAGCAGCCCCGCAGAACACAGTCCTGCAACATGCGGCAGTGTGCAACATGGAGCACAGGGCCCTGGTCAGAGGTGAGTTCATGCACTGAATGCAACATACATATCTGACAACTGGTATCTTAGCTGGCGTGCTGGGGATTGACTCAGGAACCTTCAGAGCCAGAAGTGTGAAATTCTACAGCTTGAGCTAAAGAGACGAGATCTCCAGTTAGTCTTGTATCCTGTGTAGATTGGGCCGAGAGAGGAACTTGTAGAAGACACTCTGCATGGACAGAGCATCAAATCCTGCCTTGAATCTTGGTCTCCAGAGACATTACACTAAACCAGGGGTCTCAAACATGTAGCCCAAAGGCCGCATGTGGCCCTTAAAACTATTTCCTGCAGCCCGCAACAACACTATTGTTACCAATATTTGCAATATTGTTGTATGAAAAGGTTTCAGTGGTGCGGCCCTTGAACTAATGTACTAGTCCTCATGGTGATTTGGGTTTGAGACCCCTGCACTAAACTATATAAGGACTGAACTCTGCCCAGACACAATATTGTGAGTTGGATCGTCAGTGGCTGGGTGTATTTGTGTCTCCATAAGGGGGAACTCTTTGAACCACTTGTGTGCAAGCCTGCCAGTGAGGAAGATATTTGAAATTCCAGCCTCATAGAAATAAAGATGTAGTATACCTATTCAATCCTGTGTAGTCAGTCCATCTTTGGTACAGGGCTGAAATTTATTCTCCAGAGCTATGCTCAGGCCAGTGGTGCAGCCTGACTACATTTGTTGTTGCAATGCCATGACCAGGGGTGTTGCTGGCGCCTGGCACACGGGGCATGTGCCTCAAGTGCTGGAGCCAGTGCCCCGAATCTTTTTCGTGCCCCCTGCCTCTCCCGGCCCCACTCCCCGGCGAGGCATTCAGGGCTGGGCTGGCTATGGAGGTGTCTACCTCTCCCAGCCAGCGATCCAGGCCAGGCTGCCCGGTGTAGCCACTGCCTTGCCCAGCCACAGCATGGGCTGGGCCCAGGCCCTGGATCTTTTCCCAGGGCAACAATGCTTCTGGCCATGACATTGCATGCCTGAAATGGTGCAATGCTGTGCAATGTGACCACATGGCATAAAATCCTGGCATTGAAATTCCTGAAAAAGACTCAGGATTATACATTTTTCCTGAAAGATGCGAGAAAAACATATGACTATATAGACTGTGCCACAGATTCCAGAATGGTTTGGGTGCCAGGACTCGTAACAGTACAATTAACAGAAGAACATGGCATTGAAAAATTATACAAAATGTATTTTCTAACATGGTGGTTGCAACACAACCCACCCTGTGGAGAAATAGGAGGTTCCTTTTCTTCCTGTCTCATCAGCAAACAGATGATGAGCCAGAATGTTGAGCACTTGAGTGAGATAAGATCTGTGGAATGGGGATCTGGACAACACAACAGCCTACACCTTCTTCCCTGCTTGAGAATCTTTACGCTGATTTCTGGCACTCACATAATAATAACCAGCAGCTTTTGTATATCATTTTATGTCAATAGATCTCTAAGCCCCTTAGAGAGAAGATCAGTGGGGAAACTGAGAGATGTGATGAACTGTGGCATCCCTGTATTATGTATTTTAGGTTGCTTTTTCAGTGATTGTTCATACTATAAGGTTTTTAAAGCTAAAGTCTATTTTAAAATCAGGGAGCAGAGCTAGAAAACATAGCAGTACCTAGCTGTGTTCCCTATAACAATCAGGGCCCTTCTTGCAGTGCTCAGCTAGCTGTGGGGAGGGCATTCAGACCCGGACTGTCGCCTGCAGAACAGAGTTGGGCTCTCAGACTCAAGACTTTGCCTGCCTGACAGACCTTAAACCACCCCTCAGCCAGCCATGCATCAAGGAGAATTGCATCCAGGAAATTGGCTGGCACACCGGAGACTGGAGCCTGGTAAGTGTTGTACCCTCATGATGGTTGCATCATCAGTTCACTAGTACTCATGCAAAGTTCTCACATTTCTGCTATGATTGAATTGGTCTGCATGTCAGTTGTTGATGCTGGGAGCACAGACTGCTTCATTATCAGCTCCATGGTTCACTGTCACAGGATAATCTGGCTGATCTGCTGCCTGCTTTGTTTGGGTTTGCTCCAAAAATAAATCTTCAGGGAGGGGTGTGTGTGTGTGTGTGTGTGTGTGGGGGGGGATTAACAATTCAGTGGCTGGCAATATGCAGCTGATACACTGAAAAAAGCCACTCTTGCTCAGTTATTCCCATTTTGTGACACCACTGTTAATATCACAGCACCCGTTCGAATGTGACAGAGAGACTATGATGTAGGTTCCATCTCTAATGGGCTGGATGCCATGTTTGGTGAACTGAAAGACACTTTTAAAATGATTTGCAGGGGTCTGCAACCTGCAGCTCTGGAGCTGCATACATGTCTTTGGCTACATCCTTGTAGTTTCAGGCTCCCTCTGCCTCCAGAGGACCCTGCAGGTGGCCGGTGCCAGGTTCCAGGCTCCCCCCTGCCACTAGAGTACTCTGTGGGGGGGCCCATACCTCATTCTGGGCTCACCTCACATCCCCCAGGAGATCCTGTGGCAGGCGCCCTAGCCCAGCTCCTCCCACCAAGAAGCTACACCCATTGCAGCTCTCAAAACACTTGGTAACTGAAGGAATCTTCAAAAATGGCTCCTCTTATCTTTTGGGTTGCCGACTGGAAGTTCAGGGTAACCCAGTTTAAACAGAGGGTTACCTGCCCTTAGGGAGAAAGCCAAACTGTTTGGTCTGACTTGTGGCCAGGATCAACACCAAAGCTAGGAGGCAATTTCTCAAACTCAGTTTTGCCCCACCCATGCTAGCTGAATTAAGTGTCTTTCAAGCCAGTTCAGGCTAAGCTCAGTTCTCGGCACCGTGGGGTCTTAATGAGGCCCTTGTCTTGGTCTGTCTGGTGTTTAGGGCTCCAATAAAACAAGGGCTGGGCATTTTGGTTTGGGGGCCTAATTTTGAAAATGGTGCCCTCTATCTGATTAATGGTGAGAAGTGCCTTGTTGGGACAGATGTGGTACACAAATACTTCCTCATCCCCTAACTTCCTTTCCTTCATTCTCAGCTGCTACCAGTCCCTCCCTGCCACCCCCACTGCACTTCTCTAGCAAGGGTGGCAACACCAGCCTGTTGTGTTCACCAGAGCCACCAAACCTGGCTCTGCTCCTTTGTTGCCAACATTGGTGCCCGGCTGCAGGGATGGGGTATGTTGGAATTGTGCCAAGCAGGGCTGGGGAACCCTAGTAACAGTGCAATTGCTCCTGGCCACATTCGGCACTTCAGTGTTGGTTATGCAATCAGAAGACTGCTATGGCTATACTTTGGTATGTTTTGCCAGGTAGTAGCCATGTTCTTGGTCAGCATGTCAAGCTCGTGGGGCTAGTGTGTTCTGTCTCCATGGTCTCTCACCTCCTCTTTCTGCTCAAGTGTTCGAAGAGCTGCGACTCAGGCATCCGAACACGCCAGGTCATCTGTGCTGATGGTGATTTGAAGTCCTACCCTGCTGAGATATGTGAGGCCAGCCAACCACAGGTCCCTGCCAAGCTGGGAAGCTGCAACACTCAGCCCTGCTACCTGCCACAGCGTAAGTGACATTACTAGACATCCAGATTTTCCTAGGATGTTCCTGCTTTTGAATACAAATTCTCAGGTCCCCATGGCAGCTGGCCTCATTTTCACCCTCAAAGCTGTAGGACCCACTCCTGATTTATCAAGTATGTTTGACTTCAAGGAACAGCAACTTCAAAATGGACCCCAGAGTTAGTTACCTATCAACACACAGAGCAGACAATGTGTCATTATTGTTAAGCGGTGCTAACTGAAGACATCTTTGTTAATTCTCCTTGCTGTCTCACTGTCCCACGTTGGGCCATTAATTTTTACCATGCTGTAAGAGATGAATTCTGTGAACTTATGTATTGCCCTTTTTGGCCTGAAAGCAAAAGGCTGTAATGATTCTGATATTCACAGCTGTGTCATCGTAGCAGATCCATGATTTGCCATGAGTCAACATATTGTCTGGGTAAAGAGCGTATCTTCCCTCTCTGGCCTTATAGGAATGTAGCAGTGGATTATATAGATTGACAGAGAATGATGCCAAGCTCTTCCCACTCTGGGTCCCCAGGAATTGGAATAATTTTAGGGACACTTTATCCCAATCTGACTATTTCTTCTCCTGCCTAATCCCATGGCACAGGTGAATACAGACACCTATATGCACTACTGTAACCCACTGCCTATATTCTGGTAGCACTGATAGTACTTGTCCATCTTCTTGCAGAGGTCCCCAGTATGCAGGACACCACAGGTTATGACGTCAGCCGACGGTCTTTGCTGACCCGCTACTTCCCAGACAGTCCCAGAACAGGTTTGGAAGTCTTTTGTTTTCTTTCCTCAGTGTTTGAATCTTACCAACTGCTTTACTTTGCTACTACAGTGTGATTTGATCCCGTGACTTACACTTCCTTGCATTTATTTTCCTCCTATTCTCTAAGTTTCCCCCATCTTCAAGCATCTGATGAAGTGGGATTGTCTCCCATGAAAGCTCATGCAATAAATACATTTGTTAGTCTTTAGAAGTGACACAGGGCTCCTTGTTTGTTTTCCTGTTTACTGTTTTCTTTATTTCCTTACTTTATGTGGCTTCTAGGGGTTGCCAGGAATCCTGTGATGAAGAACAATTTATGGATACTTTTACATCTTTAGTGAATTGTATCTAAACACAAATTCCCCAGAGAACATACATACATATGCATAAAACCTAGGCTTTGACATGGATGGCATTAGGTATAGGCTATGTCTAAGAGCCCACCAGGAGAATTATAAGTTTACTATGGTCTTTTGCCAGCAGGCCAGTCTCAAACCTATCTCTGCCACTTGCAGTGTTTCATTGAATCATAGAATATTAGGGCTGGAAGGGACCTCATGAGGTCATCTCTAGTCCACCCTCCTGCTAAAATCAGGATCACTCACACCGAATCATCCCAGCCAGTGTTTTGACTAACGGGGCCTTAAAAGTTTCGAACAATGGAAATTCCACCACCTCCCTAGGTAAGCCATTCCAGTGCTTCATCATCCTCATAGTGAGAAAGTTTTTCCTAACCTTGACCGACCCAGCTGTAACTTGAGACCATTGCTCCTTGTTCTGTCCTTTGTCACCACTGAGAATAGCCTAGCTCCCTCCTCTCTGGAGCATCCCTTCAAGTAGTTGAAGGTTGCTATCAGATCCCTCCTCAGTTTTCTCTTCTGCAAATTAAATAAGCCTAGTTCCTTCAGTCTTTCCATGTAAGTCTTGTGCCTCAGACCCCTAATCATTTTCTTTGCCCTCTACTGGATTCTTTCTAATTTGTCCACATCCTTTTCTGTAGTGTGAAGCCCAAAACTGGACGCTATTCTAGATGTGGGCTCACCAGCACCAAATAGAGAGGAATAATCACATCCCTCAATCATCTGGCCATGCTCCTACTAATGCAGCCTAATCTGCTGTTGGCCTTTTTGGCAACAAGAGCATGTTGCTGATTCATACTCTCCACCTTGTCTCACTTCTTGAAGAGTCCATTTGTTTCCACTCTGTTATGTGCTTCAGGCATCTGGAGATTTCAAGTCTGACCCAGAACCCCAGAATCTTTGCATTGGCAGCTCATTGTGAACCATTGCTATAGTCAGTAAAAAAGATATTTGGAAACTAAAGGCACCCAAAGAGCCGGGAACCCTTTTTTGGAGGAGGAATGAAAAAGTTAGGGGCCTCTCAGATGTGTTACTAAGCTGGATGGGTTGGTAGAAGGAAAGGGGAGTAGCCAGCAAGTGTTTTGAGGTGACCGATGATACATTTCAGGTTTCACTGTGGTCATCATTCCATTGAAGATCAATCCCTGTGTATACGAGGAACCTGCTTAACACTTGCTCACAATCACTTTATAATAAAAATATATTTGACGGGAAAAACTGTCCCTATGTTATAGCTAACACCGTCTTCTGGACTAGTGTGAGGACAGAAATTATGTAGGTGAAGATTATTTCTTAAGGGTATTATCAATAGCATGTTAAGGTCATTTGTTAGCACATTTATTTTGAATAATCAGAATCCAGTGAGAAAAACCCTGCTCCAGTCAGGAAGTTTCCTGTGACTTTCTCTTGGGGGGAAAAATGTGCTAACAAATCTGGCCTTAGACTCAGATTGATAGACGAGGAGTGCACTATCTATGTGCTTTGAAGAGACACAAAGGAAGCAGGGACTAGATTTTGATGCCCATCTGAAATGAGCTGCATGTATTAAGGAATTTTCTTTTTAGTTTATAGAGATGAAAGAACAATCCAAGGTAGCGCCACACGCCATGAGCTCCAGCCCAATGAAGACCATAGCTCAAACCTCTTGCCTCTTCGTTGGGAATCCCATTCAAGTTCTTCAGGATCCCAGCAGATCAGCTCTCATCAGGATATTTCCACAGGGACGGGTGCTCAGGCCTGCAGCCAGAGCCCTCATGGGTGCTGCTTAGATGGCCACACTCCAGCTTCTGGCCCCTTTGGACAAGGCTGTCCTTTCAGCACGTGCCATCAGAGCAGGTTGGATGAAACAATGGGGTTTGGGCTCAAGGAACTACCGTCTCTGACACAATTGGTGTTTATAGTCTGCTCTTGTTTGGTCAGGGTCCAGATAAGACAGATTTTGCAAAAGCCCTTTGTTTTTTCCTTGTAGTTATGGATGCTGCCCTGATGGAAAATCAGCTGCCCAGGGCCCCAACAATTTGGGATGCCCCCAATATTTTGGTGACATTTATGTGAACAGAAACCGGCCCACTGCAGCCTCCCCAGCAGTAAGTGCCAGAACTCTCCCAGAATTGTTTGCTAGTGGTGCTGAGATCAGGTTGAAACAGGAGCACCCCGGCCCAAGAAAGATCTGGGGCTGGGGCTTGGGCTCAGGCATGGACATTTGGGGCTTGTGCTCTTTAAGGACGCTGCCGCTGCAGCTGCTACTGCAGCAGTTCTGGGGCCCTGGTGCCAACATTCAGGGCTTGAGCCCTGTAAGCCCAGCATCAGCGATGCCCCTGGGTTGAAATAGCTGGTTGTTCTAACAGTTGGATCTGACCCTGGTGACTGAGGCTTTTGAGTCCTGTTGTGCTCCTTTTATGTCTCTGCACAATAACTCTAGGGGTGTGATAGTGAGAGAATGGTAGACATCAGCTAAACTAATGTCTTGTGTTCTGCCACTCGGGGAGACCCTCTGGAATTCCTACTTGACTTGGGTCAGGGTAGTGGTGTCTCTGTGCTGCCAGGTCGCAGAGTGGAAGACCCTCATTTGGGGAAGAAACTCAGTATTCCTTATCATAGGACACTGAACCAAACTCCCACTCTCAAGGCAACCAGAAATCAGCAGTACTGCATGTGGATGGGGGAAGTACTTGAGTATTATGCCTGTGTTTGATGGATGGCGCTGCCATTCCATGATGCTATCTTGGATGTGATTGATATTTTTTCTGAGAAAGTAGGTTGATAGGTCTCTGCAGCATGAGACATTGTGAAACTGTATAAACTCTATAGACAATCTTTCCCGGCCCCCGTGCTGGCCCCGCCTACTGCACCCTCAGCAGGCACTGGGGACGGTGCCAGGCCTACAATTCAGAGTTAGTTTGGGCTAACCTGATGAATCATGGTCCAGAATAGGTTAATGGGTTATGCCCAAATGCAAAAAAACAGGAGGCAAGATGGCTTGGGAGATGTGGAGCATTTCACTTCAACATTGCCCCTTCTAATCCAGCCTAGGTGAATGACTGAAATTCCGTTCCACTGAATTTTATGATGGCCTATGTAACACGAGACAGTGATCTCCATCCTGTTCCTTGTGGGGGAAGCACTGTCCTCACCATTGGCAGGTCCCCTTCTGTGGCAGTCTCAGCAGAATAGCAAAGGATAAAAGTGGCTTTGGAGAGTGAGCTCCCTTCTTATTCCTAGAGGGATTCCTTGAAGCACATTGGTGGGCAGCATGGGAGGCTTGCACTGCCACTGACTGTGCTGTGTCTGTTCTGGAGATAAGCAGAGAGGACCTCAAGGCTTCAGAGCTGTCAGACCCACTCCCCTTATGGGCAGGACATTTACTTGTAGTAAATCAGAGTTGATAATGGCTCTGCAAGCCACTAGATCAGGGGTCGGCAACCCAAATGATAAGAGCCATTTAAAAAATTCCTTCAATAACCAAGTGTTTTGAGAGCTGCAATGGATGTAGCCTCCCGGTGGGGGTTATTAAGAACTGGGTTAGTGTGCTTGCCACAGGGTCCCATAGCCAGGGGAGGGATCCTGGAAGCAGGAATGGGCCCCCTGCAGGGTCCCCCAGTTGTGGTGAGGAGCCTGGAGCCAGGCACAGGACAGCAGCAAGGTCCACTGGTGGCAGGGTGGGAACTGGAGCCCAGAGCTGCAAGGAGGCAGCCAAAGAGCTGCAGATTGCAGACCCCAACGCTACATCAATCCACTGAGCCAGTTGTGTGTTATTTTTCTCACATGTGCAGCAGCTGCACAGTAACTTTTGTCTCTGAATTCTTTTCACTAAGGCAAGCCAAGCTTTGTCCCAGCAGAACCCGTCTGATGAGTGCCGAGGTTCTAGGTATGGCTGTTGCTATGACAATGCTGCTTCAGCTTCAGGACCTCAGGGGGAAGGATGCCTCAACAGACCCAACCAACGTGAGTGATGTTTTCAATTCTTGCTTTAGAAATATGCCTCTCCTTAAGGGAAAGCCCTAGAGAATTTAATAGAAAATGCATTACCCAAGGTTTTGGGACCAGTTCTGGTTTGAGGCTTCGGGCAGGATGACTTGGGGATGAGTCTCCTTCCTCAGTCATATTGCAGGAGCCCAAAGCACAGGAATAACTAGCAGTGGTGTAGCGCTCTGTGTTGGGCTGTAAAATGTAAATGACACCCAGAAGCCTCCAGGAAGAAGATGGTGTTATCTCCATTTTACACACAGGGAACTGAGGGTTGTGTCCTTCTCAAGGGGAGTCAAAGGCAGCATTAGAAACAGCACATCATCTTTTCCCTCCTAGTTGGGTGTGTGACCCAGGAACTCATTTTACCTCCGCTGACAGGATCCTGACTGTTGTGGTGATGAAATTATCAATGCTCTGTGCTCATTAGAAAGGTGACACCAGCAGTGAATCCCCACAATCATGTCTCTTTTTCTTCTGCTGTTTGTTGGTAGCTTATCCTGTCAAATGTCTGCTGCCCAGTGCTCATGGCCCCTGCACAGACTGGACCATTCGCTGGTACTTTGTAGGCTCTGCCGGCAAGTGCAACCGATTCTGGTATGGCGGCTGCCATGGCAACACAAACAACTTTGCCTCGGAGGCAGAGTGCATGAGGGCATGCCAAGAAACAAGCAGTGTGGGGCATCAGCGCCACACGGGGACTTCACACATCTCTTCTGGCTCCCACTCACGAGGGGGTGATGGCCAGGGACAGCTGCAAACATTCGCAAGAGGGACTGGAAGTCATAGCCAAGGAGGAGGAACACAAGGGTCCTTCCACTTTGCCCAGCCTGGGCTTGATAGCCATACAGCATGGCAGGACACAAGACTGCACCACAGGGAGGCTGGCTGGCGAAGGACCGTGAATACGGATACACTGCCAGAGTCTTCACAGAGGGCTGGCACATGGGCTAGCCAGCACTGGGGATCTCATCATGCTGCAGTTCCTGTGGAGAGGAGGATGGACCAAGCAAGCCAGCTGCATGGTCGGGAGGGAACAGTGGTGTCTGGGCATGCTGAGAGGCAGCTGACTGTCAATGGGCAGGTGGTGCAGCATGAGCATGAGCAGTGGAGGAGTTCCTCTGGAGCAGATACTTCTGGGGTGGATGGACCTGGGCACCGAGCCTCATCAGATTCCACCTTGCAACGAACCTTGTACAGGTGAGGCACCAAGAGCCATGTTTCACAGGGGGAAATGTTTTCCAATCCAGGACTGACGGACTCTCCTGAAATGTGCCACTACACATTAGTTACACCAGTGTTCCTTTGGAAAGCCAGGTGTCTGGACCTTAGGGGTATCTACCATCCATTTTACCTCTTCTGAGCACAGGTCTGCATACCCTCCAGGTGACAGTGGGTTTGAGTGGGAGTGTAAGGACTGCAAGATTTGCCCCTTAATCTCCATCCTTTACATCAGGCGCGGCCAAACTGTGGCTTGGGAGCCACATGTGGCTCTTGAATGAAAAATTGTGGCTCCCGGAAGAACATCAGCAAATCAGTTTAAGAAAGCAGCCCCAGCCTAGGAGTTCAGGCAGGGGTCGGGACAGTGGGGAGAACTGCAGCATGGTCAGGGATGGAGGGGAGAAGTGTGGCATGGTCAGGATTTTAGAAACTCGCCACTAGCCTACAGTCTTCTACCTTGAGCAGCAGGTAAGTTTTTACTGTATAGGCCTAATTGTCATGGTAACCTTAAGTAATTAGAATTTGGCATTAGTAGGATCAATATTTGTCCTCTTTTTGCAGTAAAATTAAAGTGTGCAATGAGTTTTAAATTTAGTAATTTTGGAGTAGGTAAAAGTATATGACTACATGCCTCAGTGTGGATCTCGAAGGTTTAATAATCAATTTGTGTGGTTCTTGAGTTCCATAAGTTTGGCCAACCCTGCTTTATATCTAATGGGGGCATTTTTCAGGGATCCCTGTGGGCCAGCTCCCATTTAAATTAACAGGAGTTGTGTTTGCTTACACTAGAGAGGAATTGACCATATGTGTAAGTTCAAGCCTTTATTTTGGCTCCAAAGGAGCACAGCAGTGGTAAATTTTAGAGAGAGAGCTGGAATCAGCTGATGAACACCACAGAGGTCAAAGGGATTTGAATGTAAGGATTTAGTTAAGTTGCATCTCTTCAGAAAGCTTGGTGTCTTGGGAGACCTGGGATCAGATTTTGTTTAGTTTTTCCAGACTAAGGCGTTGTCCATGCTGGAAAAATAAATCAGCCTAACATAGGTCAACTGGTAGCCTTAATGTGGTGACTACTGTCCATGCTGCCCTCCTCAGGAGGCAGTGTGGGGAGCTGAGAGCCCCACAGGCCCCTGGGCTTCTGGTGGCCTGTTCCTTGGCACAAGCTGGCCTGGGCTTCTCCTCTCTCCATTCCCACTGGGAGTGGAAGGAAGCAGCATAGCACTTCTCATCCCTGAGGAGTGAGGTCCTGCTACTTTGGCTCCTTGCCCCCTCCTGACTTCTCTGATCCTGGCTGGAAACAGGGTCCCTGGACTTCTTGCCCAGTTCCCAGCTGCGGGTGGAGACCACCTGCTCAGCTCTCCAGGGGCTTTCTTGTCAATTTCACCACTTGGAGCAGTGAAATTGAGAATGATGGCCCCCCAGTGGATGCAGGGGACAGTGTCTACGCTGAAATGCTTCATCGCCTTATCTGTGCAGACTGTAGCCCTGCACCTCTCGGGTGACTTTATTACATCAGCATGGCTGGGGAGTTACATCGGGGGGAGGCATATTTTAGTCTGTACACCACTGTTTTGTCAACAAAAACTAACTTGTTTCTACAAAATTCTCTAGTGTAGCGGGTCCTGGTGTGTTTTAGTCATCTCTGACTCTACTTCATTGATTGGCTGTCCACAGCTTTCAGTTCATTAAGAATGGCCTCCTACCCGAATTGAAGCGGGCAGGCTCTCAGGGCTCTAGTGCTATAACCGAGTAATATGGACCACTTGGTGCTGCCGTAGCTCACTTTTGTGTAACTCCCATCCTGTCCTTAAGGTGGTGGTACCCAAACTTTTTACGCCAAACTTCCGCTTATCTCTGTCCATGTTTCCTTTCCTTCCTCTCTAGCTGGGGCTGGGACTGGGGCCTCGGCTGGAGGGACTGCAGTCAGGGCTGGGGGCCAGGGCTGGAAGCAGGGCTACTGTGGCTGGCAGGGAGGAGGCACTAAGGCTGGGCATTGAGGCCATGGTCAGATCCAGAGCAGAGCTCAGGGCAGAGTGGGGCTGGGTGGCACCCCCTCCCCTGCCCCCTGTGGAAATTGGCCCAGCCCCAGCCATGGCCCCCTGAATGTTCTACACCTCCCTATGGGGGCACACCCCACTGTTGGGTACTTCTGCCTTAAGGGCTACTTTAGGGAATGTCTAAAAGGGAGATAGAGGTGTGATTTCCAGCTTGGGTGGACATACCTGTGCTAGCTGTGGTTGAGCAAGCATGCTAAAAATAGAAAAGTTAGCTGCATTAGTGAGGGGCATAGCTGCAACAGAATGTATGTAGGGTTTCAGCCAGGATCATAATGAGGCATCAAGTCCCTTCCCCCACCTTGGCTATGTTTCTATGTTTAGCTCGATCAGAGCTACTACGTCTACTGATGTTGGAGATTACACCTCTAACTCCAGTGTAGATATACGCTTAGATAAACAAGAGATGGTCGGACAGTGAGAGATGGACACAGGGAGTGAAATCAGCTTGATCCCTCTACAGAGTCCTCCCGGAAGGAGTTGAGTTTTCCATAGTGGAGGCAGCCTTGGGACAGACCATTCATCTTCTTTGCAAGACGGGTTCTTCTCCTTTCCCCAGAATCGAGTGGAGGAAAGATGGGAAACCAGTATCATCTGACAGGTAAGCTTAGCTCCATTGGTCCCATACCACAATTCCTGGTCCTCTGCCCATTCCCCATCCTTCCACATACTCTGCCAGTTTTTTGTTTTTCAAAGACATTCTTAAAAACAATAGGAATAAACAAAATAACTTGGGAAACTAGAAAAGCCATTCCTAATGGAAGCCCACCACTAAGCAATGTCAGACGGGCCTCACCAAAGCAGGCATCTGATGTGGTGTGGTTGAACACTTATCATGTAGCAATGGAGCATCCTGTCACCAACTTTCAGTAACAGCATTCACTTCACAAGTGATTACATAAGTGAGTTTTCAGTACAAAGTTCTTTTCAGTGTTGCTGGAAGAAGTTTGTGTTGCCCAAGAAGTTCATTAGTAGCCAAATACCTACCCCTTGGAGTCGCTTACTGAGATCAGAGTGCGCCTCGTGAAATTTAAAATTGATTTATTTTAGAAAAACACTTCTTAAATCTCAGATTTACAGCATTTTTGGGTGTTGGGCAGTGTCTCCTGCTGCAATTTGCTGCCAAGCAGTCACTTTCTATTTTAAAAAGTATTGTAGGACTTTTAAGCGGTTCTCAGCTTTGTTTTACACTGAAAAGTGGCTGGAGGTTCCTCACACTACTGCTGAAAGGGAAGCTTGGCGCTTCAGGGGACAGACCAGTTTAAAACTGTCATTGTGCCTACTCCATTTCCTTAATTTCTCCACCTCCATTTCCTTTTTGATCTCTGGGTGAGCAGAGAGGAGCTATTCAACAGGCTAGGGAGTTTTGTTTTCCTGCGATGAGGACCCCCAGAAATATTTACCACAGGGAGTCCATTGCAGCTGTGACATAAACAAAAAAGCCCAACTGACCAGTCAATGTGGTTTTGGACAGTCAGGTTCATGTATGTAACTGGCTGTGTTCCATCTGTAGGCATGTCTACCAGTCTGACAATTCCTTGGTGATCAGCCATGTCAGGGCAGAGGATGCTGGGACTTATGCATGCATAATTTCAAATGGGAAGATGGAGAGCAGACGGATTCAGCTAAGGCTCAAAGGTGACTTTTTATCTTCTACAGCTAGTCCTCACTTAGTGACCTACTCGTTTAGTGACCCCTCAGAGTTATGACCGGCTCTCTGATGAGTTGGTATTATGGCGATGTACGAGAACTCGCATCAACTCTCTCAGATTACCTATATTTACAGTACACTATGCAAACTAAGTTCAGTACATTAGAGCTTAAAACATTTAAAATATATATGAAAAATGTTATAAATGATGCAAAGGTGACATTAAAACTATCTACCGATGGTTGAAAAACCCACTACCAGTAAAGTACATTATGCTTGAAATACCGGTAAGGGCTGCTCCTCGTTTAGTGACCAATTCGTTTATCAACCGGGTTTCAGGAACGGAACCCGGTCACTAAGTGAGGACTACCTGTATTTAAAACCAGAACTTAAATTTTTTCTGTCTCTTTTTAAGATCTATTGATAATCAGAACAAGTTAAGTCAGTTGCAGAGACAAATGTGAAACGTCTTTGAGTGGATGTGGCCATGTACTCTACTTAAGTGTAAACGCATCCAGCACACTGGAGGTAATTTTGCCTGGCAGTACCCAGAGGGGCGACACACATCTCTGTGGACCTGGCCCCTCAATTCCATTTCATGGCTCATGGCTAGAGTTCAAGCTCCATGTGGAGTTTTTCATTTCATGGCCTTGATCTCAGTTTGAGAGACTCTCTTGTTTATAGTGTCAGTAGCAGCTTCAGTGAAACCTAGTGTTAGTATAATAATTGGAGTAGTTGGAGGCCCTTGCTAGGGTTCAGGCATCATCCATTATGTGGGGAGGCGAGCCCCAACAGTGATCCCCCCCCCACCTGCCCCTCACTTGTTCTCTCTCAGTGAAAGACATATTAAAGAGTGTTGCTCCCTCTGCAAGTCATTCACAAAGAAGATACAGCTGGCAAGGAGACTTGTGAGTAGTGTGTGTCATGAGGACCACCTTGGCACTGAGGTTCTTGTCTGATTGGTAGTCACCTTTGGATCCAGCAAATGAAGCTGCTTCATGCTCAGGCTCTGGTGTTCCTCCCAAGAGGGAGAGGGGGTCATTCTCCATCCTCTGGTACAGTGAGGATGAGGTCCCATAAAATGAATCAGCAACATCCCAGGGTTTGGATAGCTTCCTTGTCTTCTAAGAGGAGTGCTGACCAGCACTGTCCTCCCTCAGCATGCAGGATGGGGCAGGTCCATGTAACTGTTCCTCGATACCATGCTGAGAGCAGCCACTGCCAATATTGGTGACTCTTGTTTCCAGCCATGGGGCATCCATTGAGCATGGTACCATCAACATCAGCATCTGCACCAGTGGTCTCCACACCAGCAGCATCAGACCTCCTTTGCCTCTGAGTCCTGGAATCTCCACTGGTTCGAGTGTTCACTGGTGCCATGGCTTCTACCACCTCGTCCTCTATTTGCCCTCTGCACCTTCTGGACATGTCTTAGAGCTAGTGTGCTCACTGGCACTACTGCCTCAAACTGTGGCACGGAGGCCAATGCTTGGACCAGCACTGAAGGGCCCCCTCAAAACTGGTGAACCTTTGGCATTGGCATTGTCTTGGCAGCAGATCCCTTCATTGACTTTGGTCCCACCTCAGCTTCAATACCAGCCTCTCTCCTCTTACTAGGTGGGAGCGTCTCTTACTTGCTACTGCCAGTGCTGATCCCCCATTCCTCTTCAGCACTGATGCCATACCAGTATTGAGCTTCAGACTTGCTACTGAGTTTACTATTGAGGCAGGCTCCCCTGTTGTCATAAGACAAACTCCAAGACCTGCTAAGATCTAGATAGTGGTCATCCTCCTCTCATAGTCAGATTAGCACCAGAGATCACCCTCAGTCACCATCAGTTGTCTTATTTGGGGTTCCCTAACCAATGCTTTTCATTCTAATGGGGAGTTGATTCTTGTACGTTTTCTCTTCAATTCTCACATTATCTGTTCAGCCTCTCGTATCCCTTCCTGTGTATTCTAGTCCAGCATCACAGTGAGGTTTGCACCTGTCACAGTTCCTGGCATCTCAAAGCACAGGTGTGACATGGTTAGTCGAACAATATTCGGAAGCAGTCTGGCAAGTCTTGCTCAATAGTAGAACACCCTCTTCCAGAGCAGCCTCTTCAGCCAAGTAACATGGTTCTTGATATGGTCATTAGTCTCTGGTGTTCTTCCAAAACTGGTTTATGTCCAGGACATCTTGGAGTATGTGTTACACCTTCAGCCCTCTGATTTTGCATTTTGTTCATTGAGACTCCATGTGGCAGCACTTTCAGGATTTCATCCACCCATCCATGCGTCATCAGTGTTTTCAAACCCCTTGGCAGAGATGTTCTTTAAAGGAGTCGCTCTTTTCCAGCTGCCAGTTAAAGAGATGATTCCTTTGTGGGACCTTAGGCTTTTATGGTGCCTCCACTTGAACTCTAGTAACTTCTTTCCTCCTCCTGTCAGAAAACTGCCTTCCTTGTGTGATGTCTGCAAGCAGAGTGGGTAAGTTACAGGCTTTAATGGTGGTGATTCCCTTCCACAAAATATTCTGAAGGCAAAGTAACCCTGCCACAGCCACACCCAAAGTTGTTGGGTTTTTTTAATTTAAAGTGGTTTCCCAGCTTCATTTGAAGCAAACTGTATATTTAATAATATTCATCCCTCAGCCACATTCAAGCCCAGAGTAGCAATATGATTACACACTGGATGTCAGGTGATGGTTAGTTTTTTATCTGAAGAGGAACAAACCTTTCTGCTCCTCATCTCATTCATTTGTTTAATATGCAGACCTCATGAAGGGTGAAGCAGTCTCTTCATAAATGATCTCCAAGCAAATAAAGTTCCTCTATCATGGCAGCATGCAAAGTAACACAAGCCACACCTTCTCCAAGGGCACATGCTCATTTGCGAGAGCCCAGGCAATACTGATGGCCTTTCTAGGTGACAGTCTGATCCTGGACACTTGACCCTCTCCTTCTACATTTACAAACCACTATGTCATCACTGCTTCACCCAGATCAGATGCAAACTTTGAGAGGGCAATCTTGCAGTCCTTGTATGAACAGCATCTAAGGCCCACTTCCAATGAGTAGTGTAGAAAGCAAAGCGGCCTCTGCTTGAAGAAAATGCTTACTTTGCTGGAACTACTCCTTGAGACGTGAAGCAGATGCGCACTGTGTGATCCATCCTTTGTTCCCTCCACATCAGAGCCTGTTCTTCTGACATTTGGGATACAGGGTGTGTGGGTGGGTTGGGACAGTGCTGCTCTGGGAGGGAGAAGGGCTGCAGGGCATGAGTCCTGCCCTTAGAGGTCCTGTGAGGCAACATTCTCTGGCTTCAGCGTGTTGGGCCCGTGCACGTACCTAGAATATGTGTCGCAGCCAGACAAACAAGCTACAGGTAGTTACAGGCCATATGAACAAGCTACAGGTAGCAAATTGGTTTTTCTTCTGCATGGCAGTGTAGGTGGGTTACCTTCTGTCATGGCGGTGTCCACAGCCTGCAGAGTGCTGACCATAATCCCAGCAGAATGTGTTCACAGCGCAGCGCTGGCCAAGCATTAGCTAGAATGTGACTGCAACAGTCCAGTCATAACTGGGACAGCGACTTGCCAGATGCCAGTCTTGTCTCCAGACAGGCAAACTGCTACGCTACACCGTCAGCCTTGAATGCTGACTCCTCTCCCCTAACCCGTCATGGGTGTAGAGAAGGCAGTAGAGAAGGAGAATCCTGTAGGCCTTGCTGTGAAATCACTGCCATGTGGCTGCCAGTCTCACACCGTTGCATGTTATGTGCTCTAAAGATGCTGGGGTTTTGCCCAGCATGGGCCTCCTGGTTGATGAATTATTTACTGTTTTTTCTGTGAAGTGCATTATAAAACAGTGACTAGCTTTATAAAAGGCAGATAAGCATGCCCCACTCCCCAACCTCTCCACAGTATGGCCTTGTGCTGCCATCAGGGGGGAGGGGGGAACGACAAGGAGGATGGGAAATAATGGCTTCCTTCCATCCTCCTTTTGTGGTAATGGCACAAGGGCCAAAAGGTTCCGTTCTCCAAAAGATGCTGCTGCGCACCCACGGATGGCGTCTAATGCCCACAGCCTGCAGCACCCACAATAGGAGTTGCAGGCGTACGGCCTTCTCGGTCAGAGAAGGGGCTTGGCTGCTCTAAATCTCCCCTGTTCACACAAACTGTACACAAGAGGTCATGGGCGGGGGGGCAGATCCTCTTACTCACAGACAGCATTTTATTTTGGACAGAGGACCATGGACCTCCTCTGACAGAAGGAGTTAGAGGTCCGCTCCTTCACGGTCGGAATTACCAACACACAGGTCTCGCCTCAGGAGTTAAAACTGTTCAGTCAGCTGGTTCCTCTCTACACCAGCCGCTTATGTACAGGTAAGGCCAGCAACAGGCAATGGGCATGGCTTTCACCTGGTAACCATGTGGGAAAGCAAGATAAGATGTGCTTTCTTGCTTTGGTGGGTGGTAACTGGAGGGTGAGGGAGGAGGGTGCTGGGCACACTGGATGGATGGAAATGGAGATTAGAAAAGGTCCCAGCCACACCACTAGGAGGGTGGCAAACTGTCCTTACATCCCAGTGTGCTATTCACAACATCCGCATGCCTGGCTGGGAGGGGCACTAGTTGACTGTAAAGAAGGGTTTAAATGTCTCTAAGGAAGGAAAACAAAACAGGAATATTTTAAGCAAGCCCAAACCAGACACACACTGAATTTAAAAACCCAAAAACAAACACCATAGCATTACCACAGCCCCACTTGTCTGGAATCTTGTAAGAACAAACTGTCTTGTGATCAGTCTAGTCCTGTCTGCTTCCCAACTGCTGGGCTGGGTGTTAAGCAAGAACAGCTGTTTACCTGGTACTTTGGTATTTTGGGGTCCTACTGTAAACAGAGAAGGGGGAAAACATTTTTATTTGCCTTACCCACACCATTTAGCTGACTGAAATAAAATGGGACCAGGCACTGAGCCTCCCCTGCTTTTGAGTTTGCAGATCCAAACCCTAATTGCTGAGGTTTGCTAACCCCTATAAAACCCAGATCCTGTCTCTGGCTGCAAGCAGGAGGCAGAAAATGAAACTTTTTTGAAGACCAAGAAGGTTTTGGTTTGAATTCTGAGTAAAAGCTGGAGGTTGGTGTTTTCCCCTTTCCACTGGTTGAATTCATCCAGCCTGATGTGGCTCATCATCCCTCTCAGTGGAATAACTGACAGAGTAAAACAGCTGATTTAATCGCTTCTGAAATAAAATTTGGCTGCATCACCTGATTATTACATAAAGTGAACAGGCAAATGTGTCCCTGACACAGGATGCCAGACCGTACTGTGGGATAGGGCTTGATGCAGAATTTCCAAAGTGGGTGAGATTCTGTTTTGAGTTAAGGGGCTGGTTATTGAAGAGTAATAATAATTATTCCTGCCTGCTTTTACTTCTATGACTTTAGGCAGTTTTGTGTGACCGTTGGTTGGCTCGCTGACCACCAGTGCCCAGAGTCACACAGTACAGCCTCTTGAGCTGACTAAAGCCTTGTGAAAGCTTGCATTTTCTTGGCTGAGCACCAGTGGGAGTGCTTGGTAGGACATGGATGTAGGCCTGCAGTCTCCAGATCATGACTGGAGAGACACCACCTTGGCTGGCTTCCAGTGCATTTCAGGAAATCACACTCCACTAGCAGCAGGTTAAATGGAGGCTATTTTCTCGGGCTGGATTTGGAACTAACTTCCCCAAGATTCTGAGGGGAACATGGCGATCCCCATCCAAGGGGGGAAACGAGGCATGTAACACAATGAAGCCCTATTGATTTGCCAGTGTTGACATAGAAAGTCACTGCAATGCTCTGTGCTTTGTGTGTGTGTGGGGTCTGTACGCAGATTAATAATGAATAAGAATGAGCCCTCAGTGGTGGATGCCAACATTGGGGAGCGAGCCAGACTGTCCTGCCGTGTGGAAGCCTCACCTGTTTTAAGCATTGAGTGGCAGAAGGATGGGCAGCCCCTCTCCTCTCCCAGGTGGGTTCATCTGACTGTGGTGTTGACCCTTGGGTGTGTGCTGGGGTTGGGGGGAAGGGGTGGTGATACAGATGTGCCACAGGGACACCGCTCAATGAAGAAAGCAGCCTCTTCCTGAGCGAATCAAGGCCCTAATGCTGGTGTCAGCCTTGCACTGGTTTGCAAGGGTTAGTCCAAACAGTTGGGGAACAGAAACAAGACCATGTGATTCTAGGCAGCCTGGCACACAGCCTGCCCTAAATTGTGACCATCTCAGGGGAATAATTCACAAGTGATCCAGCCAGAGGCTAAAAGCTGTTCACATACACAGTTACCACAGGCAGGGGCGTTGCTGCTCCAGAAAAATATTCAGCGCATGGGCCCTGTCCTGACCTGCCCTCTCCATGCACCAACCCTGATCTGCCTCCCCCCCGTCCCACCCAATCTGAGTGCCCCTGACTGGCTTGCTGCCACCAGCCCTGGGCCCCATCCAGGCAGCTTGCCACCCCTGCCGCCAGCCGTGGGGGTCATGGCCCAGAGCTGGATCCAGCCCCTGACTTAGCTAACCGCCCCCTCTCCCCCACCAGCCCAACCTGGGGCTGGGGTGGGGTCAGTCCAGAGGCAGCTCTAGGGATGAGCCATTTTGGCACCAGTTCAGGGTGCTGAAGCATCAGGAAGCCAGACCCCTGCACTCCTGCCCCCCTCCCCCAAGCCAGCCAGCCACTCTAGCTTTGGGGGCAGAGAGGGCCAGCCCATGGGTCGGGCTCTGCTCTCTCGCCCTGCCTCTGGGCTAGCCCTCCCTGCCCCTAGAGAGGAACAGCTGGCCCCGGGGAGGGGCAAGGGAGCAGAGCCTGGCCTCTGGGCTGGCCTGCTCGGCCTCTGGGCTGGCTGTTCCCTGTCCTGGGTGTGGGGTGAGCTGGCCCAAAGCGGAGGCCAAGTTCCATGCTCTAATTGTCCCTCCCAGCCCCACTGCCTTCGGCTCCATGCAGCCATGGAGGGTGCAAAAGGAAAAGGTGGCTTAAGGCACCACAGCCCCTAGAGCTAGTCCTGTGTTGATCCCTGGCCCGTTGGCCAGCCTGACTTGGAGGGACCATCCCTCGGCTTGTCTGCCTCCCACTGACCTGCCCCAACATCGGGCTGGGGGGAGGCAGGCAATCCCTGGCCAGCTTGACCTGCCCGCAGCCCCTCTGCTTTGTGCCAGCCTGACCCAGGGCCCAGAGGGGTGATCCCTGGGTCAGCTCCCCACTTCTCCCCACCACAGCTGCACTGGGTGTTCTGCTCATCAAATCAGTGCCTGCTTGCTGCAGAGAAGGGATTTGAAATTCCCTCTCTGCCCTGATCTAGTGTGACTCAGCTGTGTGCTCCAGGGTGGGGCAGCAGCTGAACTACTCCCTAGCAGGCAGGGTCTGAGTGCACCTGTGCCTGCCAACAGAAAACACTCAGGGCACTGCATGAGACACCCAGGGCTCATCTGCCACACGCCCAGTGGCAGTGATACCGCAGTTGTATGAAATTTGATCAAACACATTAGTAAAAAAAAAAAAAAAAAAAACCAGCCCAAAACAGTCTGTGGACAACTCACCTACTAGGTACAGGGTACTGGAACATTTAAGGGGAAATGGCAAGCGATCCTGGTCCCCCTTTGATTAGCTTGCCCCTGGAGGGTGGAGCTGAGTACTCTGACAACCATGACCCTAGGCTATAGTTGTTTTTAGCATCAGTGGGATTTGGTGGCATTGCTGATGGCAGTCAGAGCTCACTTAAATCCTTGGGTCCCTGCTGAATGTTTGCGGAGGGGGTTAGCAGAAAAGTTGCCTAATGCAGAGGTGCTGTGAACACTGTGTCTCCACTCTAATGCTCATTTCCCAAAATTCAGTGCATTTGTCTGGCTTTGGTCCCCAGGTACAGGCAGCAGTCAGATGGCGCCCTGGTGATCAGTCGTGTCAGCCCCGAAGATGCTGGTTACTTCACCTGCATCGCTTCGAATGGGCATGACCAGGACCAACAACAGGTCCAGCTTCGGACTCTAGGTACAGAAAGGGTCCCACTGGTGTTGTCAAATATTAAGAGAAGGGAGGAGACAGGAGTGTAGATTACCTAAGATGAAGTCATGGCTTTGGCCTCTATGGTCCCAAGTAAATGTTACTCTCATGCGACATCCATACCTAGGACAGAAAAAAGGGTATTATATTGACTGCTTCCCCAATGGCTGGGACATCCATATGTGACCACGCCCTCATCTACACTGCAAGCAATTTTTGTCAGCAGTCGAAGGGAGATATGCAAGTTACTTAAAATAACTTGCGTGTCACCTTTGACTTTGAACAGTCTAGTTACCAGGGTGTCTTCAAGGCATTGAGTCAATGGAAAATGGCCTCCTGTTGACTCAGCACTATGCTGCATGAGAGGGTGGTCTTCAGGGACTGATTTCTCATCACTTGAGCAGCTGTTCACAGACCCACTCAGTTGATCAAGAAGTTTAATCTGGCAGTGAATTTGCTACTGTATGTGTAGAGCTGCCCGACCGTAGTCATAGCTATATCTCTGAGACCAGGTACTGGCTGTAGCTGCACGGCCATCTAATAGCACCATATTGAAAGGATGTTAGTGTGGCTAAGATGGCAGTGGGTTCCAGAAGAGAAATCAGAGGGATTCCCCTTCTCCACAGCTGTAGACTGTGCTAGTGACAAGCAGGAGGAACAAGACTGGCTGAGGGCTCAGGAGCCTGCGTGGCTGAGCATTTAAGAGCCACCCAGGAAAGGCTTTTCTCATGAAGGAACACTCTTGCCACCAGTGGCAGTATAAAGGGTCTTCCTGCTATTGATACCCTCCCCCTCTGCCCAGGAGAGCTGAGGATCACTAGCCTGGTGCCAAGCCTCACTGTATCTGAGGGGGAGAATGCCCAACTCCGGTGCCGGGTGACAGGCAACAACGTGAATGTAAGGTGGTCAAGGTGAGCCATACAGCCCTTGGTAACAGCACTTCCTAGCCCCCTTCCCTGCCTGAATGTTGCCACTTGACCCCCCCATTCCAGGCATGGTGTACAGAACCTGCTGAAATATTAACCCAAGGCACCCAGCCACTCAGCCTCCTGCACTGTCATCTCAACCCCAAAAAGCATCTCCCAACTTCTTCCTTAAGCCTTGTAATTTAATCCTGTTCTTCTGCAAAAATTACAGACAGCATCGGCTCTGGCTGGCAGGTCCTGAAGGAGCAAAAGGCCCTGTGCTGAAAAGCTCAGGTCCTGGCTAAGCTGGAAGACTCTTAGATAATGGTGTCACAGCAGCAAAAGCTATGGGATGAAGTACTGAGGAGGAGCTTTAGTTACCCCCTCTTTCACAAACCCCAACCTTTGTCCTAGCTCCACTAGAAGGAGTCCCGTGCCATCATCTATGGGCAGGGAAGAGTGAAGGAGACCCCAGCTCCTCTTTTGCAAGTTATATTTGATAAAGGAACATTGGTCCAGTCATGCATCCAAGGAAGCTTAAACCCTCAAACTCTTCCTGTAGTAACTGGTAGAATGGGCTTTCTGTACAGGAATGGGGTTCCAATGCGAGCAGATGGTCACCGCATCCGTCTGTCCCAAGATGGAAGCCTAATTATAAACAACGCTGAGGCCGGTGACGAGGGATCCTACACATGCAATGCCTACAGGGGGAGCAGCTCTGTCAGTGCCAGCACTGAGGTGAAAGTGATCAAGAGCAGGCCTGAAGGTGAGCATGACATGTCCTGCCCCTCTGGTGTCCCAGACATCACAAGGCCTTGTGCAAGGGCTGTCTGGATCGTTACTATATCAGTGTTCCATTTTGAGGCTTGTTTTAACTTTAGACTGAGTAGCACATAGGTCGAGTACAATATTTAAAAAAAAAAAAAAAGCCATCTGGCGTCCTTGCCTTCACAGCCCTCTGATCAGGGGTTTGTGTCTGCCCATCAGCCACCTTTCCTGGCCACACCTGTCCTCACAGCAGCAGCCTGGGCAGCAAGACTATGGCTTCTGCTCCATACTGAACCATCACGGTGCTATGTAGCACTGTCCTCACGCATACCTGAGCCTCATCACACCCCCATCTATGAAATGAAGATTAAATTCAGGAGTCAAGAGGCTTCTCTCATTGATGCCTAACATTTAGCTCTGGCCACCACAAGCTGGGCTCCTAGATCCCAATTCAGGCCCCTATAAACAGGCCTTTCAAAAGGTGCTGGGTTCCTACAACTCCCTGTGTTTCTGGCAGGAGCTATAGCTGCTCAGCAAAACAGGCCCCAACTGTGGTATCTGCCTTTGAATTGTTAGGCTCCCCCTCTCCCCATAGCTGAGCACTTCTGGAAGCTAGCAAAGACTTATTTACCTCAGCCATGGTATGGAAGGCAGGACACTGCTCTCTTCTCAGAGCGGGTGGTGGTGAATTGTAGGAAGACACACATGATCTGAGTCTAGCTCCTGGCAGCTCAAGTGACCTCTGGCTTGTTATGCCTTTAGAAATAATGCTGATGAAGAGAGAACTAATTCTTTCCTTCCCCCATTTAACTTGTCTTTCTCTTCCTGCCATTTGTTTTGCCGTAGCTGTGGATGTAACCAGAGAGTGTGTTGACCAGCCACACCTTGCCAATTGTGAGCTGATCCTACAGGCCCAGCTCTGCACTAACGAGTATTACTCTAGTTTCTGCTGCGCCAGTTGTTCTCGGTCCCAACTCCAGGACAGCCCTTCTCACCAACAGGGTTGAAGAGGTTTGGCCCAGCTCTAGCAGAAGGCAGGCTATGATGATGATGTGCCAGGAACAGGTGCGGCGAGAGACCTCATCCTTTTTACTCCCCCAACTCTTTCGGAGAGTATAGTTGTCTCCATAACTCAGGTGGGCTGTTTTACCCATGTATGAGTGCTACTTGCTGTAAGTGTTCAAAGGTGGCAGAACCTCCATTGTCTCAAACACATCACTGTGTGTGTTCAAAGGTTGTTCCACTTACACATGCTTTGCTATTGAACGTCTCTTTAGCCTAAGAAAAGCTGCCTTATTTCAAAGAAATACTAAGAACCAAAGAAATCTTTTAGAGAAGCTTTAATGGTGATGTAAAAGGAGAGAGACAGTACAAGCACAAGGAAACATCTCCTGAGAAGAGAACCTGTGAGCCATTTGGAGAAAGACAACCACCATCCAACTAATGCTCTGAACCAGGAGGCTGTACAGACACTGTTTCCATCCAAAAGCCCACATGCACTTCACTCAGAGGGGGAACAGACATATTGGATGCAAAATATGGTGGTTCAATCCCATGAGAGCCTGAATATTTCTCTGCAGCTATTTCTATTGTCCACCTTTCATCCTAACACATTTAACACAACTTCAGGCAGAGGCCATTCAGCCTCCACTGTTTGGGGATGAAACAGCTATCATTACTGATCATACCAATGAGAGCATTTTGGGGTGGGGGCAAGTCTCCATCTTGTAACCACCCCTCCACTGATAAAAATCACAGCCCTAATTTTAAGATTGTCCCTTTTTATAGTGGAGCCAAATACAGCATCTGTAATACCACAGCAACAGGCTGGTGCTAAGAGCAAAGACTTTTCTACCAAGTGACTACCCAGTGCCTTAGAGCTCTGGCTTAGTTTAACTACCGTAAGGCCACACGTCCTTAAGCTTCCAGATGGTGTTGCCACAGGTAATAAGGAGAGCCGCATAGTGTAAATATAAGAACTTTTTATCTGCTCATGACAAAAAAAAAAAAAAAAAGGAGTGGCAACACATGTATACAAAGGCCTGTGAAAGCAAAAACTATGCCCAGTAGCCACAGAATGTGGAAGTGCCTTGTTCAAACTGAAAAAGGGTAACTTAAAAACATACCAAAAATTGAATTATCGCCTCCTATGCTGCTGTTATGTAGAACAGTTCCCCTAGAATGAGTCACTAGCATCTGGCTATAGCCACCCTTCTTTGTGCCAGCTGTAACATAAGTGGGTTAATTTTGGTTAACTCCACCACTTACACCCTCTAATTCCAGGCTGCACAGCAGCATAGTTCTGCTAAGTCAGCAGCTGGTAGTTCCTGTTTGATGCCATGCTGGGGCCCTACTTCACTGATGTCCCCATCCATGCACTGTGCTAATTTTGCTAGCATAAAACTGGATTTTGGTTAGTCGTTAGCAATGCAGATTGAAGTGAATGTGTGCCACGTACTAGCTCAGTTAATGGTAATCCAGTCCATGCATCAAATAATCCGTGCTGTGTGAGAAGAGTTGGTTGCTCACCTGTGTAACTCTGTTCTTCGAGATGTGTGTCCCGTGATGCTCCACTGAAGGTGTTGCAGCGTCCGGACACCACTCGACGGTGATTTTCAAAGCAGGGATACAGCAGGCTGCGCTCGCGCCTAACGAGCACGCGGCGCCACCCGAGCGGCTCAGCGCGAGCGCGCCCGCTGTCCCTCAGTTCCTTCTTCCCAGCAGGTTAACATCTGTAAGAAACAGGACAAGAGGGGAGGAAGGGAGGGTGGTGGAGCATCACGGGACACACATCTCGAAGAACAGAGTTACACAGGTGAGTAACCAACTCTTCTTCTTCGAGTGATGTCCCGTGCTGCTCCACTGAAGGTGACTACGTAGCAGTTATGCCAGAAGGTGGTGGGATGTCCTGGCTGAAGACAAGATCTCATGACCCATTACTGTATCTGTAACTGCTGATAAGTCTAGAGCGTAATGAGATATGAAGGTGTGTGGATTGGACCATGTCGCTGCTCTACAGATATCTTGGACATGAACATTATGTAAGAAGGCCGTAGTTGCTGCCATAGCCCGAGTGGAGTGCGAACGAATGCCCGGCGGAGGCTGGGTGTTCGTAATCCTGTAGGACGTGTGAATACAGTCCCTAATCCACTTTGAAAGTCTCTGATTGGAAATGGGTTCCCCTTTTTGTCGTTCTGCAAACGATACAAATAGTTTATTCGATTTTCGAAAAGGAGCTGTTCGATCAATATAAAAGGCAAGCGCCCTCCGCACGTCAAGGGTATGCAGTGAAGCTTGCAATGACGAAGTATGCGGTTTTGGGCAAAATGTAGGAAGGTGAATAGGTTGATTAACATGAAATGTTGAGACTACCTTAGGCAAAAAGCAGGGGTCCAAATGTAGTGATACCTTGTCTTTATGAAAAACAGTGTAGGGGGGATCGCAGCGTAACGCGTTCAGCTCACCCACTCGCCTTGCGGATGTGATGGCGACCAAGAAGGATACCTTCATGGAGAGGTAGTAAAGAGAACAGGTTGCCAGCGGCTCAAATGGCAATTTCGTGAGTGCTGTAAGAACAAGGGTGAGGTTCCATGGGGTTGCTAGAGGACGAATAGGCGGAAAAGTGTTCTTCAATCCCTTTAGGAACCTTTTAACCATGGGATGAGCAAAAAGCGAGGAATTGCTCGAAGGGCGGAGTGCTGATATGGCAGAGAGGTGAACCCGTAGGGAACTATTAGAAAGAGACAAATGCTTTAAGTGGAGGAGATAGTCCAATATCTGGGGTATAGTAGTCTGGTCAGGACAAATGTCATTGGCTATACACCATGTGGTGAAGCGTCGCCACTTGTAAGAATATGAACTTCTAGTGGATGATCTTCTGCTATTGAGTAGAATGTCTTTGACTTGGTGGGAGCAGGAGTCCTCACCTACCCGGAACCAATTAGATACCACGCCGTGAGGTGTAGCCTGGAGATGTCTGGGTGGTGCGCTAGAGGCTTGGTCTGATATAATAAGTCCTGTATTAGTGGGAGGCATATTGGTCTGCGTACCGATAGATCGAGTAGGTGTGGGAACCAAAACTGGCGTGGCCATGCTGGAACGATTAATATCACTGACGCCCGGTCGTGTTTGATTTTCTGAATGACCCTGGGTATTAAAGGGGTCGGTGGAAAAGCATACAGCAGATGCCTCGCCCAGCTAGAGTGAAAGACCGTGAGCTGTGCGGACGGTTGAAAAGGAACTGAGGGACAGCGGGCGTGCTCGCGCTGAGCCGCTCGGGCGGCGCCGCGTGCTCGTTAGGCACGAGCGCAGCCTGCTGTATCCCTGCTTTGAAAATCACCGTCGAGTGGTGTCCGGACGCTGCAACACCTTCAGTGGAGCAGCACGGGACATCACTCGAAGAAGAACAGTGTTTTCTAAACCTGAACATGGTGGAGCAAAGTTTACTCCAGTGCATCCTGCCCTCATCTTTTCGCCACCCATGCAGGCTACTGAACAAAATTAGCCACGCTTTCCTGCAGCAGAGCTTTTGTAGTTCCTGTATGAGGAAACAGCAACAGCTACTTTTCTCTGCTTGGTTTTTGATTCATGAGTTAGGAAGCATATCCATTTCATAGAGCTACTAAGTGCTTTAGTTCACTAATGTCTAGACCGCACTTTGCTGTGTTGCACTCTGCCAGTGACATACAAATGTATGCAATTCACATCCTAAAGCTCTCAATATTAACCAAGATCCCACTCCTCCACGATCACTATGCCAGTGCTAAGGAATGCCACCCTACAGCACACTGTCCCTAGGAGAAGAAATGCAGCTCCAGGCTAGACCTGCGCCTTCTGTCTGAGCATTGCAGTGTCAGGAAGAAAGCATATAAAGTGCAGTGCATTATAGATCTTTATCCAAAACTGAATGACAAGGTGAACTGTAGATTTACTAGTGTAACAACTTCTAGTATTTAAAACAGGTTAGCAAGAGTTACCCTTTGGTTGAGTTAGTCAGTTGTGGCACCCATGTAAATTGTCAGTTCTTGAAGCACAGGATTTGCAGCAAGTTCCATGTGAAGTTTCTTTTAAGTTATCTGATGTCTTGACATCTAGGGAGTGGCATCAGTTACATGAACTTGATCATATTTCTTCAAGGTTTAAAGATGGAGGAGGAGCAGTTTCAGTGGAGGTATTTGAATTTTCAAACAGTTGTATGTTCTCTGGCTATTTTCAAGTGGATTTCTAAATACACATGTTCCCTTTACACTGCAGGGGACTTCATGCTGTTTTAAAAAGGCATGCCACCACTGTAGAAGCTGAAAGATGATGCCCTTTCCTCTACCCATGTTATTCACCATTTTGAATACAAGATGTTGCTGAACCTTTAATTGCATAACCAAAATAGTTGGTGGCATACTTCTGTGGGCTGCAGGAAGATCACATTTGGCTGGGACTGACATCCAGTGGGAGGTGTAGCTAGGTCAGGCAAATCTGAATTTGATATTTCCCTTAACTATGGCTATTTATAAGAGTAATAAGTTATGATCTGTATTTGCTGCTGCAGAAGATGTCATTCTGTTTGGAAATAATATGCTCATGGTATTAGATGAGCAGAGATAGAGTTAACGGTGCATGTCAAATCTTAAACTCAGTGCTGCCTGACTTGAATGCTTAGCCATGCAACTTTAATGTAATACAATTGGCTTATCAAGTGTTTTTTGTTTTTTTTTTTTTGGAAAGAAAAACAAAAATTCTTCATGGCCTGGAGATAATGAGTCTTGCCCTGTGGACACACATCAGGTTTAGCAGCTACAGAAAGTATCAATTTAGTTCTATCAAAAAACCAACAGTGCAACTTCCCTTTACTTGGCTTTCATGGTGAAACAAAACTTCTTGTACCCTTCAAGATACAAATTATGGGACACCGCAGAATGATGGCCTTTTAAAAAAAGGGAAACATGAAGCACTGCGCAGAGAGGAAAAGTTCATTCATCACCACTCAAGAACTCACCTGAATAGCAAAAGCTGCAGCCAATAGACATATGAAAAAAAAAAAAAACTCAGAAAAATGGAGAATAGTTAAGGGGAGAGATGGATTGCTCTCCCCAGAGGCTTCCAGGATCTTTACACAGGTTAAGAGACAAACCTCTGCTCCTTCCCATTGTTATATGGCAGCCAGATTGAAACAGAAGGATGTCATCCATCACTGCTGAATCCACACCATGGAAGTACAAGAGCCCAAGACATTTACTCTGATCTGTGAATTAGTGGTCCAAACCAAAAAGCTCACCAGGCAGTGAAAAATACTCTGAAGGTCTAATTTTCAGACCACTCAAAACTTCCAGTGAAGTCAGAGAGAATCTTAGGTGCCCAAACACTTTGGAAAAAACACAAAACAGGTTTTAAAGTTCTAGGTAACCAGTTTTACTAGTACATAGAACAGGAGGTCTCAAACTCAAATCACCATGAGGGCTGCACAAAGATTAGTATGGTAGCCCAAGGGCTGCACCACTGAGATCCTTCCATACAACTATATCGCAAATATCAGTAATGATTGTGTCATGGCGGGCCACAGGAAATAGCTTTAGGGGCCGCATGCGGCCCTTGGGTCACGTGTTTGAGACCCCTGACATAGAATTTATGGGAAAAGGAATACAGCTGTTGAAAAACAATATTTTAATACAGGCTATGAAGTGGCTTCCAAGATTATCAGTCAAGTATGCATATGAACTGGGTAAATAGGGTACAAAAAAGTGTGCAGGGGGATGGAAGAGTATGAAACATGGAAAAACAAGGAAAATGCAACAGTTTCTACCACCAACATTTATTTCTGTTAAAGCAGATTATAAATCATCATCAGTACAAATATATAACTTACATTTGCTTGTAAGGCCAAAGTTTAAAAGTAATGTTAAAATGAGATGGATTTCACAAGTCACCAGAGGCAGAACTTGGAACAGCTGCAGCTTTAATCACAAGGTTTCACAAACAAACAAAAATTTTTTAAAAAACCCAATCTACTGAACAGACCAACACAAAATGTGTTCTGGGTAGCCCCGGATTGTAGATATGGTTACAGTAAATCACAGTAGTGTTAAAATTGATAGAATTGAGACAAGGAAACTGCAGCAGTACATGAAAGAAAATACATATAATATTTTAGTCTGATTTCATTTAAAAAAAGAATTTCCCCATGATTTTCAAACCATGGCAATACTGTTCTTTAATTTTATTTATTTCAAACTACTCTATAATGATTTTATTGGTCATGATTGTTGTTGCAATATGCTACTTACAATGAACTGATACAAGAACAAGCTAAAGGACCCACTCTGCTCCCTCCCCTCATATTACTTACAATAAGAATCAGTGATAAATCAATCTTATGTACAATTTCTTACATCCAACCCCTTTTACCTTTGGCAAGATTACTTACAACTCATACAGCTTTTAATCACCAGAACTATTTAAAATATTCTAAATACATAAAAATAAAGATTTTGGCTTTATTTTATTCTTTATATATATATATAATAATAATAATATTAGCTCTGTTACTCAAAATGGAAGCTCAACTTTTTCCACAAACAGCTTTTGCTGGGCAGTTGAGAATTCTACCTTCTCCTAGCACACCCAATAACTCCTTTCTCCACCTTAGAAAACTCTGCTTCCTCTTTCCTCCAGGGGAATGTTCAGAAGTTACCAGAATGAAGACAGACACTAAAGACAAAAGGTTGATCATGGGCTTTTCACCACATGAGCACTTTGAATTTTCCAGCAAAGGGCATCAGGGCTCAAATGCCCACCTCTGATCTGTTAAGTTTCCTCTGCAACCCAGCCTTCCAAGGGGGGAGGGAGGGAGGGAATACAGAAAGGTAATTTCTCCATGATTCCTTTTCTAATAACTGCAAAGCAGGTTCATTGTAGGTTCTTCCTCCCCAGGAGTGCTCCCTCTTAATGCCTGTTCTCATTTGTACTTTTGGGTTTATCAAAATATACTGATTAGAAATGGTCCTCATCATGCTCTCCGTCCTAGCACACAATACACCCGAGCCACAGGGCTGTTTAAAGTTCAATCTCAAATGTCTTCTGTAAATCACTTGAGAAAGGGTTAGTTGGAGATGGGTTAGTGCGCTGCTTTGACTTGCTTTCTAGTGCTGCCCACTGTGCTTCAAATGGATCTACCTGGGGGGCAGATGCAGGCGGCTGGAAAGACTTGTCCTCTGTGGCCCACTTGCCACCATCAACTCCGTTGAAAGCTGCTGCACCATTGTGCTGAGCAGGAGATTTGAAGAAGGGGCTGGCAGTAGCACTGTTGGTTTCATACTGGGGGAATGTCTGCTGTTTGATAAGACCCGGTGACTGATGGGGATGAGATGCTGGAGCGTGACCTGCAGTTCCAAAAACATTGGCTACCATCTGAGAAGGAGTGATTCCAACCACAGGCACGCTGGGGGCAGAAAAGGTCATTCCATTTGCTACAGCATATGGCTGCGCAGGGATAAACGCTGGTGGCATTGGTGGAACCACACCAACTGGCACTGGCTGAGGCGCAACAAAAGTGTTCACTGGAAAAGGTGGTGCTGGCTGAGAGGCTGCAAGGGGAGGCTGTATTAATGGCTGTGGGGCTGCTGATGGCGGCTGCTGGGCTTTGACAGTCTTTGACACTTCTTCCAACCAGCGGTCTGCCTCAGAGGGAGTGCGTCTGTGGGTCATCTGGAAGAGATTTGGGGAAGCTGCCCCAGAAGAGGTGCTCCATTCAGTACCTGGAAAGGAAACAGGGTGAAGCCACTAAAATGTCTGCTTGCAGGCTATGTTCATGCCCTTACCCATGCTAGTCAAAGATGT
Source organism: Podocnemis expansa (assembly GCA_007922195.1). Taxonomy (NCBI): domain Eukaryota; kingdom Metazoa; phylum Chordata; order Testudines; family Podocnemididae; genus Podocnemis; species Podocnemis expansa. Next base: position 88,531,221 of record ML681963.1, on the reverse strand, counting down.
ATAGTCAAAAGCAGCTCCATGCTCCCAGCCCTCACTGCTTGTGAGGATCCTGCGATCTCTCCAAGCACATTTTTGTACCCCACCAGCCAAGTGTGCAGGCCAAGAATACATTCAACTCATGTGGAAACTGACCTCTTCAGAAACTGGGAAATAGGACTTTGAGGAATGGGGCAGGGGCAGAATTTACTTGTTCCAGAAAAGATTTTAATCTAATCAAATTTGCTGCTAGCACTCCGATCACTCCCATGGAGCTTGGGACACTGGCAGAACTTGAAGCATCTTTTTACTTCAGAGATCTGATGCTTTTTCCACAAGGGGGAAAAAGGCACGCAGGACAAGGTAGCACTACCTTCCCTCACTATAGGAAAAGACAATTTAAGACTTCTCTGTCCAGAGCAGAAGAGCTTTTGAACATGCAGGTCAGGCCTGGTGGACTCTTAGAATCCAAGCGGAAAGGGAGGTAGAATACAAGCCATGACAAGCTATGATGGTAGCAAGAGTTTGATTTTTATTTCTATTTAACAGGGCCACAAAGTCTCTTCCCACTGCTTAGTTTTTCATCTTGTCTTACTTTGTGTCCCTTGTTTTCCAAAACCAAGCAATTGTAAATGATGGTAGACCAGATGACTTAGAGCATGAATTCCTATTCATCCACAGAACATGCAGATGATGGGCAAGAATATGAATTCTCTCCACTGCTCATTAACCCAGAGATGGGTGGAATGATCACAGCTAGGGAGATAGATGCAAGCTCTGTCTCCACAGCCAATTCAAGCCTTGGTCTTTCTACTTGCAGCCCACAAAGGTGTTAACTACTACCTGCCTACTCAGAATCCTGGCCACTCAGACCAACCACCAACTGCACAAAGACCAAGATCTTCAGATGGCAAAAATCTTTTTAGGCATTATAACTGAGGCGAGACTGGAATCTGTGACCCCACAATAAACTGTTCTGTACCCCCATCATTAAGGCTGGATTTGTTACAAATTCCAAAAGTTAGCAAAGGATTGTGCAGAAGGGAGCAGGGGTTGTTCAAGTATCTTAGCCCTAACAGATTTTAGGATTTTACAGGAGGTTGGATGTGATGAGGCTGGGAATTCATGAACACTGTAGGAACATGCTTAAGGTGCTCACATTTTCTGTAAGATAGGTGTAGGATTTCAGTTATTTGTACTGTGTTAGACAAAATATACATGCTTTCTATTGCATAGATACTGTATGCCCAAACACATAGGAGGAATATTCAACAATCTGCAACACTAATAAAATAGTTCAACTGTACTTACTATAACACCCTTGTTTTTGTTCTTCCTTCTCCCCTTTCCTTCCTCTTCCTATATAATTCAGTTTATTAAGCTCTAGTTTTTCAACAATCTTGATATTCAACATTTCAGTTTATTTTCCCTGGCAGCTCAACTTTGAACTCTTCTTTTCAACACAGTTTCTCTTCAGATTCCACATCATTTCTCCCTCCTCCAGTGTTCATTTGTTCCTTCCTTCTTTCTCCCCTTCTCAAGGTCCCCTTGTCCCCTTCTTCCTCTCCCCATACCCTGTTCTCATTCCAGCTAGTTTTAGTTATTCTCCCTTCCCTCGATTCCTGACAATATTCTACCAACTTTCCAACTGTGAAAGAAAGGGGGAACCAGGAAGGCATAGAGGCAGTACTCTTGTTCAGATGCTACTCAAGTGTTTTGCTTGAGTAGAGCATCTCTGTGATCTGTGAGTTATTAACTCTTTAATTCCTAAATTCAGGCAAAGACAGAACTCTCAAATTGCAGCAGCAATCAGTGTAGAAACTATCCACAGATCAAGAGTCTACTGCTGCCACTGCACATGAACTGCACTGGTAAATAAGGCCTAGATTTAAGGATCTGTGGTTAATTCATCCCTGAGTTTGATGCTAAACAGCTGAAAACATTTCGGTGGCAAAATTAAACCCTGGGCTGGCTGGGAAGTTATCAGAGCAGGAATTCAGGTCTCATCTACATGGGAAAGGTTTATAATCAGTTCTACAGGTAAAATAACCCTTCAATCCCATTTGGACAAATCTATTCTGACAGAGATGGCTTTTTGGTTTAGTTTTAATACATTCCCAAGCAACATCAACTAAAACAAAAATACTGAACCAAGAGTGCTCTTTTGGGGCGTACTTATGTTGGTATATTGTTTTAAATTCACATTGCAACTTATGCCAAAAAAAGCTTTCCCATGTATTCAAGGTCATAGCTAACTCAAGGCCCAAACTGGGGCCCTCAGTGGCAGCTTTAGCTTCTAAAGAAGCCAGATAAAGAACCATTAATAGTAATGGTGCTAATCTGATGATGATTTGTGATTTAGATGATGGCAGAGAGAGCACACACAAAGTTTGCCAATGATACCAAGCCAGGAGGGGTTGCAAGTGCTTTGGAGGACAGGGACACAATTCAAAATGATTTGGACAAACTGTGAAATGGTCCGAGATAAACAGAATGAAATTCAGTAGAGACAAGTGTAGATTACCCCACTTAGGAAAGAATGATCCATTGCACAGGTACTAAATGGACAAAGACTGCCTAGGAAGGAGGAAAAAAAAAAAAAAAAAAAAAGGAGCCATGTGGCACTTTAAGACTAACGGATTTATTTTTCGCATGAGCTTTCGTGGGAGAAAATCCCACTTCGTCAGATGCTTCAAAGCATCTGATGAAGTGGGATTTTCTCCCACGAAAGCTCATGTGAAAAATAAAGCTGTTAGTCTTAAAGTGCCACACGGCTCCTTGTTTTTTTTTGCTGGACTAGACTAACACGGCTATCCCTTTGGAATTGACTAGGAAGGAGAACCATGGAAAAGGATCAGGGTGTTATAGTGGACCACAAGCTAAATACAACTCAACTGTGTAACAGTGTTGCAAAAAAAATAAGCAAACACCATTCTGGATTAACAGGAGTATTGTAAGAAAGACATGAGAAGTAATTCTTCCACTCTACTCCGCCCTGATTAGGCCTCAACTGGAGTACTGTGTGCCTCATTCAGGAAAGATGTGGACAAACTGGAGAAAGTCCAAAGAAGAGCAACACGAATGATTAGAGGTCTGGAACACTTGAATTATGAGGGAAGACTGAAAGACCTGGGTTTGTTTACTCCAGAAAAAAAAGGAGACAGATGGGACATGATAACAGTTTAAGTATCTGAGAGGCTGTCAAGATGAGAAGGGAGAAAAAAAAACTGTTCTCCTTAACTGTTGATAATAGGACAAGCAGCAATGGGTTTAAATTATGGAAAGGGAGGTTTAGGTTGGAGATTAAGAAAAAATTCTTAACTGTCAGGGTGATTAACCAGTGGAATAAGTTGCCTAGGCAGGTTGTGGTATCTCCATCATTGGAAGTGTTTAAGAGCAGGTTAGACAAGTACCTGTCATGGATGGTTTAAATGGGTACTTGGTCCTGCCATGAGTGCAGGGGAGTGGACGATCTCTCATGGGCCCTTTCAGTTTCTATTAATTCTATGATTAAAGACCATTAGCAGCAGAATAAAAATCTCTTTATTGATGCCAATAAAAAGAGATATCTTAAATTCAGAAACAGATAAGAGTTTTGTTTTGGGTCTCTAATTTTCATGGCTTGTCTTTCTGGCAGCTTAAAAAAATCATCAGGTGCTGAGACAAAAAACCCTGTCAAATCAACCACTTCATCGCTTCCCTCTCCTACTTGCACGAAACTCCCTACTCTGGCTTTTGTCACTGTTTCTTCCATTCCTTCAAGATGCATCTGCAGCTCTTCCAGGGGCTCAATCATACCTTTGACCCCAGGTTGTCCAACAAGCTCAGAGATTCTGCACCCAGTCTTACCAGAGAATGTGGCTGCAGCTCCAGTGTTAGCAGCAGGGGCATGAGCCCAAGGATTGGTTTCACGAACTGGCATAGCTTTGGGTGCTACAGCAGCTTGGGATGGTTTAACAGCATGCACACAGAAGGCAGAGACAGTGCCATTAACTAAAATGGGAGCAGACAACATCAATGTTGTTAATTCATGCAAGGCGTGCAGGTGACTGGATGGAAGGGCCTTGACACTTCTGCCAACGCACAACACTTTCATAAACACACATGACAAAAGCTTGTGTCAATTAGCCAAGTGTGAAACAGTGACTAATTTACAGCCCATATAAAGTTTATAAAGCCAGTTATTTTAGTTGTACCAAATCAACAGTTAGCTGCACAGCTGGAGTGTGCAACTTTAAAATCTTATCAGTAGATAAGAAGTTAGTTTTAGGAATAAAGCTGATTCAAACTAGCTGAAATCAAAGCAGGTATGCAGACAAACAGAATGGAAGTTATGGTGCAGCAACAGTCAAGCAGTGATACAGTCATTAATTTCAAACTCAAAAGCAACTGATTTAATTTCCTCTGTGATTTAAACAACAAAGTTCTTCCATCGCAATACTCTATTCCAGGGGGTTCTCAACCTTGTCAGGATCACAACATGAACAGCTGGGAACGCTCCCAGCCATTCATGACATACCAGGGCTCTCTCCCTTGGCAGCCCCCCCCAGCAGCCTGCAATCCCCAAGTCCGTCACCCCACAGCACCTGCTCTGGCCCCAGCTCTCACTGCAGTTCCAGCTTTGGCCCCGCTGCTCTGGCCCTGCAGCTCCTCCACTTTGGCCCTGCTGCTTCTCTGGCCCCCTACCTGCCCTGTGGCCCCCCCCCCACTCATCTTCTTAACAAAGGGGTCCCACAGCTTCCAGAGAAACCCACTACCCTGCCCTGGGCTTGGTACACAGGGCAGGAAGTATAAAAATGCCCCACCTCCAGCTCCTAGCGTGCTGGATGCGTCAGCAGCCTGTGAGAGTCACACAGACAGGCTGCCAGTGTTAACAGCCAAAAGCTCCCTGTGGCAGCTCACCAGCCACGTGGGAGCTTAGCCCACTCCGACAAACTTGCTGCTGTGTCATGACACACTTTTGCGTCGCAACCCAGCAGTTGAGAACTGCTGTTTTCATCCTCATTGGGGATATCTCATATACTAAAAACATGAGGCCAGTAGCACAATTAAACAACTCCCATCTCATCATGTCTCCATGTTTTAAACCAAAAGGATGTTTTGGTGTCATTTGCATACATGCTTGATCTTCAGTCTGAGAGGCCCCTCTCCACCTCACTTGCATACACTGCCACACTTAAGACTGCAGTGCCAATTTAGTAGCCAGAATATTAAAGCAGACATTGTCTCTCCCCACCATATCCTTGACAGAACACAATTTTGGGGGTGTTAAGAGTTTGGAGATTAGAAACCAAAACAGAGGAAACAAACAGCTACATGTACATGAGATGAATAAAGCAGGATGCTTATTCAAACCGAAAGTGATACAATGGCCATGCAAGAGGAAATCTGAGACACTCCAGTGATGACATGTTTCTGGAAAGCAACATTTCACAAACACAAACATTTTCCCACATCTGCACAAGTTTAAAAAGTCACAAACCTTGAACAGCAGAAGACTGTGGTGCAACTACTGTGACTGGCTTTGTCATAGGGGCAGAGGAGAAGGGATCCTCTGACGGTGCGCTGAAAGCATTAGTAATTTGGGAGCACAGGGAGCTGATGCTGTCCATTTCTCCTTCCACCTCAGGGACTGAAAATTAAACATAGACCATTACTCATCGGAAGTTAAAGGACACCAAAATAAGACGACAAATATTGAAGCAGTTAAAATGGTCCAGTTTCCTTATCTCAAGATATTCTCTCTCTTTACTTGGATAGCCATCTACACAGATTGGGTTCACCATGGATTCAGAGGTTGCTAAAGATTTGGCAGCAGAAATAGAGAGCCATAGCCAGCATATTTCAGGAGTTGTATTTCTGAGAGATAGCAAAGTAGCTGGTTTCTAGGTCTGAAGTGAGTTTCTCACTGCTCTGAATCAAGATGTAAAATTGATGCAACTATTCAAATTATATGCATCAAATGGCATGACAGCAAATCACAGGGGCCAGTAAGATGTTTATTAGTGTTAGGTGTTGCTGCCATTCAGAGAACGATCACATACTTATAGACGTTGCTAAAAGTGAAGCTGTAAGGAACAGCAATGACAATTCAAATACTTGGAGAGTGTTATAACTGGGACAATTAAAAGCCAGGACATACAAAACAATGCTGACACTTTCTCAAACTGCCTAGATACTGCAGGTCATGTGATATAATTTAACATCACCATTTCTTAAGGATGCATTTGATGTTCTATAGCAACTCACTGATTATGCCACATCCTTATCACTACTTCAACTTAAACTTATATTTCTTTTTAATAAAACTACTACAGTTAAAATTTTCTGTCTATTGTATAAGTTGATTGTACCACATTTCCATGTGTCAGTATGTGTGTGGAAAAAATAAGGCTTTTCTGGCAAACAATGTTGAAGTGTCAGATTTTCCAGATATTCCTACTTGCACTGCTCTCCAAACATGCCTCTAAATATCAGCCCCACACCATTCAACAGTACATGGAGACAATGTAAGCAAAACAGCAGCATCCCAGAGATTACAAGTGCCATGAAAAGTTCAGGAAGGCTGGATATATGCCAGCTGAGTATGATACTTAAAAGGCACACCCTTACTAAAGGCAGTGCTTTATTGGGACATCTCCCACAGAATCCCTTTAACCTGACACTGAATGGGAATGATAACTGCAAAAAAAGACAGTGATAAAATAAATTCTTAATATGGATGTATTTAGCTAGCACTAAGTAGTTTGTTACCAGATATTAAGCAAATGTGAAACCATTTGACAACTTCTGCTTTAACAGAGCATAAAGATGAGAAGGTTAAGAACAAATGAGGTTTGTAAATATTACCTCTTATTGTTGGCCTTATCCAGTAAAAGGTTTTTTTTTTTTTTAAAAACAAAACAAAACAAAAAGCAAAATAAGGTTTCAGATTTTTACAACTGATCTATCCGTTGCTAAATCAGAATATAAACCATGTAGCAGGACCTCCTATTTAATGGGATTCTACTATATTGATTTTATTAATAAAATATGTAAACTTTACTATTTACATTTGTAGTGGGATGATTTAGTGTGAAAGCTCCAACATTTCTCACACAGCATTGCCCACCAAAATGCAGCCATTTTGCACCATTTAGTATTAAACAAAGTTGTTTTGGGTGTGGAGGTAAAAGCAGCTCACAACTGCTCAGAAAAGGAAAAATTAGGGAGGCAGACTCTGACAGGAACCTCTTGGCTAACACTTTTGAAAAAAGTCATAGGATCTTTAATGTTCACAAGTGGTCAAAGCTTTACGTTTTACATAGGAAAAGCCATTATACATGCATTTTGATGACAGCAAGGGAAGAATACCACCATCAATTCTTTCTGCAGCACCCTGAGTGTCTCCCAAAGGTCTCAAACACCATGAACAAGTCAGTTTACATTCTGCTAACAGGTTACACATGAAACTCTCCAATCCCTTCCCTGCCAACACAGGTCTTCTGTACTGTGGCACTTTTTGTGAGTGGCAAGCCATCTGAAGTAGAGTGGGAAGGAGGAACTGGTATATTCAACAGCACTTAGCAAGTCAGCTGCATGGTTAAAATCAGGAAGGAAAGGAAACTTTTGAGTTCTGCACTTGTAAACAGTGTTACAATAGAACACACTCTTGCTTTTACCTGAGTTCTTCATGGGAAAGTCTGTCTTTCTTTGCACCGTTGAAGGCAGTTCATTTATTCGCAAGGACAATTGGCGTTTAAAGGGGGACATCTTTTGGCTAAGGGCAGGGAAACCTCGGAAAGAGCCTTGTCTGGCAAGCTGCTCTATGGGGGCATGCCTTCGTGGGATTGCATGGGGATTGTTCATCTCTTTATCTAGAGAGGCAGCGATCTCAGCAGTGGGAGAGGCTGGAGAGCCAGGAGATGGGGCAGCATTGCTGGATGTAGCACTTGGAGCTGCTGTTGTTTTCACATCAGTTACAGCTGTGAAGAGAAACAAGAGATAGTTTTAAGCAAGTAAAACATTGCTGAACACTTCATAGGGTCAGCAGCACTGGTGTGTTTTCCAAGGATACATTTGCTGTAACTGTAGTTAAAAACTGCCTTTCTAGAGCCAAGTGTTAATATTACAAGAGCAAAATCAGTTCTCCACAGCAATG
>ML681963.1:88272954-88522705 GCA_007922195.1 Podocnemis expansa | reverse complement strand
GGGGGGGGCTGAGCAGGAGCAGCGGGGGCAGGGCTGTCAGGAGCGGGGGGAGGGGCCCCGCAGGGGGGGAGGGGGAGCGCAGCGAGCAACCAGAGTTGCTCAGCTGCCCTCTCCCCTTAGAGGGAACAGTTAGTTTTCACCATTGGCATCTGTTATCACACCTCCATGATCAACATGAAGTAAGGGAACTTCACAGGAGCAGGAGCCTGTAAAATGTATTTTCCTTTTCAGCTGAGGTGTGCTGATATGCCAGCTGCTCCTAAACCAGAAGCAATTCAGTTTTAGTTGTGGTTCAAAAAACCAAACAAATCCCAATTCAAGAACTTGTGGGGTAAAAAACACAGCCCTTTATTTATAAACTGGTGTAAAGTTGTGAGGTAAGCAACGCCTGTATAGAACTGTTAATGTTCCTTCTATTCAATAAAGTTACATGCCCCGTTCATCTCAGAGCAAGATGAAGAGACAGATTCTTCTGTTGTATTTACATATCTGGACAGAACAGTTGCCGGTCACTAGTTACATTTATACCCAAAGGTGCATTAAGTGAGAGCAAAGACACTTCATTTTTCAGTTGTGTCACTTGAAACTTAACTCTTGGTGAGGCAGACAACCAAGTTTAGTTCCAGCCATGTTGGTTTAAGCTCAGGTTAGGTCATGAGTGAATGCACCTACAAACCAATAGCCATGTATCAGGTTGACATCACTAAACCACTATAACAATTCCTGCCTAGAAGGGTCACACTACCAGAACAGTAGATATGATGCTGCTCACAATGGAGGGTATATGGAATAAAAATGCACTTCTCTAGCTGGGACATAAGTTAAATCAGTTCTAGGAGAATTAAATATCACCATTTAAGTAGAGAAACCGACACCCACACAGCAGTGCTCTCTATAGAATGCTTTCCAATGCATTTCCAAGCGATATCAAAGAAAATCTTTATGCTGGAGATTTCTGAAGTGGCAAAGATTAGAAGAAGAATTTTACTGGGATGTCCTGCCCCTTCAATTCCTAGTAGCTGCAGCTGTTCAGGATGCTGATCGCTCAATTGAAAAAACCTCTAATCTGTCTTCCCTTGAAAAAGATTTCACACCTTTAGACTATTTTCTGTGACTCATGCCTTTGAATTACGTTGACTTCCAAGTGAAAGCTTCATTTAGTACGTTTCAGAATTGATGCAGTGGGAATAGTGGTGGATGATGAAGATTAAACTAACAAGATTAGAGTGAAAACATGAAACTTGTTATAGAAGTTTTATTAGAGGTAACATTCTACCCCGTTGTCAAACTAGAGAGACTACTACTTCCTGTAGTTCTACTTGTTTACTAGAAAAATCAAGTAGGCCCCAATTTATTAGTTTATTTAACAAAAATTTGGGTCAGAAGATGGAGTCACCTTTACACAAACCTTGAAGCATTCTAAAACCTTTAATACCTTTACTTCAGGTCTCCAATTTTGACTGTGCAACTCTGTAGAACCCATTACCACTTTCGCATCTAACAAAAAGAAAGGTGACCTGGGCAACTGATTCATGAATGAGATCTTAAGTCTCCAGCGTTCTCTCTTCACGAATAAAAGGCAGCTGGTTTCCAGAAAAAACTGGACATTATCAAAATCAGAAAATACTGATTTTAAGTTTGAGTCAAAATACTGATTTTGAGTTTAAAAACTCTTTAAAAAGGCTCCATTTTATCATTACTGATTTTTAAAAAAATTTTTATTTAAAGTTATTTTAAAGTTATCTGGACCATTTTCATTGTAAAGCCCCTTTTATCCTGCGACCTACCACCTTGCCTCCACAAAATATCTTCTAACCCACCTGCTCAAAGACAAATATAAAGGTAGCAGCTTTTTTTAGTTGCACCACACATGGTTCAATGCTTCATGCTTTTCTAGGTCGAAAGGGGTAGCCGTCTTAGTCTTGTTTGTTTCACTGAACAAGGAACCCTGGGGCACTTTTAAAGCCTAAAATTTATTTAAGAATGCCACAGAACACCCTGTTTACGATTATCTACAGAGAATGTGGAGAAATGAAAAGAGCAGGGATTATGTTTCATATTTTCACATGGACATTAAAAATGTGGAAATGAAAAGTGTCCTGTACTATGTGATTAGCTGTGTTTTACCTGGAAATATAGGATTTTTTTTTTTTTTTGAGCTTCTAATCCTTTACTCTCTGCACAGGCTACAAGTCACACTTTGTACAGATTGTCCATGGTAAGCAAAATCACACACCTTGCAGTTCTTTACCTTTAGCATCCTGCATCTGTCTCATTATTTCCTCTCTTTCTGCTTGTTCAGTAGCTGTAGTGACTCTGAAAGACCCTTCTCTTGTGAATGTGGTTCTGCTAGCATCAAAAGTGGCAGTCACACCACACTCCTTTTCTCGTTTCTGCTTTCGCTCCAAGCAAGCTGCAAACGCACAGCCCACAGCATGACTCAGCCGTTCCCCCTGTACAAGAAGACACAGCATCATACAGGAACTGGAACAAATATACATACATGTGTTTCTTTTATAATTAAGCAACAAGCTGATTTCCCTAAGAAGAATCTAATTAAGGAGCCTAAGATAACTGTTGGGCCTGGTCACACCGCATGGGTTTAAATTAACCCTTTGTGTAGAAGGGCTTCATTCTGTTAGTACACAAGAACTGCTGGAAAACCCCAAACACAAGAGATTTCCAGATACACTGTTTGGTTTTACTGCTACTAAGACACTAGCGTATGATTTGCTTCTGGACACAGCTGTGATCAGGGGCATTCTGTGAAGCAATTTTTTGAGTAGCGAGTGCTCACATCCAAAAGACCGCCACTGTTACATATGCTGAAATTATTCAGAGAGATTAGGCTCACAGATCTTGAGTACCTGTGCTGCTAATGACCCTGATTGTGGGCCTAAACTAGAAGCAAGAAGCAGGCTTTCTGAAAACTGTGGTCTGTAATATTCTCAAGATTAAGCTGTACCATAGAGTCCCACAACAAACCCAGTTTGCTAAACAAAAGAACAAGGCTACTGTGATATGGAGCTTCCACACATTATCCCCCCGTTTAGAAGAGGAGAGGCTCATCATAACAGCAGTGAAACGCTAGGCATCTTCATGACTCAGTCTAGTGTGATCTCGGCCGGCCAGGGTGGAGGCATACGAAGAGATTTTATTGAGCAACCCATTATTCTACAAAGGGAGCTTTCAAGCCTTCTAAAAGACATCTCCAACATTGCAGCTGATGTCCAGAATTCAAGAGATCCACTGCCTTACAAATAGTGACAGGAATAACCTCCTTCCCAATCCCCCACTCAAAAAAGACCCAACTGTCTCCTTTTAATATTTAAAAGCCAAAGGCGATCACAATTTATGCAGTTTAATTCTGAGGACTAGAACTACTTTGCCTTCTCTGTATGGTTGCACACAAGAAGCCTAAAAAAAGCTACCAGGTCTATATTTAATTATCCTCTATAGAGTTTTTACCTCAGTGACTGTCATTTCTATTTCAGTTTTCAGCTGAATACATTTTCAGATACAAGTATCTTCTGTCTTTACTTTTAAATGTGCAGTTCTGTTCTGACTCCCTTCCATTTACACACCATGCTGGGCACCATCTCTCTCCATAAGGTGACTAGGCTACCACAGATGGGGGAGCAAACAATTTAAACAAAGAATTAGAGTTGCAACCATTCCAATAGCTATACAATATTTTGGTTTAGGGTAAAAACCCTTTGAATATATTCTGTAGGTAAAACTATGTTTCATCACATATAGACTTCAAACAGCTGCTGGGTGGAACTCTTCCTGCTTCTAGTCACAGGTGCCAATTGCAGATCATCATGCACAACTTACTGTGTCTTTTACAGCCATGAAGCAGTGACATATCCAGCGCCGTGTTGTGCCATCTCGACAGATATAAGAGAATGCCCTGTCAAAATTTCGATCCGGAGCACAGAAAGAAACCTTCTCTATCGTCTGATCAACTATAAGATCCTAAAGCAAAAAGAAACCCAAAAATAAGAGTGCAGACAGGGGCTTACTTAAAAGTACAAGTCATTGTCCATGTTACCTACAAAATGGCGTAGAACAAAGGAAAAAAACCCTAGTTCAAGTTCAAATAAATCTCATACTGGTTCAACAAAAGACATCCACAGAGGCATGTCTACACAGAAATAGAACACTCATGCAAAACGCTGGCCAACATTTTCTGGCTCAGGTTCATGGGCTCAGGCTACAACGCTATAAAATTGCAGTATAAGTGTTCACATCCAGGCTGGAGCCCAGACCGGAATGTCTGGATTGCAATTTTGTAGTCCCACATCCCCAGCAGCCCTGCAACCTAAATCAGCCGATACAACAGTTGTGTGTTTTATTGAAGTGTAGACACGCCCAGTAGGTACCAGGGAGAGGCAGATACTGTACGTGCCTTCAGACATGGAGGATGAGTGACAAGACAAGAGCCCTCTGAGAATTCATGGGTGTTCTTCAGCGTTAAGTGTTTGAATGATTCTTAGGATCCCTTTTTGGATTGGGATTAAGCTAGTGTCACTTGGACAGGGAAAACCATTTTTAGGCACAACTGATGGAATCAACTGCAAAAAAGTCATTCCAACTTTGGCAAAATAGGATGTAGGAACTAGTCTCATAAGTGAGCTCAGAAAGCATGGATAAGAAAGAAGAAGATCTAGTAGGATGCAAAAAATCAGAACTGTATTGTGCTAGATAGATATTTAAGAATTAAGTTTTAAAAATCGCTGAAGTACTGGTAGATGGTCCAGATCTACACGCACAAATTAACAGAAGAAATGGCCACATAAAAATGCAAACTGCTTGAAAGAAATGTGCTAGTTTTTCCATGCAAAAGTCAGTTAAAATACATTCTCAGAATGGTTCTTATGAAGTTGTTCCTTTACTTTAGGGCAGGGGTTGGGAACCCATGGCTCCCAAGCCACATGAGGCTCTTTAACAGCCACCTTGCAGCTCCAGGACGTCAGGCTGCATGGGGATGCTCTGCCAGATTTCAGGGCACTGTGCTACCCCTACCCTTCCACTGCACGATTCTGAGGCAGTGGGGTGGCCACACTGCGGCCCCTGGCACTTCAGGGTTGGGGAAGGAGCGACAGGTGGGACCAGAAGTCACCCAGCTCTCCCTCCTCTCTACTGCTAATGAGGAGCAGTGCCCCCAGCTGCCTCACCTGCCCCTCCCCAAGGGGTCGAGAGTGACCGGTGTAGAGTGCTTACTTTTGGCTGCGGGGCCCTTGAGCAGCCCATTTGGCAGAGTTTGGGCTGCTTCGCCTCCTGTCCCCCCCCCAGGACACAGCAGAGGCCCCCTCACCCCCAGACCCTGGATCAGGCCTGTTCCACATTGGGGGGTGGGGGGATGGAGAGGGCAGGGCTGGGGGAGAAGCAGCCCGAACTCTGCCAAACATGCTGCTCCAGGCACTCTCTGACCTCAGACAGGAGCAGCTGACCAGAGGCAGACCGGAGCACTGCTCCGTGGAGCAGAGGGGAGGGAGGACCGTGCAGCCTCTGGCCTTGTCCTGCCGCCTCCCCCCTGCCCAAAGTGCCTTGGATCTCGGTACAGCTGCCTCTGACTTGCGCGGTGCAAGGGCGAGGGTGGCGTGGTGCCCTGAAAGCTGGCAGCCTGAACCAGGACCCCTTCTATTCGGCCTTGGTGTGCGGCTGCCTGGTGGCCCCTGCAGGCCGGCACCTGGGTGCTTGGGCCTCCCCTGCCCCAAGTCTATATGCCAATGGAGGGGAGCAGAATGGGGAGAAGAGTGGGGGGGATAGAAAGGGGAGCAGAGCCCCAAGAGGTGGAGCTAAAAAGGGAACAGAGGTAGGGAGAGCCCGTTGGATCTGACAGGGGCAGGGCTCGCTGCTGTTGGGACGGGACTCATGGGAGAAGAAGAGAGGAAAGAGATAAAGAGCCAGACATGAATGGGGAGCAGGGGTTCGTGCAGCACAGAACTGTGGCAGGTCTGACCTGCTCCATGCTGCCCTGTGCAGGGAGAGGCAAATGTGTCTTGGCCCCTGGTGGCCAAGGATAGCCTTGGTCTGTCACTGGCGGGGGGCACCAGAAGGGCCAGCTAGCCTTGGGGGCTGGGGACACCAGGAAGCAGGAGGGCTAGCCACGTGGGACTGGGTGGAGAGAAGGGGCTGCTGTGGGGGTGGGGAGATGAGAAACTGCTGGGAGCTGGAGCCAGGCATGGGAGGATACCTGAAGCCAGGAGGGCTGGCCAGACCAGCTTCTAATCCAGGCAAGGGAGGGTGTGTGTGTGCGCGTGCACACGCACACGCACAGGTGGGCAGAGAGGCAAGGGGGTCTTCTCAACAGCCAGGCTGGATGGGAGAAAGGGCTGCAGCCAGGCTGGAGGAAGGGCACAGGGCACAGCTGTTCTGGGTGACAACTATACCTGTTGCAGCTCTCAAAATACCTTCCCCACCCCAACAAACAAGGCTCTTCTCATTTTTTGGGTTGCCAACCTCTGGTTTAGGGGTTCATACCCAGCATCTGTGCTACCATATTCAGCCACCAGATTAATACTCATTCAGTTTTTAAAACAGTGCACTTCACCCCCAAGGAGTAAGTGTCAACCTAATTCTCTTGAATGAGCTGATATGTGCAAACAAAGTTTGTAAAACAGTTTTACTTTAATAGTATTTCTGGACTGGTTTTTAAATCAGCATGTGTGCATCAGAAAACACCCAGTATTTGTTTTAAAAGATTCACTGAATTTAACGCTGATGCAACAGCCTTGGCAGCTCAAGACCTGCCTTTATCCACAGTAAAGGCCCATTACCAGTAGTGGCAGCACAAGCCTTCCTTGTATTATCCCTCCCTTGTATCTCATTTTTGACCTGCAGGGCTCATCTTCTGCGGGTGGGGGGAAGTCATGTGGCACTTAAAAGACTAAAACAGATTTATTTTTCACATGAGCTTTCATGGGAGAAAAATCCCACTTCATCAGATGCTTCAAAGATGGGCGAACTTACAGAATGGAATGAAAATAAATGGAAGGGAGTGTAAAATGTAGGATTAGGTCATACCGTAACAGCAAATCAGAGCAGTTAGGTTCAAACCCTAGGAAGGGTGAAGTCAAATTACCTTTTGTGATGGAAAAAGCACCCATAGTCTCAATTTAATTCTGCTTTCACACAATTTAATTTGCATATTAATTCCAGTTCAGCTGTTTCTCTTTGAAGTCGATGTCCCAGTCACATCTCTGAGTACAGTCATTAACAAATCATTACGAGTGATTAGAAAGATGGAAGTGCTCAGCAACTGGCTTTTTTGTTTTGCGATTTCTAATGTCAGTTTTGTGTTCACTTATTCTTTTGCACAGGGATCGTCTTGTTTGTCCAATGTATAAGGTGCTAGGGGCATTTCTGGCCTACAGCCAGCCACCCAACCTTAAACAGACACTTACCAGCAACTACAGACCTAACAGAAATATTATATCTACTAATGGGATCTATGCCATCTCATGCCAGAAATAGGACATCAAGACTTCAAAGAGAAACAGCTGAACTGGAATTAATATGCAAATTAAACTGTGTGAAAGCAGAATTAAATTGAGACTATGGGTTCTTTTTCCATCACAAAAGGTAATTTGACTTCACCCTTCCTAGGGTTTGAACCTAACAATTGCTCTGATTTGCTGTTACTGTATGACCTGATCCCCTCTTTTACACTCCCTTGCATTTATTTTCATTCCATTCTGTAAGTTCGCCCATCTTTGAAGCATCTGACGAAGTGGGATTTTTCTCTCATGAAAGCTCATGAGAAAAATAAATGTGTTAATCTTTTAAGTGCCACACAACTCCTTGTTTTTTTTTTCCGGACTAGACTAACACGGCTGACCCTTTGGAAATTGAGTCATCTTCTGAGTTGATGAGGTTGCCCTTCTCTGTGCCCACTAAGTCCTTTCTGTCTCTCAGACCAACATGGGTACAAACTGTACTGATGGCTACCTCAGTTTTTGAAATTCCAAAACACTTATTTGGAAGGAAATCAAACCATAGCATCTCACTGACCACTGTTAGCTAAAAATATAGTTAGTTTTATTTAATGAGGTAGAAGGGCTACAGATCATCTCTGGTTTCAGAAGTTAACACATCAGAATGAGAACTCCAGTGTACAAAGCAAGGCAAGACCTTTGAGTAATTTTTGTATGTTTTGTATTTAAGAATGAACAGACATTTTAGACTTCAAGGTGAAGCATGACATGGGTTTGTTTCCCAGAGATCACTTCTCTCCAGAATGAAGACAGTTTTTAAACCTCATAAACATGACTCTCCTTATTGTAAAGTTTTATGCAACTCTCTTACTGCATTTTTGGAAACTTGCTCATCAGATGCAATGATCTGAATCTTCAGATATACCCCAAACTGGGTTGACATATATACAATTTCTTTATGCATTTAAATCTCTCATGTACCTCCTATACTAAAACCTAAAGGACATCACGGTCAGGGGGACTCTGCATGTATTGTGCACACAGAAGTGAACCAGAAAGTGCTTTCCAGACAGATAAAACAAAAAACAGGATTCCAGATTCACATTCACTGAAATATTTAGTCAGACAAGCACAGGAGGTGCTGCAGAATAAGAGAAATATTGATCTCAAATCTTCACCAAAAATTTCAGTTTATTTCACTAAGTTATGAATAGTTAAACTGTCACATGCATGTAACCCTCTCTTCCTGAAACCTGTACCTATCCAAAAATATAGGCTACCAAAGATCAAAGACATGTTGATACAATTCAAAAACCAAAGTCTCACCTTAGTTTTCTCATCTACAACTCTTAGTCCATCAGCTGAAACCCACAGGACCGCCTTAACTGCCTTCTTTCCAGTCTTTCAAGGGAAGAAAAGAGAAAAACACAGTATTACAGTGATGTTATTGGATTGCGCACCCATTTCTGTTTTCCAAGAACCACAATAGTAAGTGCAGATGAAGTCCAAGTTCAGTAGATGCTCCCAAAGCCAGATATTCAAATCAAACTGCAAAACATTCAGAGAACCAAGCCAAAGCCAGTATTTTAGTAACAGTGCACAGGAGGGGGGACAGGAGAAGGGAAATGAACAGAACAGGTGAAGTAAAGACAGGTTAATACACTCATTTATAGGCAAAGAATTCAAGATTGAATTGTTCACCCATTTAAAAAGGTCAACCAAGACAACTAAAAAGATTCAGATAAAACTAATGCATAAGGAGTTACATCACAGGTAGCTTCTACAGAACAAGTTTAAACAATGTAAAAGTTCTTACCTGATCTTTTCACCACCCTAACCCTCTGCCACAATCATCATGTGCCAGAATCACAGATCACCCTAAATCACAATATTAGCAATATAAAATTTTGTGGGCATTTCTAGGCATAATAGTTGCACTTAGCATTAGCTCCAAACATGCTTTTAAGTTATTAGCTATATACATCAGAGGATAAAAGGGGTTGAATATACCCCAAAACCCGACTCTGGGAACATTTACTTTCTGAGAGTGGAGAACGGCAGAATAAAAATGGGAAGCTGAGAGGAAGAATTTGAAATGCTTAGAAATGTCATTTATTTTTTGGCTACTGAACAGTTTCACTTAAGAGAAAACTGCAAACTACAGCATAATACCCATCATCACATAAAACTTTTAAAAAGACAACTTCTCACATTAGAAATGGAGCATTTACTCTGGTTAGTTAAAAACCATTTTGCTGGTTGTTATGCAGAGATGCTGCCAGAAAATAAGGATTGCTCACCTTGCAGTGACCGACATTATTCAATATGTGCCCCCCTGTTGGGGCGCTCCACTCTTGGTGTCTAGTGCGTCAATGTACTGAGCTCAGAGGTGTTTGGCATAGTTCCTGCTCTGGCTGCACTCACACGAGCTGCCTCAACACGGTTGGTGTTGCGAATTGCACAGCATGGCTCCCTCAGGTCCTTCTCAACCTCAGATTGCATGCATGCAACTTTGAAGTAGAGGGAAGGAGGAAGGGAAGTAGGGCACCTCAACAGGGGCACACACCTCTAAGAATGCTGGTCACTAAAGGGGAACAACCCTTTTTTCTTTGTTGAGTGGTGTTGCTATAGAGGTTCTCCACTCTAGGTGTCTGTGGAGCAGTTCCCCTATGCTGGAAGGCGGGTCACTGAGTAATGTGTGCGTTTTGCACGAGAGAGCACTGCAGACAGACCTGTATTTGACTTCGGTGTCTAATCTATTACATAATCCTTCTTGAAGGTGTGTACTGAACTCTATATAGCAGCACTGCAAATGTCAAATTACTGGAACATTTTTAAGGAAAGCTATTATTGTGGCCATGCCCTGAGTGGAGTGAATACTAACACCTTTCAGGGGTTGTACATTGTTTAGTGTGTAAGTGGTCAAGATACATTCTTTTATCCACGTTGATGGTCTTTGGGAGGAGACTGGTAGGCCTTTTGATCATTCTGTAGCAGAGATAAAAGTGTGCGCGTTTTTCTGAATGATTTTGTTCTAGCTATGTATAATTCTAGGGCTCGTCTAACGTCGTGTGCATAGTAAGGCACTTCACTTGTCCTT
This sequence comes from Podocnemis expansa, assembly GCA_007922195.1. Lineage (NCBI taxonomy): Eukaryota > Metazoa > Chordata > Testudines > Podocnemididae > Podocnemis > Podocnemis expansa. The sequence goes on along the minus strand of ML681963.1, from coordinate 88,512,163 downwards.
ATGAGACTTTAGAGGAAGTGTGGGTAAATTGATTTCCTGATTGTTGTGGAATGAAGTGTTAAACTTTGGGACAAACTCTGGATGTGGGTGTAGTGTGACCCTATTTGGGGGTAGACTATTTTGTACGGGGAATCTGTCATGAGCACTCCCATTCTGCCCACCTTCAGCAGAGGTTAATGCAACTAAGGTGGCAACTTTTAATGACAAACATTTCAATGAGCTGTTTGCTAGCGGTTCAAAAGGTTTGAGAGAAATGGTTCTGAGGACTAGTTTCAGGTCCCAAGGGACTGTACGTGGTTATAATTCTGGATACGTATTTTGCAGACCAGCCATAAAATGTTCTCAGTTGTGCAAGAACAATATATTTTGCTCTGTTTGCAGGTGGAAGGCTGATAGTGCCACGAGGTGCACCTTAATGGAGCCATTCATTAGCTCTTCTTGTTTCAGGTAGAGGATGTACTCCAGTAAAGCTGAGACAGGAGCAGAAGCTGGCAAGAGTTGTTTGTGTGCACCATTTGGAAAAATCTCAACCATTTTTGCAGGTTAAGTTTTACATGTGATTTGTCTTCTGCTACTTGACAGTACGTTTTGCACTGCAGTCTAGAGCATTATAGCTCTTTGGATTGAAGCCACAGAGCATCCAGGCTATGAGAAAAAGCTTGGTTAAGAGCAGGTGGAGCGTTTTGCCTGTCCTGATGTAGCAGGTCCTTCCTCAGAAGGCATTGTTCCTTGTTTCATTAGGGACATTTGAAGAAGATAAGGATACCAGGCTCATCATGGCCAGGCCAGATGAATCATGACAATTGTTGCCCCATCCATCTGGATTTTCTGTAATATTTTGTGTATCAGTGGTATGGGGGGAAATGGATAGGATTAGTTTCTCCTTCCAGTTTGGTATGAAGGCATCTCCCTTGGAGTTCTTGTCTATTCCTGCCCTGGAACAGGAAGTCGGGCATTTCCAATTCACTTAGGTTGCAAATAGGTCTATAGGCAGGTAGCCCTATCTTTCAAAGTCTTTCTGGAGAACTTGATCATTCAGCTCCGATTCGTGCTTGGTCACAAAATGCCTGCTAAACATATCGGCCATAATATTCTCATATTCAGGTAAGTACGAAGCAGATATATTTATACCATGATTGATACACCAGGTCCATAATTGGGTTGCTTCTGTGCATAGATATTGTGAGCATGCCCCTCCTTGTTTATGGAAAAATGCACACTGTCAATTTTTAATGTTCTGTTTTGAATTATTGGTAAGAAGTGCAAGCACATGTTTCATAACACCCACACTTTCAGAACGTTTATGTGGAGATGAGTCTCATCCATAGCCCAGCATTCTTGGGCCATGCATCCTTTTAGGTGAACTCCCCAGCCTAACAGGGAAGTGTCTGTGGTTATGAATATGGTGAGCGGATCCTGTGCAAAGGGAATCCCTGTTGTGATGATCAATTGATCTCTCCACCAGTTCAGGGATTGTTTGATGGCGAGGGACATTAAGATTATTTTGAATAGGTTGTGTTTGCATGATCATATACAAGCATAAGCGATGCCTGTAAGGGACGTGTGTGGCGGCAAGCATGGGGAACCACTGCAGTTGTTGCTGCCCTGTGTCCTAGTAATTTCAAGCAAGTATAGGCTGTTATTGTGGGACTACCCATTATTGATGTAATTCGATCTGCTATTACTGCAAATCTTTTTAGTGGTAGTGATGCTCTTGCTTTTATGGCACCTGAGTGGGCCCTGATGAACTTTTTGTGTTGACAGTTTTTGCTGATTTATCCCCAGCTCCAAGTTGAGGAATAGGTCCTTTGTTTGTTGGATTGCTTCTCTTGCTTTGGATTGAGATTTTTGCTTTTAAGACAATCATCTGGGTACAGGTATATGATTATTTCTTGTCTGTGAAGACAGTTGGTAACCACCGCTAGCACTTTGGAGAAAACTCTTGCTGCTGTCAAAAGGCCGAAAGGTAATACAGTGTATTGGTAGTGGTTTCATCGTAATGTAAATCGGAGGAATCTCTCGTTTGCTGGATGTATCATTAAGTGGAAGTAGGCATCTTGTAGGTCAAGGGATGAAACCCAGTCTCCTTGTTCTAATGTTGGGACTATAGTTGCTAACATGACCATCTTGAACTCATGTTTCATTACAAAATTGTTTAGTTTTCTTGGGTCTAATATGGTTCTCCACCCCTCGCCCCCACTCTTCTTTTGTGCTAAAAAGTATCAAGAATAGAACCCTTCCCATGGTGTTGGGTAGATACTAGTTTTATTGCTCTTACAGATATTAGTCTGTTTCTAGTTGTACATGAGATTTGTCCCTGGAGAGGGACAGGGAAGGGGGGAAACGGAGATGAAGGGGATGTAGTATGCTTGTTGGATGATTCTGATGACCAATCTGTCTGATGTTATGGTCTTTCAGTTGTTCAAGTATGGTTTTAGATGGTGGTTGAAGCTGGTTGTAGCAGGTGGGGGTCACTAGATCGGGAGGACTGTTCAAACCCTTGACCAATTTTTCAAAATTGTTGTTTGGAGCCAGGTGGTTGCTGCAATGTCTACTGATGGTTGCTGTTCTGTTGCTGCCATTGCGGTCTCTGCTGTTCTTTTCTTGCTGCCTGTTTTAAGAATATTGCTGGTAGCGCCTCTGGTATGGTTGATATCTATTTTGCCTCCTTTGAATAGATGGTGTGTATACACCCTATGTAGGGAATGTGGCTCGGGAGTCCATCATGTGCATGACTTCATTGGTCTCTACTCCAAATAGCGTGGCTCTATCAAATGGAAGGTCTTTGACTGTAGATTGAAGCTCCTCAGGGAGAGCTGCAAAGTGGATCCATGAGGCACAATACATTATGACTGAGGTTACTATAGTTCTGGCAGCTGTGTCAGTGCATCTAGGGCCACCTGTAAAGGCTGTTCCAGAGATGAGATGGCCTTCACTGATTAGGGATCAGAACCCTTCTCTCCTCTCTTTGGGAATTATGTCCATGAAGTCTGCAAACTTGGAATAGATTTTATGATCTTAATTGGAGACTAGGGCTGCACAGTTTGCTATTCTGAGTTGTAAAGTGAAGAAGAATAGATTTTTTTTCCTTCCAAAGAGGTCAACTTTCTGCCATTCCTTGCCCTGTGGTGTGGATCTGTTGCATGTGTTTTTCTGTGCTGCGTGGCCTCCACCAGAAATAAGTTAGGTGCTGGGTGCATGAAATGGTATTCATTGTTCTTGGATAGAATGTACTTCGTCTGCCCATTTGCAAGTTGGAAGTCTCTTAAGTCACCAACAGTCACGGCTGGGGGTGGAATCTGGGGAAGAGGAAGAATTGTGAGGGATGTTCTTCATGGGTAGATTTGTCTTCCATTTCCTCTGGGATCAGAGGGTGATGCTCTGCTTGGATATGGGATGAGCATGATGGTGATGCTGCATCCCTGTATAAGCTGGGAGGTCTGCTGTAAGAGGGCATATAGGAGGACCAGCCATCCCAGTTACACCATTTGCTGGGAATGGTCCTAGAGGAAATGTACATGGAGTGGGGAAACAATGGGCTGGTGGAGTCTCTCTTACATCAGTCTCTTCCCAGAAGGCAAGGCAAGTGTCTGTGGCAACTGACGTTCTGGAGAAGCTGCTGCCAACTCAGCATCACCACCACCACTGTGGGAGAATGGAGACAACGATGGTGATGTGTCCTGTCTGAACAGTGAGCAGGGAAGTAAAGGTGAGAGACTGAGTTCAATGTGTTGGGTCTTCTGTTTCCTTTTCCTGTTGTCTCTGATGACTGTTTTGATGACATTAGTGCCAAGGTGGATAGCACTGTAGTGTGGCCAGGCACCACTGTAGTCTTCTGGGGCTGTTGCCAGGATGCTGCAGGTATTGGCACTGTTGATGGTCGTGGTACCAATATGCTCTGTGGTGCCATCTGTGCTATGTCTGTCAGTGCTGTCTTCAACGTTGGCGCCAAAGCAATCTACTGCATCATTGGTCAGTGTCTTTGCAGCCATCGTATTGAGTGGTTTTAGTGTCGCTGCTGTTTTGGCAGTGTGGTCCTTTTCTGTGGTGGGCTTTTTGAAGGGACAGAGGACCCCTTCCTTTCATCTCTGCCTTTTGAGTTACAGGAGGGTGTGTGCCTGGGAACAGAGGCTGGCTAGAGAGACACTTCTCTAGCCATGTCATTTTGAGGTACAGTTCTCTGCCCTTTCTTGCCCTCACTTTCAGGTTTTTTTTGGAGGGGGGGGAGGAGGGGGAGAGAATTTACATTAAAGGACTACTCTCCTGAACAGCAGATGCACTGTGAGTGGCCAGCAGGGTGTCCTGACATTGGGAGCACCTTTTGAAGCGTGGGGATCCAGACATTTCTCATCTATGCACTTAAGCAGAGAAGAATTTTTTTTTTTTAAATAAAAGAGTACTAAAGAACTAGAAATGACTAAAAGTATGGTTTAAGAACCTGTACTTCTAAATTCACTAACTCTAACAGATTTAAGGAGAGAGGTTGCAGGCTCCATCTCAAGCCATTGACTGTTGAGAAGGAACTGCAGGAGCCCAGCCATACAGACATGATTCACGGCAGCAACAGTGTTGTAAGGCAGCTTGTGTGGGCATGGCCAGAGCAGGAACTGCAGCAAAAACCTCCAAGCTTGGTGCATCGATGCACTGGACACCTAGAGTGGAGCACCCCTACAGAGATACTACTTGACCAAGAACAAATGCTTTTCCAAAGTATTGCATTTTGCTACTCATGACTGTCAAGAAAACATGGGGGTTTCCATGTCTACCTACCCTTTTCACATCTTGGCCTGACAAACAAGTTTTCCTTTGGTTTTACACGCTCCATCATGATTATATTCCATCACACCCTAATGGTGGTTCAACAAACAGCCCCTCAATGACCTTTTGGTGTCACCCCTCAGGCCTCTGCAGAGGAGCATAGCAGGAAAAATGTCAACAAATGGGTCATCTTTGGTGGCCTTCCTGTGCAAGAACTGCAGTTTTTAAAATGGGTCCTCTATGGCTACATCACTGATATCTATGAGCTACTTGGTCTCAGATGTCAAAGCACCAGAGTACTGTTGAAGTCCATGAGTCATCCCAATTTCAGGCTGCTGAACGTTGTTTTTATATAAAACTGATTTCAGAATTATAGTAGACGGATAGGATATTTTACTGTGCGTGCTGGACTGTTAAGTATTCATGAGTATCACTGTGGTTCTATTATCAGAGTAAAGATGAAGTGCATGCATGTTAGCGTCGGAATTGTTACTGTCAGTCTAATTCAGGGAGAAGACCAGACCAATATGGTAAAAGCTGATAATGGTACATGGAGCAGAACTGTAAGGTAAATTAGTTTAAAGGACAACTTTAGGGGAGTAAGCAATAAATAGGGACACTTTTTACAACATTTAACTTGGTTGATAACCTCTTATTTCTAAAGATTTTCTAGTCTGACATTTGTTGATTGAGTTCATTATTGTGTCATTCATGATGGGAGCAGTATTTGATTAAGATTACTGGCAGACCAACAGAAAATATTCCAATAAAATGATTTCTAAAATTGTTTTTAGAAGACAGTAAATATGGACAGCCACACTTTGGGTCTGTGCTCCCCATTCTCAATCAACAACTTCCATGTGTTCAATTCTTAAATCTAGATGGTGCATTTCTCAATTTGTCTCCTTTGACATGTTCTAAAACGTATCAATTTCTTTTAAATAACCCATCATGTTAATCAATATCTTTAATTTACTTAATATAAAAAACAGTTTGAGGAAGCTGGCGAAGAATAAGGAAAATTTAACTATCTCATTCCACAAGACCAAAGCTTCAGGAAGTCTCTTTTCAGAAATATGTAAAGCAGCAAAACTCAGTACAACTGCTTTTAAAAACAAAAAACACAGTCACATGCTTCTAGATACAAACACTGATCTCAAGCAAAGTATGTCTTCATCTGCTACTCAGATACCACCAAATTACAATGGGACAAAGCCATGAAACTCCAACATGCATTTCTTAGGATGAAGAGATTGGAAGATGAGACTATGCAGGCCTTCTTGCACATTTGCCAACACAGGAGTGGTGCCTCCCAAAATCAAAGACTGAAATTTTCCTACCAGAGCCCACCTTTTAAACTTGCTAACAAACACCCACACACACCCACCCACCCCAACCACCAATTTGGACAGACAGCCTACAGCCTCACAGAACAAGATGTTTGTTTTGATACTAAACTGAAAATTCTCCAAAGGTCACTGCACTTTTAGGGTTTCTCTATCTTTGCAGTTATGTCAGCAGAACTCTCCTTCAGAGGTGTGACACCTTCCCACAAGAGCAAGTATAGCTGTGTTACATCAGTGGGAGAGTGCTCTCCTGCTGACATAATAAACCCCCTTAAAACTAGCAGTGGCCTAGATGTCAGTAGAGAGCATCTACTGCCAACATAGCGCTGTCCACGCTTGTGCTGATGCAGGCAAAGCTTTTATCTGTTGGATGTGTTTTTTCTTCACATCCAAGAGTGACAGAGTTTTGCCAGCATAAGTGCAAGTGTAGACAAGGCCTTATTCTGCCACCTAGTCAAGGATTAAGTAGACAATGATGCACAATTTATAGAAAGCTTCAACAAGAAACTTCTCTATTTTTTGCCAGAGGTATTTTACGGTCTCTAAATTAAATGGGAAAGGCGCAGTCATCATTTTTGCACAGTTCTAGATCTAATACACAGCAAGTTGTGTTTTCCTTTTGTTTCCCTTTAGAAGTGTGAATTTCTACAACCCTTCCATCTGCTGACTCCTTAGCCTACCTTTCCCAGCTTAGTTCAGGAGACTAAACTGTGTGAATGGAATGCTGACAGGTAGCTTCTGGATGATATCAATACTGTTAAAATGAAGGCTTCACAGCCATGTTAAAGCAGATCTGCTCTAATTCAGTCCGGAACCAGTGTGAACATCACCTCCCTGTATCTCTGAACACAACCTTAAGACCAGTTTCTAACCTGTGCCAATGTGAAACCCATCATGTTGGTCAATACTGGGGGACTGAACCGAAGATCTCCAGAGCTAGAAGCATAAGTCTACAAGCTGACAGGTGTAACAAATTTGCAGCCTCTGTGGATGAGGCATAGGGAAAACAGACATGTACTGATCAATGCAGTTATGTTAATGCCTAAAAACAGACAGACATCAGTAAGTAAAAAAGCAGTAGCCTGAAGTTTAAGTTCTTGCCTAAAGAGTAGTGTTTGTGGTGGCAGTTAAGATGTTAAAAACAAAAAGACACTGTGGAATTAAATCAAGTTTCTATACTCTAGTTGTGATATTAAATGCTTTACAAAAAACAAGCTAAAATCATCTTTATTATCCATTTATTTGATCACTGAGATTCAGATGCTGCAAAATGCAAGTTTTTATAATGACAGTTTCTAAAACTTAAGACAAACTTCTCAATGTCAGCCACTTAGTGCTGCCTTAGATTAGACCAATAGGACAAGTTATACCTACACTTGACAGTGGGATTCCCAGCTCAACCAGACACTCATGGTAGCTCCCATCAAGCTAGCGCACTAAAAACAACGTAGTGCCAGCACCATGGGCTAGTCACCTTAAAATACAAACTCACCTTGACCTCACAGATTTGTACTCAGAGTGAACAGACCACGCTCCTGCTCCCCACTGCTCGTGGTGCTGTATTATGCCACTATTTTTAGCATGCTAGTTGATCAGCGTTAGTGTACGTCTATATGGACTAGGAATCACAAGTCCAAGTGAAGGCCTTGCATAATGGTATATCTAGACTACAATTAAATACAATCAGATGGCCCATGCCAGCTCTCTCAGGATCATGGGGCTTGGGATAAGGGTCTGTTTAACTATGGTATGGATGCTCTGGTTCAGGCTGCTGGGACACCTCCTTCTCACAGGGTCTTAAGAGTACTGACTCCAGCCCAAACCTAAAAACATCTTCACTGCATTTTAACAGCCTCTTGTATGCAGAGCCCGAGTCAGATGGCAAGGGTCAGCTACAGGCTTTTAATTGCCTCAGAGACATACCTTAAGACTAGTTTTAAACTACAGGTTGGGACCCAGCACCAGGTTGCAGCCCCTCAGGTGCTGGATTGCAGCACCCACTGCTGCCACCACTGCAAGGCTGGAATACATTGCTCAAAAGATGTACAGTTGGGTCACGAGCATAAGTGATTATTTTCCAAACTGGGTCCAGTGGGTGGGTGGGTGGGTGTGAGAGAGAGTGAAAACCACTGCCTTAAAAAGGTACAAGCTCTTTTTATTCATTTTATTGTGTTATCAACTCTGAAGTCTGAATCTTACACAAAAATACATAGATAAACTTATAAAAAATACTTCACACCCACACCCACCTGGTGATCGTATACAGGTGACAAGGTCGATGCCTGAGCTCGCTCATCACAACCCTACCCCAGACAAGTATTTAAAAAAAAAAATTTGAAATCTTTCACCTATAAAAACATGTCACTAAATTATGGTCTACACAGAGCTCAGAAAATGAAGTTTTTGGAACTTTAATCACCTTAAAATAGAATTTTCAAACTTAATTTTATGATTTTTAAGGTCTGTCTTGGACTCTTTCAAAAGTAGGCACAAGTGATATTCCCCCATTGGAAGCACAAGCCCTGATGGCTGATCAATCTATTCATGGGTCACTGGTCCAGACCTGATACCTTGTCACAGCAGGAAAGTGCCCTTTTTTAAACTGGTGGTAGTTTTAAACTCCCAGGTGCTTTGGACCATTTGAATTAGTCTCAGTGGAAATTGACAAGCAGGGAAAGCACAGATGAAGTAGCAGAAGATGCATATTAAACAAAATTTATTACAGGTATTCCTGGAAAACTGTATCTTGTTAGGTGAATGATACATTTCCCCCTCCCCCCTAGATTTTCATTATGACTTGTGTCAATGTAGGCAGTTAACATACTAAATTTCTTGGGTACCTCCACTAGCAGTTAGTGGAACAGATTTTAATGACAACTAAAAGTTTAACTAGCTGAAAGGGAAATAATTTTCTTTTTGGATACTGTAATACAATAGAGCATGATGAAAAGAACTGTGGCAAAATACTGCCAAATAGAGAAGGAACCACTGAGGACTTAGTTCCTGAGTTCAAATATTTAGTAAATTCTTTTACCTGAAAGTACATGCAAGATATTGCTCTTTAAGAAATGCTGTCTATAATTAATATTCTTGAGGTATGTTTCTATACCCAATGAGATCTCTACTTTCGTATTATTTAGCATGACAGTGGATAGGAATGCCAATATACAATAAAAAGAAAATGGATGTCTTTTAATGTGATAAAGTTGTGATTTTTCTTTGCTATTAGTAAGAAACATTTGTCAGTCTAGGCTATAAACTTCCAATCAAACCACTGTAGGCTGTTTTAATCAGAGACTTTTCTAAATATTTTTAGAACACAAGTCTAATTAGATCTGTCCTACGTGACAGATCTCCCACATATGGTACATGGGCCTTGAGTCAAAGCCTCCTACTTCACTATTTATATCCATTACAGCAGAACATGCATTTCCCAGCTTATAGGAAGAAACATGGAAAGAGATGTAGCTGTTGCTGTATGTGGCATGGACTGTAAAAGACTTGCTTCTGCCGAAACTGTTCAAGATAGGATAGAGATGTATTCTTCGTAGGTGTGTATGTACACCCATCAGCCAGAAAACTCTGGCCTACCAGTACTCACATGGTGGCATTCATTATTGTAGCCCCTCCTCTGGCTATAAGAGGGGACGCTGTTCCAACCCTGTTCAATTCCTTTGCACCAAACGTCATGAGTACACTTCTGAATTACATCTTGACAGTTACAGTACAGACATAACTTTTCTTCTTTTGAGTAGACACAGCCACGAAGATGACAAACTACTCACAGGAGGTGGCACTTGGAGTGTAAACAAGAATTGCATAACTACTTTCCCAAAGAATGCATTTGATCTGGATGTTGTTGTAATGCCTTAATGGTTCATAAATATACATACAGCTGACCAAGTGCCAGCCCTGCAGATGTCCAATATTGAAATGACACTCAATGCCACTGATACAGCCTGGGCTCTCATAAAAATGAGACTCTACCCCTTGTGAGCATCTAATCAGACCTGTTTTGCAGGTTGTCTCAATACAGGAAAAAAACAACAAGGAGTTGTGTGGCACTTTAAGACTAACATTTATTTTTTGCATGAGCTTTTGTGGGACAAGATCCCACTTCCTCAGATGCTTTGAAGATGGGTGAACTTACAGAAAGGAATACAGGAAGCTGTCCACCTAGAAATAAGCTACAAAGAGACTGCTCGTTTGTCTGTACAACACAGATCAGAAGAATCATGAAGGTATTTAGCCCTGTCTAGCTAAGAGGTTAGACATCACCTTTCATCCAACATGTGAAGATGCTGCTCTGCTGGAGCTGAATGTGCTTGAGGAAAGAGCAGAAGTAAAACCACCACCTCCTAATTCAAATGAAACAAACCTCCTTTAGATAAAAACTTAGGGTACAGCCAGAAGGTCATTTACCTGCCATCAGAGCATGTAACTCTTACTCTCCTTGCAGATTTTATTGCTACCAGAAATCTAATTTTTATCTTATTGAGAAAAAGATGCCAGAGGCTTGAACAGCAATACTATCAGAGCTGCTAAGACTGTATTAAGGTCCCACAAAGAAACTTGTTCTCTCACCAATGAGTAGAGATGAAGGACTCCTTTCAAAAACATTGTTGCCATGGTATTCAAAGATACTGACCTTCCAATGGATGAGCAGACGAAACCCCAAAATTGGCCCCCGATACAACCACAATAAACTGAGCACAACTGAAGATGTAACAAGTACTTCAAGATGCCCTGGATAGCACCCATCTTTGGCTGAACTGCACAGGCCAATGTCCATATTGAAAAACACTTCCATTTGACGAAACAGACTATTCTAGTAAAGTCTTTTATTATGATTAGAATGTCTCAAAACAGCCTCCAAATACCAATCTTCCTCATTTAACCATAGATCTCACAGTGAAGTACAGAGAACGGACAGCAGAATCCACAATCTGACACTGAGTCAGGTGGTCAGGTTGAAGAGCAAGAGATATGAGAAACTGAACTGATAACACGAGAAAATTGGAAAAACAACATTCCCTTAGCAATGAGAATTAGCAGGGCATGGTTCAACTTCAGTTTACAGAAGACCTGTGGAAAGATCAGACTCAGCAAAAAGGCATATAGGAATGCTAATTCTCAACTCAGGTGAAAACCATCAGTCAGGGAGCCCAAACTGAGCTCTCCCCCCCTACCCAAAGCAACACAGACTGCATTTCTTGTTTTCTCTCATGGCAAATAGGTTGACTAGAAAACAACTCACCCGAGTTGATTCATTAATGGATTCTTTAACCCGGGGGGGGGGGGGGGGAAAAGACCATCAGAGTAATGTTCTTTGATGCAAAAGAAACCCGGGGCAAGACCATCCCTTCACACAGAAGCTTGTGTGCTCCCACCTCATCTGTTCACCTAATACATCGTGGTGGTCATGGTGCTGGTGAACATGTTAACCACTGAGCCCTTGATGTAATCTTGGAAAGTGCAACAGGGTATTAGAGATAGCTTACAGCTCCAGGACACTGACAGGCAGTGAAGCGTCCTGTTCTGATGACAGATTCTGAACTTCAAGACCCCCAATATGCTCCTAGCCTGTTAAGGAAGTGTTGATGACAATCCTAGCCTGTGGGGACTAAGCAAAATGAACGCCCTGGCATACATTGCCCTGAACAGTCCACCACCATAAGGCATCCTGATTCAGTGGATGACAGGTCAGATCTTAGGCTGACAAGTTACATCTGGAGGGGCAAAAATGCAATCTGGCACAATAGACCACTTGTGCCTACACAGCCAGGTGACCCTCAGGACCTCAGGCACACTCAAGCTGTGACTATAGCTCCAGACAGTGGTGACAAATCATTTGAAAATGGTCTCAGACTACTAGATTCTATTATGACCCCAATGAACTCAATTTTTTGAATAGGGAGCCATGCTGACTTCTTGTTTATTTTGAGGCCCGATCAATCAAGTATAAAGTAATGTGCACATGAAAGAGGACTTCTTTTCCAGACCTGTCTCTCACTAACCAATCATCCCAATATGGGAAGACACCACAGTCACCACAACAATACATTTTGACCAACTTCCTTCATTTTCTTCAGGTTACAATCAAAACTTCACTTTCTCATGGGAGCCATAAGCCTCCACATTAAGGAAGTTACACCCAGCAGGAACTTCCTAGGTAAGATAGGCAGTGTAATGAGTTTATTGCTACAATATAGATATGGATTCAAGCCACAAAATGAAAATTTGATTTTCAGACACACAAGTTCAGTGGCATTTGGGGTAGAGTCTTGATCCCGCCCCTGAAAAGGGAGAACATGAGCACAAAATTCAGTTCTAAACCCAGGCTTGGCTACTGAACAGGACACCACCACTTGGAGCATAGCATACACAGGGACATCACTCAAAGAAGAGCTTCTGTCTTCTCCAAAGGGTTGCTGAAACAAGTTCTGTTTATTTCCCAAGCAAGATAGAAACTTCTTATCAGGGAATCCACCATAAATGCTTTTCCCTTTAAGCATAAATGTAATAAAAATGTTTTTAAATTCAAACCATTAGATGTTTAAATTTTGCTTACATTTTACAAGCTATTTTAAAATCAAATCCTCTTAATTGTCATGTGCTAATCAAAGCAAAGTTAAAACCTCTTAAAATGATTTAGTACAGCTGTTGCTCTGCACATACAAAGGCACAGATTACCAAAGCACTAAAGGAAAGCAACTTTGATTTGTTAGAGGTTTACATTGTCTGCCCTAAAACTTATGCACATGTGAAATAGAGCTCAATTGATAACATGGAGAATTTTTCACTCACACGCATATATGCAGTTGCTTTCTTAAGTGGCACTGCAGGTTTCTCATTCCCATTGTGTTATACATTTATCTTAACCGCAGTAAGAAAAATACATAAATAAAACTGAAGATTTTACCCAGCTTGATATGATCTTAAATTGATTTGGTACTCAGGAAAAGGGGGTATAAACGTGGATAGCACTGTGCCTAGCTGTATTTTCTCCCTACTCTGGCAAAAGCTACAATTCAGACAGTATGGTCAGCATACAATGATTTCAGGATGTAAACTGGGGTGGACAAAACTGGCTCACAGCTAGGTGCCTGCAATTTTACTTTTGGTCACCAGAGGGAGCTCTTCCATTACATTTCTCCAGTGGAGTTAGTCAACAGGATACTAAAATTGGTCACCATGGCAACCAGAAACTGATTTCTGAGGTCTGATTTAGACAAATTTAATTCACATGGACTCAATGATGCCTTACACCAAAAGTTAGCTCATGAGACTAAAGGAGAGGTATTAACAATTCTACCCATCTGGTGCTACGGCTCTGTCAGGGAGACCAACTGATTTAAAAAAATGGAATTTTGTAGAGCAGCTTAAGTGGCATTAGATATTTATGTTAGGCTCCCTTTTACCCACATTTTTAACAGATATGTGTACTTCCAAGTCACCTCAAATTAATGGAGATATTCTGAAATGGATTGTAGGTTCTGCAGCACTGATCTGTGACACTGCTATACCAGGGATGTAACTCCTTATAATGCAATTACAAATGAGGCATTAAACTTACTTTTCCAAAGAAGCCTTTGAAGAACTTCCTTTCCTGGAGGAACGGGGGGGACAAGTCGAGTGCTATTACTGTAGGAAGCTAAAGTGTCCCAGAGTTTCAAACCAATAAGCAAATACAAAAGAGTCGAGGAATGGAGGCAAAGGGAGGGGTGTTTAGAGTTATCCACAGAGGATGCGATAGGCAAATGTGAAAAAATCCCATGAAAACGCATATCAACAGGCATTACATGGATTGCTAATAAGACAAGGAACGACAGACCTGAAACTGGGGAAAAGAGGGAGAAGAGAACTGAACCTCAGACCCAAATCCATGCAAAGTGGTTATTTTATTTGTAATCTCCATGTTTAGTTCTCTTCAGTAAGGTTATAAACCAAACTTGGCAGCAGGCCTGAAGATTAAACAATCCAGTTTGTGATCCAAAACCACTGAAAATTTAATTTAAATCACAGCTATGAGTCTGCTTCACACTAAAATAATGATACCCGTGACAAATGCTTTGCAAACTGGAGAAGCATCTAAAATCATCAGTACAGCAAAAAGTTAAACAGAAAAAGACATTTTTGGGAACCCATTTCCACTATAAACTAGTTTTGGGAACTTAGAACTCAGCCATAAAAATCTTGAGAACAAAAATTTCTCTTGGTCTGCTTCTGTGCGCTCCCTCAATTCCTGCTGAAAGCCAAGAGATTTTGTTGTTCTTTTGAAGCTGGTTTGTTTATTTTTGAAATGCCCAAAAGACCTCTTTTTTCAGAAATCTAATTTTTAAACTGAAACTGTTCAATCTAAACAAAGAACTTAGTCTGGCAAGTACTCTCCAATGTACACTATTTATGGTGCCCACCCCTTCTCCTGTACTCTCCTATATCCTTGCGATCTTACACCACCTATGTGGAATCTTGAAGAGCCTCTATTTGCACTTTAACTGTCTCACTTTCAGGTTGAATTTCCTCAACACACTTTGAACGTTACCTCTTTATACCAAAAAGGGACAGTGGGCATTTACTGTACTTCCCCAGATCCTTAGGATGAACAAAGCACCTCTGAAGTATATCCAACAGAAGTCAACTCAGAGAGAGGGGTGGTTAAGTGAAAGAACTGAACTACAGTGCTCTGTGTATCTTCAGCCTGGGCCTCATTTTGGTGGAGTGCGGTGTTAAAAAAAAAATAGACAACTTAACTTGGTAAAATGTATAAATTTTATGTTTATTTGTCATGCAGTTCATTTGCTCATATTTTATTGGCTTCACTGTTATTGCCAAAGTCTTAAAAGAGATTGAATACTCAGATTGTACCTACTACAGACCTATCTCCTTGAGCTAGAACCCCAAACATCTGGTCAAGCACAGCTCATATCTATATGTCTGTCCATTCAATAATTAATGGCAGATTCCTAAACAGCATGATGCTTCCTTTGCTATTCCTCCAAATTATCAGCAGAAATAGCATACTGCTGCAAGGTCATACAGTTATTCAAGTTAGAGGTTAGACAGTCAACTGATCTCTGCCAGTGAAAGACTCTTTCCTACAGGACGATTAGGTAATGGTATAGCAGTAACCAGCAGGGGGGCTACTGCTGGACAAGGAAGGGAAGAGGGGAAAAAGCTCATCTTCCCCAATGAAGTTAAAAAAATTGTACTGATAGTTGTCATTTTATAGTTAAGATTTGTATTTTTATAGGTATCCCGATATCTCATTTTAAACCAATTGCTAAACACAAAATTCTGTATTTAAAACATAGGTAAGGTTATGACACCAGATAAACAAAGCCAGGAAACTCAAAGCTGAGAAGGGAGCATCAATCTTAACCAAGCATTTCCTGACATTTTCCCCTTCATTCTCAGCCTGTACCTCATTTCACATGCAAGTGTTTAATGAAATCATATTTTAAACTACTGAAATGTACAAATTCTTTAAACTTGGAGATGGTCTTAATGTTTATATTAGATTCTAAAAAGGTTTTTTGGTTTTTGTTTTTTTTTTTAAAGCAAAAGCTCCTATTTGGACAGGATACAATAAATATTAGTAAGAGAACTAATGAATTAATCTGACTGTGGCATATCTAGCGACATGGACTGGATGCTGCTGCTGCCAAGTTAAGTAAAGTCTGTCGTATTAAACTAAACAGCTTTTAAAAGATGTAGTGAAAGTTAAACAGATTCACCAGAAGCCACCTCTTTTTTAGAGTGATGGTTAATTATTAATTTTGCTTTCAGCAAAGCACGTGTTAGACATGATGTTATTTTTCTTTAAACACCCCCAGGAAAGAGTCAATGGAAAAGACAACATGCAAAATGGTTCTTAAAACAGCACTGAAAGTTAATAGAGATCATTTAATTTTTTTAAACAGTTTCTTTTACCTGCTAAAACAAGAACATATATTAAAACAAATGCATAATATTTTTTAAAATGACAAGTTACAAACTGGTAGAACACTATGAAGTTGCTTAAAACCAAAACAGATGACAAGACAAGAGAATGCACTCTTGTCTTTGTACTGCCTCCTTGCACAGGAGTCAAATACAGAGACCTGAAAATTTAACTCCTGTATAAAGTAAATGACTTTGCAATCTGCACTATATATTTCCTTAATTTGACCATAAAGAGGATTAAAAGAAAATATTGTTTGGGTATCATAATGCTAACAAATGTGCAATCCAACTGGCGGCACAGCCAACCAACAGAAAGTGTAAACCTCACTGGACACATCAAGTAGAACTAAATATTAGTAAGATGGCAAATGGATGTAAAGACTGCCTGCAAAAGTGCAGCAACACCTCCTTGAAGTTAATTTTACTGCACTTCTCAATATAAGCTGCATGAACTGCTTTCACTGAAGTGTTTACTCAGCCAAGGTGAATGGGGGGAAATGATTTCCCTCCTAACTGTCATGAATTTTGGAACCCAATTCCTTGAGAACAAACTGGACTCTGACTGTTAACAGGATTTTGCAGCAACACTACAGGAACAGATGGCAAGTCTCCTAAAGTGAGATGCAGGGGTAGAAAGCATTTGAACAAGTGCTGTTTGCCAGAACATATATTTATGGAAGCCAAACTAAGAGCAGCCCACTATAAGACACCACAGCCAGGCAATCTTTTAGGCCATTTTGAACCAATCCAAGCCTGGCATGCATGAAGCAATGCAATTAAACTATGTTGCATAGGAAAAAGGAGCCCAAAACAAGCAGTAGTGCGAGTAATAAAGAGTGAATTAAGTCACCTGTTCAGGGGGTGCAATAAAACTTGTAAGTGGTAGACTCCAATGGGAGACACCACTCCTCATTTCTAATTTGTACCAGTAAAAACCAACTCCTATGGACACCAACTGAGAATGGGTCATTGTTGTAATTATTTTTCTTCTATCTAATCTTTTTGAAAGTACCTACTAACTATTACAAGTAGAAAAACATAAGTGCCACACAACTCTTCGGGTGTTTTAGAATAGAATCATAGGGTTGGAAGTCTCTCCCTCCTCACGCCCCTGGATTAACATGTGCCTCCGTAATCATACGCAGTGTTTCTCGTAAATGAACCAACTGTTTTTTCCTCATAAGAGCTGAAAAGTTTGCAACCAGAAACTGGAATGCTACTGCAGAATCAGAAACCTCTTGACATTACAATCATAGCACATGAGGCAACATTTTGGTTAAACAGATATACATACAGCTTTCAATCTCTTCACAGCATCTTCACAGACATGCATTCCTCTGGATTCATCCACTTCCACATGACCCAAGTACTGCAAAGAAAGAGGAAAAAAAGTTAGATTTCATGGCAGCCCCTTTCAATACTTACATGCTCACAAAAAGCCAGTCACCTCCAACCCATACCTACACAGAGGAGATGCTGAACACTGACAATATGAGGCGAGTTGAGACTCATTTGCATTCTTACTATATGGGGCACAGGAATTACTGACCCAGTGTGTAAGTGAATTTGTGTTACTCAGGCCTACAAAGGATTACACTTTTAAGGTGACCTAGCACAAAGCAAGCAAAAATTTACTAAGTTAAGCCATCTCAAAAAGACACTTGCACTATAGCAAAGAGCCCCATCCCTTACATTCTTCCTTCTTGTGTGCAGAGTACTTTATATGACCTAGGGCTGCCTTTACTATTCAGCTAAAATGTTCAAAGAAAGCCTCCAATATAAGGTGAGGCTTTAGTTTTACTTCAATAACTAAAGCTAAAAAGATTTGAAATAAACGATATCTGAACTTAACGTAAAACCAGCGTTCATGCTAGAAGTAGATTAACCAGCAAGAGAGGTGGGAATGCTGTGTGATACTATTAAATACAGTTACCATCTCTTTCACTTGAGTAATCCATTCGATTTAATATTTATTGCATGATACCTTTAAAAGTTCTAGCTACCAAATTTTTGCACAACACAAAATAGAAGTCAGCCACTGAACTATATAATCAGAAATTAAGGAATTTACCATTTTACAGGGCCTTAGAAATGAAAGGCAATATAGTTGACTTCCAAAGGACAATTTTTTTTATATAAAAACACTTAAAATTTGTTGAACTGGACGTCAGATTTATTTTAATCTAGTCCTACATGCCCCACAAGAGTTCTCCTTGCCAATACACTATGCTGCAGATGCAGCAGAAATGTTACATATTTAACATTAGAGTGACCCAGTGTTGTCAAATTCACATTTGGTGTTTTCAAAACCGAAGCTCCTGAAGGTAACTGATATGGCTGGAATTATAGCTTTCGTTCACGAAGTTACTTGTCCTTGCAATTGAGGAGAATGTGTGAAAATGAAAGGACCAAAAAGTGTGACCCAGGAGATTCAAAAGCCAGAAGATGAAAAATTTAAAATCAAGTTTTTATGCCAATCCCATGCCCCACTCAAAATTTTTGTTCATCACAGGCAATGTTCCCTCTATGCTGATGATGCAGCTGAGCAAGTTATGATATTCACCAAGCAGCAAACTGTGAGGCATGGTGCACCAGAAGCATCAGCATGCCTAAGGACCTTAATTCAAAAGAAATGTATCGATGTTTCATTTGAACTTCAATAAAAGTGTTAACTGTAAAATGTTAAAAATTAAAAATGTTAAAACAGGTAGTATATGTCCCAATTTTCATATTCTATGCTATGGAAACGTACAAAAAATGTATTTAGTACAATTAGAACAGTAATTAAATTGCCTATCCTATTGAAAAACTTCCCTATGCGCCTTTTTTGATGGCTGAATCACTCCTGTTTCAGTCAGTGTTGGGACACTCAGTGATCCTAAGGCTCTTAGTTGACTACAAAAATGTCTCATCATTTATTCTTCTATATAGGACAGGGGTTGGCAACCCTCAGCATGCATGCCAAAAAAGGCTCATGGACCAAGCCTGAACAGCACACAGCACCCCTCAGGCTTCTCCGCTGGCCCACCTCCCTCAGCGCTACATGGCCCCGGGCCACAAAAGCCACGTGGCATGGCTGCGCTTCCTTGCTGCAGAGCATAACCAGCAGGGACAAAGAAACCGCAGCACTTGGGGCTCCTGGCCCCTGCTGGGCAGGGCTACTGGAGGGGGGGGGGGTCCGGCCCACCTGGAGCTGCCACTTCTGGCAGTAGCCGGCCCTGGTCCTGACCCCAACCCCAGGAACCAGAGGCCACCCCCCACTGGGGGGGCAGGAGCCAGCCCCAGCCCCAGCCAGGAATAAGAGGCCAGACTCCACTCCCTTTTGGTCCTGCTCCTGGCACCTGCTGAAGGTGCTGTTGGCAAGTCTGGCGCAGAGGGCGGCAACATTTGGGAACAGATTCTCAGCTGGTGTACATCTGAATATCCTCTAAGTCAATTCAGATTTTGTCTCTATTCACTCAATTAAAAGAAAAACAAAATTTCAGTTCAGTCTCTGTGCACATACACAGGCACCAGAGCTGCATTTTCCCCTCTATATTGCACCTTTAGGTTTTCAAGAAGCTCACTTGAATAAAATGGTTACCATTTTTACAGACAAGATGGTTCAACCTTTTGCTAAGTACACACATACAGTTATCTCGTGGAGATTATTTTTGTGCTTTGTTTTTCTTTAATATTCATATTAGGCTAAAAGTTTAGATTCTGCTCTGTATTATGGAAATACAACATACTTCCTCCTTACCTCCTCTGCCTCTTTCCAGGCAAAGAGTCCTGTCAACTACTCTAAAAAAAAGGCAAATTTTTCCAAGTAATCTATTTTTCTTAAAATTGGTGGGGTATTTTTTTCCCCTCCTCTGACAACTGCATGAACACTATCTTCGCTAAGCTCTTTTCACTTTCAGTAAAAATATTCTAGCTCCAGAGAGAAACTTTTACTTTGGAAGCAGATTTAAAAACTAAGCAAATCAGTATATAATTTCCCCTCTCACCCCTATGGGTGACATGTGTCTTCCTCAACCTCAGGTCCTCTGCCAGAGGCTTGGGAGTTTGAGGGTTCTGCGCAGCATCTTAGCTGTTCCCAGCACTGCACTCTTCTGGACAGAGAGCTCTGATGTTGTTCCTGGGATCTACTGGAGCCACTCTCCCAGCTTAGGAGTCACAGCCCTGAGTGCTCCTACCACCACTGGGACCACTTTGGCCTTTACTTTCCACATCCGCTCTAGTTCCTCTTTCAGGCCCTGGTACTTCTCCAGCTTCTCATACTCCTTCCTGATGTTGCTGTCACTTGGCACTGCTACATCTATCACCACCGCTGTCTTCTGGCCCTTGTCTATTACCATGATGTCTGGTTGATTGGCCAGTACCTGCCTGTCCGTCTGGATCTGGAAGTTCCACAGAATCTTAGCCCTGTTTATGCTCCACGACCTTCTGTGGGATCTCCCATCTGGTCTTGGGAGGGTCTAGCCCATACGCTGTGCAGATGTTCCTGTACACAATGCCAGCTACCTGGTTGTGCCGTTCAGTGTATGCTGTTCCTGCCTGCATCTTGCATTCTGCCACTATGTGTTGGACTCTCTCTGAGGCCTCTCTGCATAGTCTGCACCTTGGGTCCTGTCTAGTGTGGTAGACCCCTGCTTCAATGGCTCTGGTGCTCAGTGCCTGTTCTTGTGCTGCTATGATCAGTGCCTCAGTGCTGTCTTTTAGTCCAGCCCTTTCCAGCCACTGGTAGGATTTCCCAGTGTCAGCGACCTCAGCTATCTGTCGATGGTAAATCCCATGCAGAGTCTTGTCTTGTCTTGCCATGGCACTTCTTCTGCTTGGTCTTCCTCCCATGTCTGCTGCTGCCTCAGGCATTCTCTCAGCAGCTCATCTTTGGGTGCCATCTTACTGATGTACTCCTGGATGCTTTGGGTTTTGTCCAGGACAGTGGCTTTGACACTCACCAAACCCCGCCTGCCTTCTTTCCGGCTGGTGTACAGCCTCTGGGTGTTGGATTTGGGGTGGAAACCTCTGTACATTGTGAGGAGCTTCCGGGTCTTCACAGTGACACCCTCCACGTCCTCCTTTGGCCAGCTCACTATCCCGGCAGGGTATCTGATGACTGGCAGGGCGTACCTGTTGATGGCGTGGATCTTGTTCTTCCCATTGAGCTGGCTCTTCAGGACCTGTCTTATCCTTTGGTGGTACTTGGATGTTGCTGTCTTCCTTGCCTCCTCATCGTGGTTCCCATGTGACTGTGGGATACCAAGGTACTTGTAGCCGGTCTGTATGTCTGCTATGTGGCCTGCTGGTAGTTCCACCCCATCAGTCTTGACTACCTTCCCTCTCTTTACTACCATCCGGCCACACTTCTCCAGTCCGAATGACATCCTAATATCCTCACTGTAGATCTGCATCAGGTGGATTAGCGAGTCGATGTCTCGTTCATTCTTAGCATACAGCTTGATGTCATCCATGTAGAGGAGGTGGCTAATTGTAGTTCCACTCTTGAACTTGTATCCGTATCCAGTCCTGGTGGTGATCTGGCTGAGTGGGTTCAAGCCAATGCAGAACAGCAGCAGGGACAGCGCAACATCTTCTAGCATACTATCTGATGGTACTTCTTCAACAAGCCTTGGTAATCGGTCTCGAGGGTTGACTGTAGCTAGTTTATCCATGATCTTATGCCTCATATCAGCTGCTGTGCTCTGTAATGGAGGAGGTGGTAGTGAAGTTCCAGCTTCAGGTATTGGCTGCACATCTAGTTGTTCTTCTGGGTCTTCTTGAGTCTAGGATGTAATGTGGAGTTGGTCTATCAAGTTGTGAGAGCAGCTTCCTCTTTACTATGTTGAAGCATTGGGTAACTAGCTGTTTCTCAGTTAGTGGGGATGTAGGTCCTTTGTCCATCCATAGTTCCCTCATACGTTTCATATATCCCCTCTCATTAGGTCTACTGTTGTAGTAGCATTCCATCAATTCCAGGTTCTCTTGTCTTGTCCATGTATGGTTTGTTCCAGTAGCCCACTTATCGTTAGATTGTCCTGGTTCCCCAACATCTGGCGCGGACCTTGTTAATCCGGGAGACAGATTTCCTGCCCTGAGCATGCTCAGATGCATGCTCAGGGCAGGAGCAGTCTGAGGCGTGGCCAGGTAGCAGGGACTCTGGCAGCAAGGTAAGGGCCTCTGATATATCTATCTTTGTATTCATAAGAGAAGCTAAAAGAGATAGATAAGAATGCATGAGAAAAAACAAAGAAAATTAAAATATTAAATTAAAACCATTTACCTAAAGCAATGGATAAGTTAAAGGACTTTATAACAGAAAGAGAAGGTGAGATTGCAGAATGGAACAATTTGGAAACAGAGTTAATGGCCACGAGGAAAAGAAGTTGTGAAGGAAGAGAGCAAGACAGGATAAATAAAAAGGAGAGAGAGGAGAGAGAGAGGAGGGTAGAAAGAGAATGAGAATGATTCTGTGTGAGCAGAAATAATGGCATAAAAACATAAGGGCCAATCTCATCTCTGGTGTGATTAGACTGACATTAAAACAAGTAAGTTTCAATTCAGCATTCTGGAACTTAATTTAAGTACTAATAAGCTCCCACTCACTGCAGACTTCTAGCTCTTGATTCCTTCCCTGAGTCGCCCCACTCCCTCAATCCCTCCCCCTCCCATCTTTTCTCTGAGCTGCCCAGCCAGCTCCCCCAACCATTGCCTACCAGCTCCCTGTCCCCAACCCCCAGAGGCCCTTACCTTGCTGCTAGAGTCCCTGCTACCTCGCCACACCTCAGACTGCTCCTGCCCTGAGCATGCATCTGAGCATGCTCAGGGCAGGAAATTTAAAATCTCCCCCAGCCTGCAGCATCTCCCTGCCAGCCAGAAGACTATCTTCCAGTTGTGCAGGGTCTGCATCTGCTAGCCATGCACTGAGGTCAGTATTGCCTGTGTGGGTGAGGAATGGGGGCTGCATGCCCACCCAAGCATGCAGCTTACAGGGAACACTGATCATGGCTTGTTTACACTAGCAACATAGGTCGACATAACTGTTGCTCATGGGTGAGGAAAATCTAGACTTCTGAGAGATGCAGTAATACCAGTCTAATCCTCAGTGTAGATGGTGCTGCACTGAAAGAGCGTTTCCCATCAATATTTTTGATGACAGCATAAAGAGTACACAGAGTCTGAGGATGATACCAAGCTGGGAGGGGTTGCAAGTGCTTTGGAGGACAGGATCACAGCTCAGAATGATTTGGACAAACTGATGAAATGTGCTGAGGTAAATAGGATGAAATTCAGTAAGGACAAGCGCAAATTACTCCATGTAGGAAAGAATAATCAATCAATTCCATACGTACAAAATAGGCAGACTGCCTAGGAAGTTGTAATGCAGAAAGGGATCTGAGTGTCGTATTGGACCACAAGCTAAACTGAGTCAATGTAACAACTGCTGCTAAAAAAACAAACACCATTCTGGGATGTATTAACAGGAGAATTACTTCTCATGTCTGTTTTGTAATTTTCACTTTACTCAGTGCTATTTAGGTCTCAATTGGAGTACTGTGTCCAGTTCTGGATACCTCATTTCAGGAAAGATGTGTACAAGCTTGGAGAAAGTCCAGAGAATGGCAATATGAATGATTAGAGGTCTGGAACGTAACTTGTGAGGGAAGATTGAAAGAACTGGGTTTGTTTGGTATGGATAAGAGGAGAGAGGAGACATAACAGTTGTCAAGTACCTAAAAGGTTGTTACAAGGAGGAGCGAGAAAAATTATTCTCCTTAACTGCTGATGATAGGACAAGAAGCAATGGGCTTAAGTAACAGCAAGGGAGGCTCAGGTTGGACATTAGTGGGAAAAAATCCTGTCAGGGTGATTAACCACTGGAATATGTTTGGCTAGGCAGTTGCAAAATCTCCATCACTGGAAGTTTATGAGAGCAGGTTAGGCAAACCCAGGTCAGGGATGGTTGAAGATGGTGCTTGGTCCTGCCATGAGGGCAGGGGACTGGACTTGGTGATTTCTCATGGTCCCTTCCAGTTCTATGATCCTATAGCCAGTGCCTCACAGGGAGGCCTATTATCTATGCCAATGGGGGAGGTCCTCCTGTCAGCATAGGCAGTATCTTCACTGAAGCACTACAGCAGTGGAGCTGTAGTCTTTTAAAGGAAGACTAGCCTTTAGAGTCAGTAATACTACAATTAGCTCCTCACGGCCTTTGTGGACACTTGCTAAATGCACTGCATTCAAACCTCCTTAACTAGAAGAGGAAGTTTACTTAAACATGATTATATTTCTTTAAAAATGTACTCAAACAGCAAATGCAATACATTTTTAGCTGCTATAAATGCATGCTTCCAGACATGGTTTTGTATTGTAGCTATATACAAACTGAGCCTCCAACTCACTCATGACTTGCTTGATAATAGTAAAACACCCTAGCCCTTTATGTTTTGCGTTTGTATTTTCTACCACAGGTAGATTTGAAAGTATAGAATTGTATTCTGAATTTTGTAATTTGACTGACTAAACTGTGTTAGAAATAGGCCAAGGTGTAAATTAATCTTTATAAGGAAACTCAAAACTGTTCAGTTCTACTTAGAAGGCAGCATAGCCAGACCAAGGTCAGTCAACATGCTATCAACTGAGTTAGTATGACAACACTTCCACAGATTCTGACCAATATGTTATCTCCATGGAAACTGTCCATGCTGCACTTATGGATTCAGGATGGCTCAAAGAATCTTGGAACTACCTGCATGTCTCATTTACACTAGTGTAGGCAAAGTGTTTCTATCTGTACAGATCCAGCCCATTCAGTCCCTATACTTGGCAACCTGTCCCTTGCTCAGAAGGAAGAGAAGCTAAGTAGGATAAACACTGACTCATGCTCCACTCCAAAACAGCCAGCCATTTTCCAAAATGTTGCCAACCTCTTCATGAGAAGTCATATGCTTTGGATATTCTGTCAGGATTTTTTCAGACAGCTCTGTCATTGCTGCTGCAAACATGAGTTTCAACAGCAGTTTTCAACAGCACATTTAAATTGACGAATGGGACGTTACATGTTAATTGCATCTGTCCACTCCAGAAGACCACAATCCCTATTTTTCATCACCCAGCCAGCTGTGAATGTTTAAATATTTATATTGTATATTAAAATAAATAAATAAATAAATAAAAGTCAACTATGCCTTCCTCCTGAGAGCCTTGGATGAAAGGACACTAAGTTTTATTTTTATCACATTTTGACAGAAACCAGAAGTTAGCAGCTATTCACTTCAAAGATCACTGTTAAGGGAAATTTTTTAAAAAAAATATTTCTGCAGTCATTGCTGTTCTCTACAGAATCCAAGATTTTTTTTTTTTTAAAAAGGGCATCTTTTCTACTGAGAACAACTATGAAGAACTTAGTGTTACTGTCCTGTTAACTCAGCCTTGAAGAATAGCATTAACCAACCAAACAGTAAAAGCAGCATCTCTCCATCCATTCAAACTCAGAAACCTTATTTTCAGTTCTTAAGATGTGGCATTCATCTCAAGCTCAGGGAAGTAAACAACTCCCATCTACTATACTAGTTTGCTATGTGCGCACATGCATGATGTGACATTTACCACGTGACAGGCCATTATGATGTCAAAGGTTGACTCAACAAGCTGCTCCCAAGGAGCTCCTTGGGAGCAATTAGTTGAGTCACCTCTGACATCAAAATGGCCTAGGAGTCTTGGAATGCCACAGTTTACACACACACACACACACACACACACACACACCCCCCCCTACCTGATTGTAGCTGCATACCTCATTGTAACTCAAAAAGAAAATAGCTGAGGATTTAAAAACTGGACAGTAACAGCCAGTGAAACCCAGGGGTGGTTCACGCTGGTGACATGGCTGCCCCTTTGGAACGTGTCAAAAATGGTGGTTACTCACCTTCGTGCAGTAACTGAGGGTCTTCGAGATGCATGTTCCTGAGATGCTCCACTGAAGGTCTTTGTGTGAGACCGCACCCTGGATCAGAGATTTTTTTCTCCAGTAGTGGCTCTATCAGTGGGGAGAGAGCAAGAGAGGTGATAACGTCAGGCACCTGAGCTTCCCGCCTTGCCGACGTCAGCGTTCTATTCTCCCCGCTCCCTCAGTTCCCTCGTACCACGGAGGTCATATATACGAGTCACGGAAAAAACTAAAAATCTCCGAAGTAGAGGGGAGGAGGGCGGGTAGTGGAGCATGTCAGGAACACGCATCTCGAAGAACCTCAGTTACTGCACGAAGGTGAGTAACCTCCATTTCTTCGTCGAGCAGTTTTCCTGACTGCTCCACTGAAGGTGATTTTGTAGCAGTTGCTGTGTATGGAGGTGGGCATTTTGGCTCATGTGTCACGGATTAAGTTGAGAACTGCTCGTCCTACTGCCGTGTCCATAGCTGAAATGCGATCCAGAGCGTAATGTTTGGCAAAGGTCTCAGATGAGGTCCATGTGGCAGCTTGACATATTTCATGCACAGGCACTCTCTTAAGAAAGGCAACTGAGGAGGCCATGGCTCTTGTGGAATGAGAGCGTATATTTTGGGGAGGAACCAACTGAGAGGTTGTATATGTGGTTTAGATACATGTGGAAATCCAGTGGGATATACGTTGTTTGGAGATTGGTTGGCCTTTAGAGTGCTTTGCAATTGATACAAAGAGTCTGGGCGTTTTTTGAAAGGGTTTTGTTTGATCGAGGTAAAAAGCTAGAGCTCTGTGTACGTCAAGTATATGTAGAGTCACCTCTTGTGCCGTGGTATGGGGTTTTGGGCAAAAGACTGGAAGATGGATAGTTTGATTGAGATGAAAATTGGATGATACCTTAGGGACAAATTTTGGGTACAGTCTTAAGGAGACCGTGTCCCTATAAAAGATGGTGTAGGGCGGATAGGCCATAAGGGCAGCGATTTCTCCTACATGGTGAGCAGAAGTTATTGCCACCAAAAAGGCTACTTTCATAGATAAGTGTAAGAGAGAGACTGTGGCTAACGGTTCAAAGGGAGGTTTTGTAAGGGCTTTCAGTACTCGTGTGATTAGTCACAGGGCGCACCTGTGGGTACAGGTTTTGTAAACCGTGTATGAATCTTTTTAGGTATGGTGAGCAAAAAAAAAATCGAGCAATTATCCACTGGATCATGAAAAGTAGAGATAGCTGCAAGATGAACCCTAATCGAGCTCACTGAAATATTGGTGTATTTTAGTTCCAAGAGGTATTCGAGGAACAGAAGCTGTACAAGCATCGATGGATTGTCGGGAGCACCAATGGCATCGTTTTTCCTATTTGTGCAGGTAAGTAGTTCTGGTTGTGGGTTTTCTGCTATTTAATAGTATGTATTGTACCGAGTGTGAGCATTGGCATTCTAGACCAGAGAACCGTCTAGGTTCCAAGCTGTTAAATGAAGTTTGTTCAGGTAAGCATGCAGCCGAATCCCGTTTTTCTGTGACAGAAGGTCCAGGACAAGAGATAGTGTAATCGGTGAAGTTTTGGACATGGTCTTAAGTAGAGTATACCACGTCTGTCAAGGCCATACCGGTGCTATTAATAACACCGTTGCTTTGTCTTCCTGGATTTTCCAAAGGGTTTTAGGAATCAGAGGTATCAAGGGAAAGGCGTACATCAAATTTTGTCCCCAGTGTAGAAGGCAGGCATTGCCGCTGGATCCATGACCATTTCCTCCTCGAGAGCAATAATGCTCGCACTTCTTGTTTTGACTGGCAGCGAACGGATCCATGATGGGGAATCCCCAGCGAGAGAAGATGTTGAGTAGAATATCACTGCGGATTTCCCACTCATGCTGGATGGGGAAGAAGCAACTCAGTGAATTGGCTAGAATGTTGTCTCTGCCAAGTAAGTACTCCACAGTAAGGTGGATAGCATGATCTATGCACCAGTCCCAAAGGGTCATTGCTTCTGAGCAAAGAGATGTTGATCTGGTTCCCCCTTGGTGGTTGATGTAAAACATACATGTTATGTTGTCCATGTGAATTCTGACATGTTTGCCGGCGATAACAGGGAGAAAGTGCTCTTAGAACTGCCCTGAGTTCGAGAAGGTTTATGTGAAGGAGTGTTTCTGTGTGCGACCATATGCCTTGTGCAGTTTGATGTTGAAGGAATGCCCCCCAGCTGGTGAGAGAGGCATCGGTAGTGATGGTGAAAAGCAGTTGCGGTAAGAGAAAGGGAATGCCCTATAACAAGTTATTCGGTTCTGTCCACCAGGACAGGGTGCATTTGACAGATGCTGGAATGTTGAAAAACCAGTTGAGAGATCGACAGAGAAACCACATTTGGAATGGACGCATGCGAAGACGGGCATATCTGACTAGGTAAGTAGTTGCTACCATGTGTCCAAGCATTTGCATGCAGGTACGCATAGGGATAAAGTGTGGATTTCTGTATTGCCAGGACGAGTTAGATTATGGACAGAACGAGGAGCAATGGTCTAAAGTTGCGGTTAGGGAGCTCGAGGCTGGATATTAGGAAAAACTTTTTTTTTTTACTAGGAGAGTGTTGAAGCCTTGGAATGAGCTGCCAAGGGAGGTGGTGAAATCTCCATCTTTGGAGGTGTTTAAGGCCTGGCTGGACAAAACCATGACTGGGATGGTTTAGTGGGAGTGGTCCTGCCTCTGGCAGGGGATTGGACTAGATGACCTATGAGGTCCCTTCCAACCCTATGACTCTATGTTGCGAAATCTGTTGAGTGGAAGAAATGCCCGTGCTACAGGTGAGTAAATCCAAGCTCCTATAAATTGAATCTCTTGCGTGGGTCATAGCGACGATTTTTCATAATTTATGTTTAGGCCGAGAGAAAGGAACAGGGTTTGTGTGGATTATACTGCCTGTCGCACCTGTGTACGTGTGGGAGCCCTTACGAGAAAGTTGTCGAGGTAAGGGAATATAGTGATGTGATGTTTTCGTAGAAATGCAGCTAGTGGAGCCATTAGCTTGGAGAAGACTCTGGGAGCTGTACACAGTCCGAATGGGAGTACTGCATATAGATAGTGTTTGGAAAGGAAAGGAAAGTGAAATGAAGGAATCTCCTATGGGCATGGATTATGGGGACACGAGAGAGGCCAACCAGTCTCCCTCGTGAAGAAATGAGAGGATTGTGTGTAGAGTCACCATTTTGAACTTTTTTACTTGAATATACTGATTGAGACATCTGAGGTCTAGAATCAGCCTCCAACCTCCTATTTTTTCCCCTCTGTGAAGAAGTATGGAGAATAGCAGCCTTTCCCCCACTGATGTTTTGGTACTTCTTCGATTGCCCCAATATAGAGGAGGTGTTGAATCTGCTCTTGTACAGTTTGTACGTGGTTGGGGTCCCTGAAAAGGGACAGGTAGGGGTGTTTGGGTTTGGGGTGTGAGATGAATGGTACTGAATAGCCCCATTGGATGATCTCTAGCACCCATCTGTCTGATGTTATTCTCTGCCATTGGTGGAAAAAAGGCTGTAATCTGTTCCTGAATATTAGAGGTTGTAGTGGTGACTGCGGTTGGTAAGATATTGGTTGGTTGGCAGCTCTCTCTACCAGAACGTCAAAACTGTTGCCTGGAATTGGCTAGTTGTGAAGTATGCAGGGTCTGATTGGTTTGTTTCCTGCGAGGCTGACTAGATTTTGATCTATAAGCACCAGTCCGTCGATTAGGTTGAGCCTCACATAATCTGGAATTGAACAGCTGGTTCTTCAGGAATCTCCTCTGACGATGAAGGGGTTTAGATACCCAGAGTACGTAAAATAGCCCGTGAATCCTTTATGCTGTGCATTAGGTCATCAGTCTTTTGTGCAAACAGGTGATCTTTATCAAAAAGGTAGGTCTTCAATAGTATGTTGCATTTGTCTAGGCAGATCAGTGGAATGAAGCCAGGAAGCACGTCTCATTACGATTGCCATTCCAAGTGTTCTGGCAGCAACGTCTGCTGCATCCAAAGAAGCTTGAAGGGCAGTTCTTGCAATCAGGTAACCCTCCAAAATTAAAAAGAGTTAAATTGTTCATGTTTATCATGTGCAATCTTGCCAGAGAAGTCCATTAGTTTAGTGTGTGTGTGTATGTATTTTATTTTTTATATATATATATATGGCAGTCATAATTCAAGACTAATGCAGTATAATTGGCTATATGAAGTTGGAGTGCTGCAGACATGTAGGCCTTTTTGCATCCAGTTTCTTATTGTCCTTGGCTATTGTGTTTACATCTAAAGTAAGGTTGTTTAGTTCGTTGATTAGCAGCTTCTACCACTAAAGAATTTGGCTGAGGGTGCGAAAACGAGAACTCATTGTCCATGGGGGCTATGAAATATTTTTTTGTCGGCCTTTTTATTAGAAGGTGGATTAGATGCTGGAGTCTGCCATAAGACTGTTGCAGGTTCCAGAATCCCAATGTCCAACGGGAGAGCTAGTTTGCTTCACCCTGTTGTCTGTAATATCTTGTACAGCTTATGCTGACTAGTGGAATGGGAGTCCAAAGAAATGTCCATAGCATCCGCAGCTCTTTTAAAAGAGTTCACGGAATTGTTTTATGTCATCTGGTTTTGAGTCATGAGTCTGTATTTCTGTATCCTCAGCCTGTTCAGAAGTTGATGATACTGTCATAGTGTTAATCTCAGGCTGTGCGTGCTGCTGTTGATGAGGATATGTAGGAAACTGACCAGGCAGATAGGATGGTAACAGGGTAGTTTTACAGGGCCAGTTAGGATAATTCGTCCCCGGTATAGGTGGGTAAAAGCACCACGGAGGGTATGGCCATGGGTAAGCAACTGGAGGATTTTGAACTGATGATTGCTGAAGCTGTGGAGCCGCTGCCTCCATTGACATAGGGCTGCAAGATGCAGCTGAGGGCGAATGGTAGGAGTAGGCTGGAGTTGAAGACGGACTAGGGTATAAAGAATCCATCTGAAACAGTGGGGACCCAAGAGTGGAGTGAATACCAAGGTCCTCTGTCAGGTCTATGTGCTTTGTTCTGCCAGCATGCTTATTGTGAGGCTGTGGCTTGAGTTGTTGCTGCGCTGCATTACCAGCCATGAGCACCGGTTCCGTCCGGGGGGGGCTGTAACGTGCTAGTGAAAGCAATTGGCACCAGAGACACAAACTGTGGCCCCGTATGGGGCACAGGGGTCGGCACCGTGTATGGCAGAGTACTGGGCACAGGTGTGGGAGTTGGAGGAACACTCGGCACCATCGCCTGAGGCGGATCCGCTGCTGCAGCTGTTGATGGTGCCGTTGACAAAGCCCCAGTTTGAGAAGCAGAAGCATGGTTTGTCTTGGCAGCTCCAGACTTATTGGATTTTGCGCAGGTTACCGAGCCCGAAGGAGGACCCCTCTGCAAAATCTTTAGTGTTTTTAACAGTGCTCTTAGATCGTTTGGCAGGCACTGGGGATGAAAGTACAGAACGGCGTTTGTGCGCTCCTTCACAGGGGTGAGGAGAGGCACCTGGATCTGAAGCAG
This sequence comes from Podocnemis expansa, assembly GCA_007922195.1. NCBI lineage: Eukaryota > Metazoa > Chordata > Testudines > Podocnemididae > Podocnemis > Podocnemis expansa. The sequence continues at coordinate 88,480,670 of ML681963.1, read as the reverse complement.
GGCAAAGAGTCCCTTCTAAAAGCAGCAATTTCAGCTTGCGCTCTCCTTCTTTTCTTGTCCTGGAAGTAAGATTCCAGCAATGCTGACATTTCTGTGAGAGATGACTCTCACCCAGGCATTTAATCCATTTTTGGTGACCATCAGACACTGGCATGGCTTCCTTACAGGAAGTACAGAGTTTAAAGCCAGATGAGTTAGTCAATTTAGCGTGGATAAGAGATTGTTCAGTCATTTTAGAATTGGGTTGCAATTTCAGGTTGAAGGGAACGATGCTGTAAAGTATCGTGGAGCCACCGCTGACTACGTCCAGAGTTGGAGGCGGTATGAGGGAACTGAGGGAGCGGGGAGAACAGAACACGGACGTCGGCAAGGTGGGAAGCTCGGGTGCCTGACGTCATCACCTCTCTCTCTCTCTCCCCTCGCTGACAGAGCCACTGTTGGAGGAAAAAAATCTCCGATCTGGGGTGCGGTGCCACACAAAGACCTTCAGTGGAGCAGTCAGGAACACTGCTCGATGAAGAACAATAAAGCTCTTAGCTATACTGTCAGCTGTTTCCAATATTACATGGTGACTTCAGACAATTGTATATGGCGCTCACTCAGGGAAGAAACTGTGAAAATTTTAGAGTTTATGCACGATATGAACTCCCAAGGAAAAGTTTCAGCTGACCACAAAACTTTTGCAAACAAAGCTATAATTAAAGAGCTATTAATCAATTAAAATAAACATTTCATGAGTTCCCCTTTGATTTTCCCCCATCTTTTCTGATGGGTTACAGCTAGTATTTAAAGCTACAAACTATTAATAGTCACCTGATTTATGCTATTGTGCAATCATGAGGTTTCAATTTTGTCCCCTGAAACTTGGAAGATACCTTTACATTTCCCAGCATCTAGAAGAACTGGAGATTTAGGGGAGAGGAAACAAGAAATACGTCCAGATCTAAAAAATCAGAGTTGAATCTTCCTGTCTGATCTTATATTTAAAGTATTATAACAGAAATGGCTAGACACACCTGCTAATGAAAAACAACTATGGTTCTACAAACTTGTATTTCACATTCCAACAAAACATACAACTGTTAAGTTATGAAGTGAAGATAATCTATTGAGGTCAGCATTGCTGGGTGAAAGGCAACAGAATTCAGGCATTGGAGCAAACATGTTGTGTTGAAACGATTAAATTCAAGGAGTCACACAAATGTCTGCAAAACCAAAACAATAGTTCTCTGAGCAATCACTCACTGTCCTCAAAAGTGACCATTCTTTTAAAGTAGGGAGAAACATTAAATTTAGATTGTAAAGTCCTATAGCAGGGACTTGCATAGTCTTTTAACAGGCATATGTTTGACTGAAATTAAAAGCCTTCAGGAGCTCAAAAACAGTGCTGGTGAAAAAAGATAATGTACTTTCATATGAATCAGGTACCTCACCTTCATACCAAAGTCTTCATAGGGTGAAAGCTTTTTTTTTTTTTTTTGGGGGGGGGGGTGGAAGACAAAAAAGAAAGTAACCCATTCATTGGTGGAAGGTGATCCAATTCCATGATTCCTGTAGCTATAAACTTCTTTGCAAAGGCTATTTTTCCAGCAGTATTGAACATGTTTTCAATCACCTTCCAGGGCAACAAAAATCACGCTATCAGCAATTTGCTGCCTCAAGATGCCCAACAGGAGACTTCACCTTTGCATCACGATTTCCCCTTTATAGTAAACTAAAAATTCCATAAACAGAGCTCAGTGCAAAACCAGTATGTTGTATACAATATAGGTTCCTAAGAGGATACTACTGAGACTTGTGCTAATAACCTCATTAAAATTTTATTTTAAAACAGTGTATTCGAATGTTTTCGGAAACTGGTCTTTATAAGAAGGACGCTGGAGCAAGTTATTACACTGATCTTTCCACTCTGGAGAATCAGATTTAAAACTTGACCTGCATCATAGGTGAAGAACTTAGTGGTATCAGTTTAAGCCAAGTTTCTCCCAAAGATTTTAGATGATGCTTGTGCAAGTCAAACTGAGTAAAATCAATGCCCTCACAGTGTGAAAAGTGTGCAGTTTAAAATTGGGAGAGGCTTTCAAGAAGGAAACGTGGGATAAGATATGAAGTACAGTCAAACTACTACCCCTATGATATTGCAGGGACACCACTCTATTGCCCCCCATCAAGCACATCATGCCACCATTTTTAAGTCTCTATTTGATCAGAGGCCTCGCCACATAAAGTCCCAGAACTGAGAGTGCAGGGGTGTTGCTGCGTCTTCTGGCTAGTAGTGGTTTACATTACATAAAGCAGGTGGTGTCAACTGCTGCATCATAGCACATTTCTGTGTAGCCACACAGTGGTAAGTATCATGGAGAGCCAGCAGTAGCCCTCTGGAGCTAGAAAGCAGTAGCAGCTTCCCACTAGGGGCACTGGATGTGGCAGTGGATCGCTGATGTATCCTGTATAGTCATGCACTCTGGCAAGCACATTGTGACCAACAAAAGATTGAGAACCACTGATATGCAGGGTTTACAGTTTGGTTCAATGGTTCAACACCTCCACTATAAAATTGTCTCAGTATCTTTAAGTCTGAGAATAGAATATTAGGCAGGTTGCAGATCAGAACCAAGATGGTCGCAAAGCCCATCCATTTGCAATGAAGCAGGCTCAAGTCAATGCTATAAAGTCCCTATCTCTTTCCCTAAATAATCCATTTATGTAGTCCTGAATAATGGCGATGACGGCAGAAGTCTTGGAAGTCTTTATGATCCATCACTGATTTGTACTTCTCAGTAGCTGACCTACCAGTGATCTGTCACACACTATCCCATCTGTCTCCCAGCTAGTTGCCCCCTACTAGCATGACTCTCAACTTTGAGAAGGTTACAGAAAAAGAATGACAATTTTCATTTCTATGCCTAATATAATCAAAACAGTCCAAGTCTGTTGATTTCAAACTGCTTCTTCCAAATACCTCTTAACATAAGCGATTGCCATTCTTCTCCATCCAGATATATATGTAAGTCTTTACCAGCACCACGTCTGAAAATTTTCAGTTTTCTTTTTGTCAGAATTACCTTCCTTTTATTCATGCCCATACACCATTAAGAATTACACTTTTCAAGTCACATTTTTGTCCATTTTGAGATGCCATAGCTCTTCTACACTAAGGAAGGCTGCAGTTGAACAAGCCAGCCCTTGTCATTTTCTGAATTCTTTGGAACAATCTACTTGGTTGGATATGAATGATATTGAATAATTAATTACTGCTTCTACAGCTTAACAGTTAATTGCAACATCTGCTTGTATACGGTTTTTGTTAGTTGTCTCAATGTACATGAATTTTGGTTTTGTTGCATTCAGGAATAATCTGTATTCCTCACTAATTGTTCTTATACAGAATCCAACATTTGCTGCACTGGTGCTTTTAACAAAAAGCATCACATTGTCAGATTATCTGAAGTTAGTTCAGACAGACACGTCCAATGGACATCCCAGATGGTACCTCACTGCCAAAAACTTACCATGGCTTGTCTCAAAAATTCTTGGAATAAAATACACCCTTTTTTCTCATACTGTCCATTAGAAAACCACTCACAGTTGCCTGCTGCTATCTGCACTGTGATATCTTGGTGGCGGTGACATCCAATGAATTTAATGAGAGGCTTTAGAATCCTCATGTCTGCCAGCAACCTCTAGAGACTGTTGTCAGACAGCATCAAATACTTCTAAGTAGTCAATGAAGCACATGATCAAAGGGTTATTGTACTCTACATTTTCAGCAACATGATGGATGTTCACAATTCAGTTACGTGTGCCGTGGCCCCTTCAAAAGCGATCTTTTGATGGCGGTAGTTGAGCTTCCAGCCTTCATTTCATGAGATTGTGCATTATCTAGTGTAGCCATTCACTTACATATGCTATCAAGGAGATTTTATGATAGTTATTACACTTACAGTACATCTCCTCAAAAATTTGCTTTGCTCAGCCTTCCAGCCAATTTTTAGTCATCCCTACATCAGTTTTCCATGCAAGCTCAGTATGCTGTTCTCCAATCACTTTTCACTATTCTGCAAGCACACTATCTACTCCAGTACACAACCGAACACATTTTTTTTCTCCCAAGAATGATGGCTCCAGCTCTGTACTCTTGTCTCTTATCCTGTACAATGAGCAGCCCTGATGAGGCATACAGACTGGCACAGTACTCTCTCCACCTGAGTTTAATACTCCCTTCAACAAGGATTATGATCTTTTGTTTGATCACAAAAACATCTTGTTAAGAAGCCTTACCCCTGCTCAATATATAAAAGAGTTATAATACAAAAGCTGCTTCTCAAGTTCCATATATTTTCCCTTGTATTTGCTTGTCTTTAGTCTGCATCTGGTCAGTACCTTGTGGTCTCTCAAACATTCTTCCATCTCTAGCCATTCTCTTGCACTCTTCACCACCCTCCCACCAACTGAAATGCCTTGAATAACCATAGCTAATCCAACATAATTAACCAGCATGTTTTAGGAACATGAGATTTGGCACTTTCAAGCATAACAATTTTCATTTACTTCCAAAGTTCATTGGACTTTTCCTACTTTTTCCACCTGTATCGATGCCTCCAAATAATTTTCACAGAAGAAGGGGTTACTTACCTGTAACCAGTGTTCTTCGAGATGTGTTGCTCCTGGCCATTCCCCTTTAGGTGTGTGCACACCACATGCATGGCACACCGGAAATTTTTCCCCTTGGAGTACCCCTAGGGCCGGCTCTGGCGCCCCCTGGAGTGGCACCTCCGCGGCGCTCTATATAACAGCCAGCCAGCCTGCCCCTCCTCAGTTCCTTCTACCCTTGTTCCGACGCAGGGAGGCAGGAGGGATGGAATGGCCAGGAGCAACACATATCGAAGAACACTGGTTACAGGTAAGTAACCCCTTCTTCTTCTTCAAGTGATTGCTCCTGTCCATTCCCCCATAGGTGAATTACTAGCCTTGCCTTCGGCGGCGGGAGGAATCATAGGTGAACAGACTCCAGGACTGCTGTGCCCACCGCCGCATCTTGCTGAGCCTGGTGGGTGATGGCGTAGTGCTGCACAAAGGTGTGGACAGAGGACCATGTTGCTGCTTTACAGAGCTCCTCGACCGGAGCTCCCACCAGGAACGCCGTTGAGGACGCGAGCGCCTGGGTCAAATGCGCTCTTACTTCCGGTAGAGGTTTCCCTTCCAGGGAGTAGCACTCCTTGATACAAGCTACTATCCATGCCACAATCCACTGAGAGGATACTGGGAGGCCCTTCATTCTGTCGGGAATAGCAATAAAGAGTTGCGATGACTTACGAAAAGGCCTCGTCCTCTCAATATAGAAGGCTAAAGCCCTTCTTATGTCTAATATATGAAGCTGTCTGTCTACCGCCGACTCGTGCAGCTTGGGATGGAAGACAGGCAAGTATATGTTTTGATTGACATGGAATTGCGACACTACCCTGGGTCTGAAGGCCGGGTGAGGATGTAGCTAGACTTTGTCCTTAAAGAATACTGTGAATGGGGGATCCGCCATCAGGGCCCTGATCTCCGACACTCGTCTGGCCAAGGTGATTGCCACTAAGAATGCTGCCTTCCACGACAAGTAGAGCGGTGAGCATGTTGCTAAGGGCTCAAAGGGCAGTTTCGTGAGTCTGGACAGCACCAGGTTTAGGTCCCACTGAGCCACCGGGGGTCTCACCAAGGGATACAGCTTTGCTAGGCCTTTAACAAAACGTTTCACCATTGGGTGAGAAAAAAAACACAAAGGAATGACCGGGAATCCGTCGGAAGGCCAATACTGCTGCTAGGTGGACCTTGACCGACGCTGTCGATAGTCCACTAGATTTCAATGCCCACAGGTAGTCTAAGTCTAGGAATGGAGAGGGAGAAAGGATCCCACCCTGAGTCTAGCCTACTGGGTGAACCTGAACCATTTTGCCCTATAGGTGGCTCTCGTGGACTTTTTTCTACTATTGCAGAGGGCCATGCGGACCAGAGAAGAGCATTGTTGTTCCCCAGTTGTTAGCCACGAAGGAGCCATGCATGCAGGTGCACAGCCTCCAGACTGGGGTGAAGCAAATGGCCCCCGTCCTGGGTCAATAGGTCTATTCTCTCTGGAAACTGTATCAGGGTTTGGATCGACAGTCTCCACAGGGTCATGAACCAGTGCTGTCTTGGCCACGCTGGCACTACTAGAATGATCTTGGCCCTGTCTGCCTTTATCTTCTGCAGCATCTTGGGAATGAAAGGTGTTGGAGGGAACGCATACAGCAATTTGCCTGTCCATACAACATCAAACATGTCCGCTATTGACCCGGGACTGAGGCCCCTGAAAGAGCAGAACTGGGGGCATACCCTGTTGAGCTCGGAGAAAAGGTCCACCTGGGGACGACCCCACTTCTGGAAGACGTCTTCCAACACTTCCCTGTTGAGCGACCATTCGTGTGTCATGAACGTGTGTCTCAGGGAATCTGCTAAGTTGTTTTGGAGACCCGGCAGGTAGGAGGCTATCGAGTGAATCTGGTGGCAAATACAGTATACCCAGAACCCCATCACTTCCTGGCACAGTGGTAGGGAACGGGTCCCCCCTTGCCTGTTGATATAAAACATGGCCATGACGTTGTCTGTCTGGACCAACACCGTTTTCCCCACTATGAACCTCCGGAACATCCTGCAAGCCAGATGCATTGCTCTGAGCTCCTTCACATTGATATATAAGAGAATATCCGAGCCTGTCCACCGGCCTTGAGTCCCAAGGTGACCTAGGTGGCACCCCAGCCTTTGTCTGATGTGTCCGTGACTAGACAAATCGAAGGGCGTGAGGACTTGAATGGGACCCTGGAACACAGGTTGGCCTCTAGACCCCACCATCTGAGGGACTTGCGCGCTTGGACCAAAATGGTGACCATCAAGTCCAGGCTGTCCTGGGGCCGGCCGAAAAACGCTCGCCAGCCATAGTTGAAAGGGGCGCAGACGGAGGCGGGCACGCTTTACTACAAAAGTGCAGGCCGCCATGAGCCCCAGTAGTCTGAGGCACCTCCTGGCCATTGTCATGGGAAAATCTGTCAACGAGTCCACCAACTGGCTGATTACTTGGAAGTGGGAGTGTGGAAGGCTTGCTCAGCCCACCACTGAGTCCAGGACTGCCCCTATGAACTCTATTCTCCGTGTTGGAGCCAAAACCGACTTCTCCGTGTTTACCAAGAGGCCCAGACGCGAAAATAGGGCCTGAGTCAATCGCACATAGTCCGAAACTTCCTGGCTCGATGGACCAGTCACCAGCCAGTCGTCTAGGTACAGGAACAGCGATACCCCCTGGCGTCTGAGAAAGGCAGCCACCATCACCAGGCATTTAATGAAAACTCGAGGCGCAGCTGACAGGCTGAACAAGAACACCGTAGATTGTAGGTGCCTCTGGCCTACAACGAACCTGAGGAACCTCCTGTGCCTTGGGTGGATCGCAATATGAAAATATGAGTCCTGCAGGTCGAAGGCAGCATACCAATCGCCTGGATCCAGAGAAGGGATCACCGAGGAGAGTGAGACCATAAGGAAATGGACCTTCTTGAGGGACTGGTTGAGGCGCTGCAAATCTAAGATGGGGTGGAGACCCCCTTTTGCCTTGGGAATAAGGAAATAGCGTGAATAAAAAGCCCTGCCGCGCTGTTTGCAAGGTACCTCCTCCACTGCCCCTTTCTGCAGCAATGTCTGGACCTCCTGTCGCAGAAACTGCTCGTGCTTGGGATCCTGGAGAGGGAGCTGGGCAGGGGGAGGGGAAACAGGGGGTAATGAAGAAAATTTGAGGGAGTATCCCTCCCTGATAGTTCTCAGCACCCATTTGTCTGATGTTATGCGATGCCACTCCAGTAGGAACCTGAAAAGTCTGTTCAAAAACAAGGGGGTGTCTGGATCTACTGTAGGGGTTGGTATGTCACCCTTGGGCGAATTCTCAAAAGGACTTTTTTGCATCTGAGGGGTGGAGTGGCCTGCTCTGGTTAGCTGCTTGGCATCTGTTAGACCTGCGCCCTGTGTGGCTCCATCTTCTATAATAGTCCTGCCAGCGTTGATAGGGGCGCAAGGGTGGCTGAGGTTTAAGGGTTTCCTTTGAGTTGTGGCCATATGGAGCCCCAACGATTTTAGTAGGGCTCTGGAGTCTTTCAGGGTCTGCAAGCGAGAGTCAGTTTGGGCCAAGAACAAATCTGGCCCTTCAAACAGAAGGTCCTGGCTGGTGATCTGGACTTCCTGTGGTAACCCTAAAGCCTGCAGCCATGAACTCCTTCTCATGGTTACACTGGACGCCATATTGCAGGCTGCAGCATCCGCTGCATTTAAGGTGAATTGCAGGAGGGCCTTAGATACCACCTGCCCTTCCTTAATGGAGGCAGCCAAGTCCAGCCTAGAGTCTTGTTCCACCGCAACCGCAAAGCTTTCCAGGGTCGCCCAGGCATTAAAAAGGTACCTGCTGAGGACTGCCTGTTGGTTTGTGATCCTCAGCTGCAAGGCTCCAGTGGAGTAGACCTTGCGACCAGAAAGGTCTAACTTCTTTGCCTCTTTAGACTTAGGTGTGGGGCCTGAGTGGCCTTGCCGTTCTCTCTCATTGGCTGCTGCCACCACTAAGGAGCTCAGAGCAGGGTGCAAATAAAAATGTTCATAAGCCTTTGATGGTACGAAGCACTTTCTTTCTGCTCATTTCGCTGTGGGGGGAATAGATGCCGGTGTCTGCCAAAGCAACTTAGTTGTATTGAAAATAAATAGTCTTAACAAAGGGCAGAGCAATACAGCCTGGGACTTCAGGGAGGAGAATGTCCACCATAGGGTCTGTATCCTCTGTAATTTCCTCCACTTGGAGGTTCAGGCCCCTTGCCACCCTGCACAGTAGCTCCTGATGGGCTTTAGTGTCCTCAGGGATGGCTACCAGATTGGCCCCCACCACTGCCTCATCTGGCAGTGAGGACGAAGATTCCTCAAACACCTGGCCCCTGGACTCCACCGCAGAGGGGGCCCTATGACCCTCGCTGGTCATGCTAGCCTGATCACAATAACCCCAGAGTGACTCTAGCTCAGAAATCTCTGTGTCGGGGGCGGGGGGGGGTGCTAGCTGTAAACGATGGTGGGGGGCAGGAATCCAACCCCGAGGCTGGGGCGCTCAACCTGGAACCTTGCTCCTGATGATAGGCCCATGGTATCCAAAAGGGCCACTGTTGGCTTGAGTGCCAGCTGGTCTACTGAGGGTAGAATGGTGGAACTAGCTGGGGACCAGCCTCGGCTGAGGGCAGTGCCACGGTACTGCACCGACTCCTCCCCGGTGGTGTGGCTCCCTCTATGGAGCTAATTGGAGAGGTACTCCGAGGTGACCAAGGGGGCGCCTCGGTCAACGGTGCTGGGGCCCGGTGCCGGCGCCCATGTGGGTCCCGTCTCTGCCGCACCAGCAATCCTTTGCTTGAGGAGTGAGCCAGGGACCAGTACCGGGGGGCTCTGTCCACCGCTGCAACCGCTGACAGTACTGGTGACTGATGTTGGGGGGGTCAGTGCCGGCGCCACACTGCCCCTCCGCTTTTTCTCTGGTACTGGAGATCGTGAGCATGGTGGAGCCCGGAGGGGCACTGGCTTTCCCTTCGATGGCACCGTCCTGCCTGGTGCCGGAGAGGCTGGACGCAAGGCTGCCGCCACTGGCTGATCTGTTAGAGTCTGGGTGGCTACAAATGCCTCCAGCGTCAAGGGGAGCACAGTCTCCTCCTCCAATATGTCTCTGGCTGGGGAGGAGATAGACCCGAGGCTAGGGTGGCATTTCCTATGCTCCGCTGCCGCATGGGTCACGAGGACCAGGGCCAGGTCAACCCAGCTCCGAGCCCCTTCCTTCGGTGCTGCTGCCGGTTGAGAGGCGGGGTGCTCTTTCTCCACCCTCTTCTTCTTTTGAGGCGGTGCCGGAGAAAGAGAGCGGTGCCGTTGGCTGCTGTTAGATTCCATGCAGTGCGGCTTCGACGAAGCATGCGGTCTCGGGGTCGACGCCCGTTCCAATCCTGCCGGTGCGCTCTGCACCGATGGCACTGTGTCTGAACTCGTCTCCACCAGGGCTGGGCACAAGGCTTCCTCCATCATGTGGAATTTCAGTCTCTGCACTCTCTCTTTTTGCATTCTCGGTTTGAAGCCCCTGCAGATCTTAAACTTCACCCGGAGGTGGGACACACCCAAACACAAGAGGCAGGACTCGTGAGGGTCATCCACCAGCTTGGGTCGCTTACATGATCCACATGTCTTGAAACTGGGCATAGCCCGCCCCAAGCCCGGGGAGAGCAGAACTAACTAACTGACTAACTAACAGGTACTCCTGATTTGAAGGAGAATGACCTTCGCTAGGGGATTCGCTGTTTCACAGCGAATGTTCCAGCGACCATCTCAGGCGGTTAGAAGGAACTGAGGAGGGGCGGGCCAGCTGGCTGTTTATAGAGCGCCACGGAGGTGCCACTCCAGGGGGTGCCAGGGCCAGTCCTACGGGTACTCCAAGTGGAAAAATGTCCGGCATGCCATGCACGTGGCATGCACACACCTACAGGGGAATGGACAGGAGCAAATCACTCGAAGAAGTTACATATTTTTGGTTGATTCTGGACAAATCGAGATCTCATGGGTCTACTGAATGTCTTATCTTTAAGTTTTAATTTTATGTTTGGGGTGAACACCTGATGATCTGACCAACAATACACATTTGGGAAAGTATCCAGTGGATAAACTATTTACAGAATGTATTATACAGTGATGCTGGAGTCTATTTGGTTTTTTGTCATATTGTTAGGTGGCTTCCATGTGTATTAACATCCAGTATGATGAAGACTGTAATAACCAGATGATTAAAGAAGCAGAATTCAAATGAATTCCTTCCTCTAGACCACTGTTTCCTTTTTTTGTGAAAACTTACATTTCTAACTTTTGCATTTAAATCCCCAGTTATAAGGGTGATACTTTTACTTAGTGTTTGAATTAGCTTTCTAAGTTGTTCACGGAACTCAACTCATAACAGCTGCTATTGTAGAAATATAACCTGTACAACTGATGCTTTGACTACATTGCCTGAAGCCAAATAATGATTCTATTACTAACTGAATTAGAGCCAAGTATACACTTTGTCTCCTTAGATGATATACATGCAACCCAATTCTCTCTTCCTGGATCCTGAAGAGTTAACTGCACATCCATCCATCCATCATGAAATGACCTCTATCCTTTAAACACAGTTCTGAGATTCCACATATTTCTATCTTGCATCTTTTCAATTCTTTCACTACAAGAGAAAGCTTCCCTCCCATACTTTGTATACATGTACTTTTTCTGATGATTTACAAAAGTTCAGCTTATTCTTTCCTTTAGTGCAAAGATCAGGCACTGACCTTCCCAAAGGATTTCATACAGCACCATCAGAACCACCAGTATTCTTAATGGCTGAATTAAGCAACACAAAGCAAAAAAAATGCCAGTTGAACTGGGTTTACAAATAGCTTTCCATCACTACAACAGATCAAAGCTGCCAAAGCATAATGGTGAAGCAAGCCTTTAATTTGAAATAGATGTACAGGTTTAGAAGAACACACTGCTGAGACTACTGTTATCTTAACAGAGGATGAGAGCTCCACCCTGGAGGTCCAGTATCTCTTTTCTATGAGCTTTCCCTGTGCCACTATTGCAGCCTTCCCAGCAGTGGGTCCCTTAGTCCCCAGGGAGACAAGCCAGCAGCACCACAGGTAGTCTTCAATACCCAAGCTTTATAGAGGCAGAGTCAATTAAAAGCTTAGCCAAGTAATTAACCAATTAAAAAACTTTTAGTAAGTGACTGGAATGTCATACCACAGAATCCTAACAACCAATACAAACTGTTCCGGACTAATTAGATATAGAGGAAGGATATAGAGGAGTCACCACCATGACTATGGATTCACAAGTAAAAGATGGTGCACAGTAGTTATGAATATCTTTGTACATCATATGTTTAAAATATTAGAACAGTCAATGAAATCTGTGTTACTGTACAGGGATAGCAGCAAGGTAAATGGTCAACATAAAACCTGTATAAAGCTCATGCATTCCATCTTTGTTTCCTCCCTTCCAGTTTTAGCCATTGTTGAGCATAAAACTAACATTTCATTCCAGTCTCCCTGTTAACCTGAGGACTAGTTAGTAAGCTAAAAGAAAAAAAATTACTTTGAAAATTCTGATATTAATACAAATATAGTTAGAAAATGTGTAAGTTGTCACAATATCATGTAAAGAACCAAATCTTGATGGGAAGCTTAAGTCATTTGACACCAGCAGTGTTTGATCCAATGTCAGAATGTAAATCCATTCTCCTTTAACTTTTATACACAAAGTTGCAAAGTTTTGCCACATTTTTCACCAGAACCTTGGTGGTGAATATATTGTGTATTTCTTTTGAAGAACCTATGATATGAACACTTACACATGACTGCTGTTGCACAGAGTGCAACCAAAGTCTTCTTTGGTATGTTAAAAATAAAATGACAGAGAAAAGGGTATAGTAAAAACAATGGACTAAAGTCAGCCAAAGCAGGCTTCTGAGCATTCTAGATTTATAGGCAGGAAATCACTTATTACTGTCCTGTTGCATATGTCAAATTACATAAGAGCACTAAAAACTTGCAAAAATCTGATTTTAGTTCTGTAAAAAAGGAAATGACCTAATTTTTCTGATATAAATTTCATAGACCAGTTACTCCAAAATGCACTTGTATGAATAAAAACTATTTATCCAGAGAGACCTTAGAAAAAGCATTTCAGACAAAAGAAGCTCTAGTGTTGAATACTTAAGTCATTAGAACAGAAAACAGCTGCAAGTTCTCAGTGAGGTAGCGTCTAGCTCATGAAAGCTGGCTTTTAAATGTGCAAATGTCAATTCATTTCACTTTTTGTAACAGATATGGTTTATGAAGTATGTATACAAGAATAAATTTGATCAATTTATCACTCAGATTAGAGGGGGTTTTTCCAACTAGAACACTTAAGCTAATGAGAAGTGGGTCACAAGCAAAGTATATTTCTCCCTGGTGCACTGCATATATTTGACAGTTTTTTTTTTCTCTCGGCTTAGAAGTATATTCACTGTTGCGGCACAGCATTCCTGTTGTACCCTTCCATCTCTTCCCCCGTGGTCCCCCTGTACAGAAGGACTAGATCTATAAGGAAAATGTGTGCACAGCTCTGCTCACAGACTTTCAGCATCTATAACATGTGGATTTAATATGAAGTGACAACTTTAAAGAGCTCTATTAATCAGTTGACTATTTCATACCAAAAAAATATTAGTATGGTGTTATGATGGTGTGTCTAAGCAGATGCACAGTCTGAAAGTCGTGTTTATATGAACATATAGCAAAATGGAGCCTTGATCCCTGATGAAGCTTTCCTGTAGCATTGTAAGTTTGATTACAACACAAAAGAGTACAAAGCAAACCAGCTGAAAGTGAACCTTTCAATTTTAAAGGTGTAGCTATGTTAGTCTAGTTCAGTGGTTCCCAACTGGCATGCCACGGTAACTTCTTAAGTGTGCCATGAAGCAAGCTTGGGTTATTTTAAGTCTCCTTCCCTGCAGAGTCTAGCCAGGTGGGCCGTGCAGAATGGCAAAAGTCTCCTACAGATGCAGTTGGCATCTGCTGGCTTGAGGCAAGGGTGGGCTGGGGGAAGCATGGCAAATAGAGTTTGGGTGGAGTCAAGGGGTGAATTAGGGCTGGGGGGGCTGGTCAGGGACTCCGTGTGACCCATGGGGGGTGTGTGTGTAGGGCTGGTGCTGGCCCCTACAGACAGGGGGCCCATGCTAAAGGCAGAAGTAGGCCCTGGCTGGGAACCAGGGCCACCCTAGCAGTGGCCCTGAGTTCCAGCTGGACCCACTCTCCCTCCTGTAGCAAGATCTGGCCCCAGCAGGGGTCCTGGAGACATGGCAGCTGGTGGGCAGCAGGAGGGATCTGGCTCCAGCCGTGGTCCCACGGATTCCACAGGTGACAGCAGCAAGAGCGATCTGACTGCGGTCCCAGGGACGTGACAGCTGCTGCCAGCAGTGGGATCCAGCCCCAGCCACCAGGGAAAAAAAAATGTGGGTGTGCCTTCAAATTGTTCATTTCATTGAAGTGTGTCCTGTTACTGAAAAGGTTTAGTAAACTGATCTAGTTTAGGAAAACTAATAAGGGGTCCTGTGGCACTGAAAGATCAAAACATTTATTTATCGCATGAGCTTTCATGGGAGAAAAATCACAGTTCATCAGATGCTTTGAAGACGTCTCCCACAAAAGCTCATAAAATAGATAAATTTGTTAGTCTAAGTGCCACAGGACTCCTGGTTTTCCTTTCCGTTTTAACATCTTGACAGCACTGTGTTCAACTGCTCTGTCCACTATTAGTGCTCATGCACACCATCCTCCTGTTCCCTAATGAAAGGTCTCTGAAGTGACACTGTGGTAACATGTCCTTTTGGACAGAAAGCACTACCTTGTCCTCAGTGGCCATCAGCATTAATTGCATCATGTTCTCTTAGGCCAATGTGGCACAATAATTGAGACTTTTTTGATTTTTGTCATCTTTGACCATTACATCGGAGACAGAGATAGAAAGGAACAGGTCCACAGAACTGAGGCTCTCTCATGACTCTGTTACCTGCTGAAGACAGCCATGCAGAACAGATTTTGCAGGTGGGCCCATTGCCTTTTAGTAATCCAACAATAATGTGCCATTCTTCCAGATAGATCCTCTGTCGACTGAGCTAGTCTTCCCACGTGTTCAATTTCCATGAAATAAGAGCTCAAGAGTGTCATCATGTATGAAGTTTCAAAGGGACAGCCATGTTAGTCTAGTCTAGCAAAAAAACCAAGGAGTCCTGTGGCACTTAAAGACTAAACAGATTTATTTTTCACATGAGCTTTCATGGAAAATCCCACTTCAAAGCATCTTACAAAGTGGGATTTTCTCGCACAAAAGCTCATGCGAAAAATAAATGTTAGTCCCATATTCCTTTTTTAAATACATATTTTACTTCAGCACAGGACGACATCTTACCTTGTATTGTAACAATTTTTGTAGATGATTCTCAGCTCTTTGCCGATTAAACTAGTAAAATAAGCCTCATCATCTTAAGACTCTGAACCAATCTCTTGACAGGTCAGTTACCTTTTGGGTATCTCAAAAACAAAAGCTGGTGGGAGAGTGAGGCGGCAGTGCTAGCCTCACAGCACAGGTTTCACAAAGTACATTTTAACACGAAGGCTATACATGGCATCTCTGATTATTGAAATGGAAGGTCTTCTTTCTATTTTCACAGGATTGGACTGTTGAGAACTTTGGAAAAGAATCAATTTGAAATGTTTTGTGCTCCACTGATGTTCATCAGGAAGCAGGAACACCCATTTAGATATAAACCGATACACAACAGCATGTTTTCCTGAAGTGTAGTGCATTACTGAACAGTTCCCAGCAATTGTCTGACAGGATGCTCTCCTTCAACAGGGCAAGGTTATACTCCTCTCAAGAACAAAATATGTAGTTCCACCCACCAAACTAAAGTCCAAATTTAGTTTATCTTATTTGCTCACAATAGCATATTTCCTGCTTGTATCTCTTAAATGCTGGTTACCAGACACTTTACACCCCAAAACCAATAAAATAATATTTTGTATTACTGCCCTTCTTGATGCATGGTGAGTGTATTGAGATATGAGCAATTTTTTACTGTCCTCTGTAGGTCAGGTTAACTTCTGCAATCACAGTTCAACCTCCCATCTTAAACCTGAATTTAAATATGAACTCCATTACACCAGTGAAGCCAAGTCAGTCTACTACTCCAGATGCCAGCAGAACCTAAATTCACAAGATGTACTTAGTCATTTTTCCATTAAGACCCTCACAAATGGATTCAATTGTACAGGTCAGTTATAGCACACATCAGGAGAACAAGGCAGCGATAAAGTTCCAGGAACACGTCATGGCACAGAAGCATTTATCTTCTCACCTGTTTATCAAAGAACACATTTACCATTGCAGTGTTTGTAACTTTGGGATGCAAGACCAGAGAAAGAAGGTTGCACCTTATAGTTATATAAAACAAACATCCGCCACAACAGCTGAAGATCCTAACTTGTAACATAACACAACACTTATGAGATGCAAGAAGCTATTCAGGCCAGTCCAACCCTTTTAGCAATCACAGAAGGAGTTTCCCTTAATCCAGAAGCCCAAGAGACTAAACTTTAGTGGCATTCTAGATTTTATACCTTTAAGGCTGGTTTCACACTCCGAATTTCACTTTACAATGAATAATTTGGCCTTAAAGTCTGATACTAAAAAAAAAAGTTTTAGACCTACTGCTCCTACCACACTCAAACTAGAATTATATACATTAAAAACTACATTGCTCAAGTTCAAACTTGTGTGTTCGAAGACACTAAAAAGATGACCTCTCGACTCTTCAGTATCTTAATGGAACTTTGAACATTCACGTTAGGGTATAGTGGTAGCCCCTCCCTTTTAGTTCAAGGTTAGAACACTGTATTTACATAGCAAAGCTTAAACAGCCAACATGCATCTGCTTCAAAGTTTCACTATTTTGGGTTACCATGTATTACAGAAACAGACTCAGCTACCGAATATTTTATATAGTATTCGCCTGCACAATGCCCTGTGTCTGTGAAGGGAGCTTTTAAAGAATTTTCCTTTCTGTGCAGTGGCACATAAGCCACTGGTGTCCAACACTTAGAAGCTTGGCAATTTCTAGAGCTAATTAGGGTACATCTACTCAGCAATAAAACAAAGCACTGCAACAGAAACTCTGACTTGGGTTCCTAGAGCTAAATATTGCAATGCATGTATTTAGGTTTGGACTGGAGCCCATAACTCTCAATCACTGAGAAGAAAGATCTCAAAAGCAAAAACCTCTTCCTCATGGGATTTCAGAGCTGGGCCCAAAATGTCTACACCATCTGTCAGGTAGTATCCTAAAAGTCAGTGTGCCTGTGGTGTACAGAAACCCTTCTCTCTCATGATAGGGCAGAAGCAAGAAACCTCCCTGCAAGTCATCCCAACCATCCCAGCCTCCTCTCTATCACGATACACAGGCATTTTCTGACCTGCCCAAATTCCTTGGACTAGGACTGACAGGAAGGCAAATGTGGCATATGAGGCTGGCTGAACACAAGAAGGAAACACCTCTCTTCACCAGCATTTTGAAGCAGGTAAAAAAAGAGGAAAAGCCAAGAATTGAGAACACACCTCATTGAAGGAAAATTCAGAATCAGGAAAGGAAGGGAGAAAAAAACGGATGAAAATAAATTGTTTTGGATTCTCACATATACAGTTTTTGCGGTACGTATATGGAGAGTTTAGAAGGTTTAATTCCAACTGCAAGTATTTATACACTTGATTTGCTTGTTAAGTCACAGTGCATGCAACTCCAACATCATAACATAGCAGAATGTCTTCAAGACTGAAGATATGCTCACACCCCAAGATTTTTAAAAAATTGTTAACAGTGCCACCTGCTAACACTTGCCGTAAAATGGAGATGATACTGATTGAATTTAGCCTCCAAATTTATTAAGTGTCAAAGAGCAGTTTAGTATTGTTGTCAGTACGGCCCAACTCAGCCTTAATATACGAGTTCCTCCTGATGTGTTCATAATTATTTAAAAAAAAAAAAAAATCACTTTCCTGAATAGCCTGCAGGCAGGTGGGGAAGAATTTGATTTGTATTTGAGAAACAGTGAACATTGGTTTATGTGTACCACTTCAAATCAATGGGGAAAAAAAAAAAAAAAAAAAAAAAAGATTTCCCTCAGTCAAAATTACAGATAGACAAGGAAAGAAAAATGATGTTTGAGAATTTAAGAGATTGCTTTAAGGATATTTTAATATTTTGACCTGTTATGCTGATAAAGCTATATAATGATCAAAACAGGTTGACTCTCTGAATCTCAGTACCTCCTGTTATTAAACTGTCTGACACCCTACCCTCCCCCAACATATGTGCAAAATCTCAAGCTTTAGAAGTTTTGTGGAACTGAACATTAAAATTGAAAAACTACTTTAAAACAATATTGTCCATTGAAATTATAAAAAGTAAAAATCAAGTTCTATCAAAGCCAACTAACAAGGTTTACAGATGCCTGATCTTTTTGTTTATTTCTCTGCCGCACTACAAGACTTGTTTTCATTCAGGTAGTACCAGTACAAGAAAACTCTGAGCAAGTCATTTTCCAGGTCATTTGTTTTGATTCTTGTGTTTTTAAAAATGGCATCTAATCCCAGTAAAACAGCTGACTGTCAAATATGTCAATAGGGAGAAGAATGTCAATGACTTGCGCTTCCCAGCAAAACCTAGTAATTCATGCAATAAAGAAATTTGTTAATCTGTAAGTGCCACAGGACTCCTTGTTCATTCTTCTAGTAATTCATGGCGTGAATTGCTGGTATGATATAAAGGCACAAATTCTTACCTTAACTTGAAAGCTGCATTTACCAGTGCGAACCCCTTCTTCATCTGTTTGCCATTGGTGCGGCCTACTAGCCTCTGGGACATAAACATCTTTCTTTCTCCTAAAACTCTGCCGTAATTTGTTCATTTCTCAGTTTTCAGTTCCTAGAAAAGAAGAAATATTTCATCAGACAAAAATTATAGTTCTTCCACAGTTTAGGCCCACCAATATCACTATAGGTATTATGTGGAGATTTTGCGTTTCTGCAGAAATCTGTCTCTCAAAGCAAAGTGGCTTATTCCACAAGGAGCCAGCTATAGATAGGATCTGAGAAGGCTCTGCTTGTAGAAAAAGAACTGTGCTGAAATAACCAAGATCAAGATCAGATTGCATAAAGCAATGGCTATACAGAAAGAACAAGTTTGACAACATCCTTCCATCCTGAGGCTTCTAGACACCTCCAAAATGAAGTCTCTACTTTGAACAAGAGGTTATAAAATGCAACACACACACACACACACACACACACACACACACACACACAAAAAGCAAGCATAGGCAAGCCAGGTGACACTTGCACATGCCTTATTATATGAAAGGGTGACCTCCAGGATACATAGGATTTTATGTGCAAATATTCAAGCCGATAAGCTTTGAAAATTCCTTTCAGAAGCTATTTAAAAAGATTTCCATATTTAACTTTTATGGAAGAAAAACAATGGATATTTTTGATGTAAATCAGTGTCTAATAGTTTTAGTTGAAAAGCAAAAGTGATTTATGTATAGCCTGTATTTATAACACCTGACATCTAAGCAGTTTAACACAGTCAAAAATCACAACTACCACATAACTGAACACAGTGGGGACTAAAAATTAAAAGCTTGCTACCAGCCTTATTCTCAGTCAACCTATAGTGTCAACTCCTTTCCTTCTGCCTTCACTACCGCACTCCTACTACTCCTAAATGACAGAAGGAGTGAGTTTGGTCATCAGCTCCCCACCCAAGCTTTGGGCAACTGTCACTTTGTTATAAATTAATATGGTAACTGAGCAAAACAGTTCTCTATTGTTTTATATGGGTGTGATGATATTAATGAATCCAGACCAAAAAGGAAGGAAATGTTTTGCTGCCTATCAGTTTTTTTTTCCCTTAGCATTCTTTACTTTCCTATACCTTATCTTAAAAGGGGACATTGTCAAAATAGTCATTTAAAGTCACCTTTACAACTCTAGCAAATAAACATCCATTTTAAGGGTGAGAGTGATAAGGCACTGGTACAATTTACCAAATGTTGTCATGAATTCTCCACCACCTAGTTTTTAAGTCAAGGTTTGATGCTCTTCTAAAAGATATGCTCTAGGAATTACGGTGGGGAGGAAATTCTTTGGCCTATGTTATACAGAAGGTGATATCAGGGGATCACAATGACTGTTCTGGCTTGGGAATCTATGAATCAAATGAAAACCCTTGTTACTAAATCTGGAAAGTTTAAAGTGTTCTTCCACACACATAAATAAGCTATTCTAATATGAGAACTCAGTGCAACTGACCTCACCTGAGTGAAGACTTCCACCTCTGCAGAAGAGTCTTCAAATGACATTTACATTAGATTCTGTAAAACCCTAAAAATGGTTGAAGCAAGACACCTAAAATTTGAGTCTGAACCTCAGTGTGGCACTCCAAACTGATGAACATACAGTTCTTCCCCTGCAATTTAAGATAAGATTTTAGTTGTGCAGTAGAAGCAGCATGCTTGTCCCCAGAACAGCAAATGCCTTACACTGCAATCTCATTGGCATATTTAAGAAGCAGTACAGATAAGCCCCCAAGACTGATCTTCCCCTTTATATCACAAAGAAGTTTTCTTCTGCCACAAGAGACACCACTTCCTAGGCTAGCCTTTGAAGATGAATCGAATCCTCAAAAATAAGGAAGAGCAACAATGGAGTACAAGGGAGAGAGAGGGAGGAGAAGGAAAGAGAACAAGCATGGAACCAAACTTCTCAATTGGTTAATAAGTGTCTCCTATTCCAGACTATCACAAGTCACTTAATTTTGCCCCCCCTGCACCATATGCTCAGAAAACAATGCTGAGACCTCCAACCATCGTGTGATTTGGACGCAGCATACACTCACCTAGCAGTAGCTCTTAATTCCCTTCTCCCCAGCCCCTGCAAGTACTTGCAGCATCCATAATCTCTTCCCTCCTTCTTCCCACACGCCCACCTGATTCCTCCTCAACACTTCCCAACCATTATGTGCTACACAGACCTACTTTTGACTCCCCAATACTGTGCCAAACCTTCACAGTCCCTCTTACATTGCTTTCCTCCCAGCAGGGGCATTGCTGCTGTAGGGCCCGAGCAGCTACAGCCCCTCCACATCTCTAGCCCAGCCCTGGCAGTGGCTGGGGCTGGATCAGCCCTGCCTGCCTGCAGCAGTAGCTGGATCTGGGCCTGCGCTGCCAGCCATTGGGCAGGAGCACCAGGAGTCTAACCAGGCTCAGGGGTAGGGCTGTACAGCACGGCCTGGGCCCCAACCCTTTTTTTCAGGAGTGCAACACCCCTGCCTCCTGCTCCCACCTTAAATACCTAACTAGTTCCATGTTGAGCACATTGCTGTAACTATCCAGACCCTCTAAACTTTTCACCAGGTACTTGCTGTCCTGAGTCTTCCCTGCAGCCAGTTGCCCTCCCACTTCCCCAAGCAGTACTGGATCTCAGCACAAGCCAAGTAAGCCACAGCTTAGGGCCTTGCATTATGAGGGACCTCTTAATATGTCTGAGATAACAAAGAAGATGCATCAGAATTGACATTGTTAATGCAAATAAGCAGTTTTGCTAAGAAGTGTTTTTTGTTTTTCACTGCATCTCTCTCTCTCTATCGTCCATGTATGGTTTTTTGGCACTTCGCCACCCCCTCCATTACAGAGCATAGCAGCTGATATGAGGCACAAGATCATGGATAAACTAGCTATAGCCAACCCTCAAGACTGATTACCAAGACTCGTTGGAGAAGTACCACCAGATAGTATGCTAGAAGATGCCAATAGAGCCCTATTGACAATTCCTACCACCACCATAACTCAAACCAATGAACTGGTATACGCTACAGCCTCTGTAATCTTGGAGATGCTTGGCTACACGATCAAGAACAGCAGCAGTACATTCCCTCCTCCCCCCGCTGGAAAATGAGGTTGGAGAATAAGATCAAGGCAACCCTGAGAGAAGTTAGCCAGCTGGTGGAACTACAGAAGGGTGTAGAGATTAAGGATAAGACTCAGCTACTGAAAAAATACAAGGGCCTGACTCCATCTGAAGCCCTAGAGACTGCTAAACAAAGGCTCACAGCACTGGCTACCAGGCTAAGGAGATACACTAGAGCAGCAGACGCCAAAAAGATAAATGCCCTGTTCTCCAAAGAACCATCCAAGGTGTACTCCCAACTGCAGTGCAACAATACAATAACAGCAGAGCCACCAACAGCAGAAACTGAACAATACTGGAAGAACATCTGGGAGAAAGAGAAGACTCATAACACCAGTGCAAAGTGGCTGCAGGACCTGAGAACGGACCACAGCAATCTCCCAGAACAGGAACCAGTCACCATCATAGTAGCAGACATCCAGCAGCGGGTCAAGAACATGAAGAGCTGGACAGCACCTGGACCGGACATGATCCACACCTACTGGCTAAAGAAACTAACAGCAGTGCATGAACGCCTAGCAGCACAGATGAACCAGCTGCTAGCAGCAGGCTCCCACCCAGACTGGCTAACACAAGGAAGGACAGTGCTGATCATGAAAGACCCCCACCAGGGAACAGCACCGGCCAACTACCGGCCAATAACCTGCCTCCCCACAACATGGAAAGTCCTATCAGGCGTCATAGCCGCCAAGATACAGGACCACATGGGCCAGTACCTGAGCACAGCTCAGAAGGGCATTGGAAACACCACCAGAGGCTCAAAACACCAGCTGCTCAGAGATAGAGCAGTTGCCCAAGACTCAAAGTCTAGACAGACCAATCTGAGCACAGCCTGGATTGACTACAGGAAAGCCTACGACTCAATGCCGCACACATGGATCTGTGAATGTCTGGCGCTATACAAAGTCAACAGGGCACTAAGGACCTTCCTCAAGAACTCAATGGGACTGTGGAAGACAACACTGGAAGTCAACTCATGACAGCTTGCACAAGTGGCCATCAAGTGCGGCATATACCAAGGTGATGCGCTGTCCCCACTGCTGTTCTGCATTGGCTTGAACCCACCTCAGCCAGATCACCACCAGGACTGGAAACGGATACAAGTGCAAGAGTGGAACTACCATTAGCCACCTCCTCTACATGGATGACATCAAGGTGTATGCTAGGAATGAACGAGACATCGACTCGCTAATCCACCTGATGCAGATCTACAGTGAGGATATTAGGATGTCATTCGGACTGGAGAAGTGTGGCCGGATGGTAGTAAAGAGAGGGAAGGTAGTCAAGACTGATGGGGTGGAACTACCAGCAGGCCACATAGCAGACATACAGACCAGCTACAAGTACCTTGGCATCCCACAGTCACATGGGAACCACAATGAGGAGGCAAGGAAGACAGCAACATCCAAGTACCACCAAAGGATAAGACAGGTCCTGAAGAGCCAGCTCAATGGGAAGAACAAGATCCACGCCATCAACAGGTACGCCCTGCCAGTCATCAGATACCCTGCCGGGATAGTGAGCTGGCCAAAAGAGGACGTGGAGGGTGTCACTGTGAAGACCCGGAAGCTCCTCACAATGTACAGAGGTTTCCACCCCAAATCCAACATCCAGAGGCTGTACACCAGCCGGAAAGATGGCGGGCGGGGTTTGGTGAGTGTCAAAGCCACTGTCCTGGACAAAACCCAAAGCATCCAGGAGTACATCAGTAAGATGGCACCCAAAGATGAGCTGCTGAGAGAATGCCTGAGGCAGCAGCAGACATGGGAGGAAGACCAAGCAGAAGAAGTGCCATGGCAAGACAAGACTCTGCATGGGATTTACCATCGACAGATAGCTGAGGTCGCTGACACTGGGAAATCCTACCAGTGGCTGGAAAGGGCTGGACTAAAAGACAGCACTGAGGCACTGATCATAGCAGCACAAGAACAGGCACTGAGCACCAGAGCCATTGAAGCAGGGGTCTACCACACTAGACAGGACCCAAGGTGCAGACTATGCAGAGAGGCCTCAGAGAGAAAGTCCAACACATAGTGGCAGAATGCAAGATGCAGGCAGGAACAGCATACACTGAACGGCACAACCAGGTAGCTGGCATTGTGTACAGGAACATCTGCACAGCGTATGGGCTAGACCCTCCCAAGACCAGATGGGAGATCCCACAGAAGGTCGTGGAGCATAAACAGGGCTAAGATTCTGTGGAACTTCCAGATCCAGACGGACAGGCAGGTACTGGCCAATCAACCAGACATCGTGGTAATAGACAAGGGCCAAAAGACAGCGGTTGTGATAGATGTAGCAGTGCCAAGTGACAGCAACATCAGGAAGAAGGAGTATGAGAAGCTGGAGAAGTACCAGGGCCTGAAAGAGGAACTAGAGCGGATGTGGAAAGTAAAGGCCAAAGTGGTCCCAGTGGTGGTAGGAGCACTCAGGGCTGTGACTCCTAAGCTGGGAGAGTGGCTCCAGTAGATCCCAGGAACAACATCAGAGCTCTCTGTCCAGAAGAGTGCAGTGCTAGGAACAGCTAAGATACTGTGCAGAACCCTCAAACTCCCAGGCCTCTGGTAGAGGACCCGAGGTTGAGGAAGACACGTCACCCATAGGGATGAGAGGGGAATTAAATTATATATCAATTATATATATATATAATAATATGCACCAATAACAGTTTCTCTCTTTTTTTTTTAAACTATCCTTTTTAACGTATTACACTTTTTCCACTTTGTTTTTTTATGGTATGGGGCCTCTGAATGTTGACACAATTTAGGGCCTTAACATGTCAATCTGGCCCTGTCCCAAAGTATATCCATCCCCTAATCCCACTAACTCCCCCTTGCCTCATCATCCTAAACCAGTGGTTTTCAAACTTTTTCGTGGGACTCAGTTGAAAAAAAGTCATTCATGCCCACAATCCAACAACTGCATCTTTCAGCAAAGCATTCCAGTCTGTTTATGAGTGTGTGCTTTCACAATTTGGTTTCAGTAACAGAAATGGACCCATTAGAACAATAGATGTCATAGGATTAAATTTCTGGCCCTCACTTGTCCCAAGGGGGGGAGGGTCAGGGAACTAAAAGAAGTTGAGCCATTGAGTGACTCCAATGACAGTCCAAAGAAGTTTGTCCTACAGCCAAAAAGATAATGCGCGTCATACCCTGTCCCATCAAATACTAAGATGTAAAATAAGCAATTCACACTACATGCATATCTGAGATTCAGGAACCAGGGATATGGACTGCTGTCACTGTGATGAAATGCTCAAATTCAGGTGACAATCCCCTCTAAATGATAATTTAAAAGGCCTATCATTAAAACAAAACAAAAAATAGAAACTTGGGTAACAGTTTTTTCATACCAGATTTTCTTAAGTCATTTGCAAATTCTTGGCATTTTCATATAGCTGTAACATGTATCCAGAAAAACATTCCAAGTCTTCCTAGTCTAGCCCAAACTAGTGACTTACACCTTTGTGTACCAAATGGATGGATACAGTCATATCAATAGACTAGCTTCTATACCGTGTTGTGGGCTATAATGGATAGATATCCTCAGCTAATAATTTCTGTACTGGCATATTTACTGTGTTTTTCATTTTCAGAGTTTCAAATGAACATGCAATCACCTATTTTCCACCTGCTAGATGAAAAGTAGTATCCCAGTACATTGGGCCAGCATAGGGGACTATAGAGAAATTAATTTTTATTTTGTTTAAAGTGTACAGCAACTTGTTACAAAAAACTCAAAAGCTTTGAGAGAAGCAGAACCACTTAGGACTCACCTACTTTACAAAATCAGTCTTAAGAGAGAAACTATTACAACAAGCAGAGTTCAGTTTGTGGACGCCTCTGCTCATTGCAGAAGTGGTGAGAAAGGAAGACAGAGAAAGAAGTTATTCTTAAAATTAAGGTGACTACCACAACAGATTATGCACAGACCAGTTCCCCAAAATGAGTCAACTCTCAAGTTCCTATGAGTTAACTATAGGTTAAACTCAAAAAAGTTATCCAAGTAGAAGAGCCAAGTTGTGACAAGCTGCACTCCACATACCCCTTTGTGATGTAATCTGCGCATCATTCATGTTCATCTCTACAGTGCATCCATGTATTGTCTGATGAAAATTATGTTGCCCAAGGTATGTTTGGAATGCTCATGATATATTGAACATTACTGTTAGAGTAACATTTCCTGCAATATCATACATATACAGGCAGGAAACTATGTCATAACCCAAATTGTGCATCTCATATGGCTTGAACATATGCAAACAAAATGTGTTTCCACACCCAGAAGAGGCATGTATATGAGAACAATGAACTGGCTTAAACACTCTGGTTCAATAGGGAAAGATCAGACCCCTTGCTGGACTTAGATGATCACACACCCCTTGGCTGGACATGATCACCTGACCCCAGAGGAGTCAAGAAAACTTGTTAAACGAAAGAGGGCCCCCTTCTCTGAGCTTCTCCCCTAGAATCCTCTAATGCAACATCAAGGATTGAGAACCTACCTGCAGAAAAGGGTGGGGGGAGCGGGGCAGGCTGCAAAAGCACATTGCAGCTGACCTGTGAGATGAACTGAAAATGACTCAAACAGTGAACTTAGCTTACAATAGGAGTTTTGATTGTGATCAACTCCTTGACTTAATCATTTGATTTATATTAGTCTGGCTTGCAATCACTAGATCTTTCTGCTTCAGATGAACAAATAAATTTGACTACAGTATGATTTCTGATGTCAGATTGGTGCCCATTTATTCTTTTGCACACAAACAGGAGAGTCTCTGTGCAAAAGAATAAATGGGCACCAACCTGACATCAGAAATCACAACATTCTAAGAACAGAGGGTGAGCATTTCAATCTTTCTGATCACTCCATTGACAATTTGCTAATTGTGGTGCTCAGACAGATGAAGACCAGATCAAAGCTTCAAAGAGAAGCTGCTGAGATAGAATTTATTTGCAGATTCAACTGCATTGCTTCAGCACTTGAGACACTGGATTTTTCTCTCATGACAACAGGTGATTTGACCTCATCTCTCTCGGTATGCTGTTCCCCAGTGTTTGAATCTTTACAACTGTTTTGATTTGCAGTTTCAGCATGACCTGTTCCCATGACTTACACTTCCCTGCATTTATTTCCTCCAATTCTGTAAATTCCCCCATCTTCAAAGAGTCTGATGAAGTGGGATTTTCTCCCATGAAAACTCATGCAATAAATATATTTGTTAGTCTTCTAGTGCCCCAGGACACCTTGTTTGTTTTACTGAACAAGACTAAACACAGCTGCCCCTTTGGAACTTATTTCTTCAAAAAGAGATTAATCCTCTGCAATAAGAAACCTGGTGCTACTACTGAATGTAGCATGTTGACAGGTTCCAAAGGTGTGGCCATATGGGTCTAGTTTCCAAAAAACAAACCTTGTGGCACCTCTAAAGACTATCAAATGTTAGACTTTAGAAGTCCCACAGGACTCCTTGTTTACTGTACATCAGGGTATCTGAGAGGAGGCCAAAGGCCCATTGCTCATTCCTCTCATCCTCAAACAGTACCCAAGTTTCATCACTTAGATCTGCTGCAAAGCAGTGGGGAATGCATGAATACATATATTAAAATGAGAGCAAAGGAGAGAGTCAGAAGGTATAGAGAAATATATTAGACAATTGGAATCAATCAATCAATCAATCATTCAAATCATAGGGCTGTAAGGGACATTGTGAGATCATTGAGTCCAACCCCCTGGGAATTTCTAGTTCTTTAAGCTGAGAGAGGAACTAGATTTGTTTCTTGATGTCATACAAATACAGCATCTTTCTCTGCATTTGCAATTTAACAAAAACGCCATCCAAGAAAAATGTTTATTTAACTTGTAGAACTGTGTGTGCGCATCCTGAACAGAAAATGAGAACCACAAAGAAGGGAATCATCAAATGATTCTGTCCATTTGGCTGAGAGACCAATGAAACATTACCATGACACATTCAGTACTGCCTACCCCAAACATTAAAAAATAATCACAAGTTAGGCCTAAAAATATCTTAAAAACTCACTT
The DNA here is from genome assembly GCA_007922195.1 of Podocnemis expansa. Classification (NCBI taxonomy): domain Eukaryota; kingdom Metazoa; phylum Chordata; order Testudines; family Podocnemididae; genus Podocnemis; species Podocnemis expansa. The sequence continues at coordinate 88,452,953 of ML681963.1, read as the reverse complement.
AAGAGATGTTTAAAGAAATAATAAATTGGCATTCATTTTTTCTGTCTTCTGGGTTTTGAGCCTTTAGGATAAAGTCAGGTCATATTTTTCTTCTTTGCTCTGCAACTTTTTAGCCTGAGGGCTAGACATTATTTAAGAAAAATTATGACATTGATGTTCTTCTAAGCAGATGATACAGCTGAGCAAGTTACAGATGCACTTGAGGAGCCAGCAGGCAAGGGGCATAGTGAGGAATCTGCTCAGCTTAATCCATAACTTGCCCAACTACATCATCAGCTTACGGGAACATTCGTTGTGATACATGATGGCTTTCTCCATAGACAAGACTGTAATGGAGCTGAGTGCTGGAAAAACCTGATACAGTCCCGTCTCCAGATCCACTGGTAAAGTTAACTCTTATTCAACTACATTTTATCAGCATCACTGCTGCAATTTCCAGTTCAAGAATTGCATGAAAGAATCTATCCTTACTTTTTATACCAAAACAATTCTATTTTTGTTAGCTTTTGATTGCAGAGCTTTGTTTTTGGAGAGCTGGATCTTGCAAAATCTAACTAAAATCTATTTCTAGTAGACTGACAGAAACAGAAGGATGCAACATATTAATGTACTCTAAAGCAGGGGTCTCAACTACACAGCCCACAGACCGCATGTGGCCCCAAAGCTATTTCCTGCTGCCTGCAACAACACTATTGTTACCAGTATTTGCAACATCATCATATGAAAAGGTTTCAGTGCTGCGGCCCTCAGGCTAAGGTACTAGTCCTCATGTGGCCCTCATGGTGATTAGAGCAGGGGTCTCAAAATCAAAAGCACGGAAGGACTACTTATGTGCCACAGCATGACTAACTACATTATACAACAGGACTTTCCAGCCCATTTACGTATTCATTACCAAATTAAAATCCAATAATGTACACACTGTGGTAAACTTTTTGCTCTAAGGTAACAAAACAGTTGCCCTTCTTTCTATTTTAATGGTATATTGTTTTAACTAATCTGATTAAATTTGTAAGTACATTTCATATTTCCTTTGAAATAAGTGCTTTTGCTTTTTATTTAGGCTAGGAAGAAAAGTAATAATGTGTACACAACAAAGGGACCAAGTAACACTTTCTTGGTGGATTGCAAGTACTGATTTTTGGAGACCTATCAGAAACAACCCCAGGACTCGTCCTTCTCAGAGAGCTGAAGATTGCAGAGCCACATTCAGACTCAAGGAATGGGGTACTCGTCAAGAGTACCACATGAGACTACTCATGAAAGATTCATGGTGACTGTCAAGCACCCCAGACACCAATATCCACATATGAATTTTGGGAACAGAAGAAAGTAAGTGATCTCAGTCCAGACTGAACTCAAGTGGTGACAGGAATTTCACTGCCAGATACACAAAAAAAAGACTGACTGATCTAGTCCCATTTCCTTTGATACCAAATTAACATTTTGCAAAGTTCAAATAATGGTTAATCAATAGTAATTATGAATAATATGAGTCTTTTCTAAAATTTTAGGTTTTTGTTTTAATTCAGCATCAATGGCAATATGGTTAAAATACTGCTTGCTACCTGGAGCCGTGCCCCAAAACTAAGAATGTTAGATGACAGTACATCTGAACAGTTTGATACACATTCAGACTGTGAATCTGTAGGTGGAGCAGGGATCTGTTAAGAAGATTTAGATACACACTCAAGTTCTAATTCAGGCTCAACTTTTAATATTCCATAAGAGTGATATTTTGAAAATGTCAGCAGTGACATAATGCAAAAAAGTTACTTCAGACCTTTGTATAATAAAATGTCAGAATAAAAAGATTTACAAGAGACCTTTAACATTCTTGCAAGGTAAAGGTAGCAGATTGTAAGCATTGTAGAATATATAACAGTTATTTCTAATTTACATATTGAAGCCAGTTGCCCACATGAACCTGTGCACAGGTGGGGAGAGTGGGGTTCAGCCAATGAGAGGGAAAACCCAGTAAGGTAACCAGATGTTACTATTCTGAATGTTATGCCCCAAATAATTAGATTCCACTATATTTGCAAACCCAGCGACATATGGTCCTGTATGACACTCGCCTATCTCTGAAAGGGCATTAGACAAACAGCTTGTTATATGATCAACCTGAAATACATTGCAAATATTTTTACAGATAGCTAGCTAAAGACTCTGTGCTTGGATACTATTGTACACATCAACTGGTAAAAAAGAAATTTGGTTGTAATTAATGGTTTATTTTATTCTAAAAGGGATGTAAAGTCTTAACTCCAACCCTTGCTTATGTCTTTTGGGAAGCAGTATTAGAAGTGTTTCTGCTTTGTGCTTATATGCCTTCAACTTCCACTTGGGACACACTGCATGATCCATCATCTGCAGCTAAGCCTTCAAGGACAACTGGATCTGCTCCGATCTCTCAGACAGAGACAAACACCTATAAGATCTCTATCAAGCATTCCTAAAACTACAGTACCCACCTGGAGAAGTGGAAAAAAACAGAGAGCCAGACAGGTACCTGGGAGCCAACCACTACAAGACAGACCTAACAACGACAACAGAACACTACTGGCTCTCACCTACAGCTCCCCACTAAAAATCTCTCCAACACAAGGATCTACAACCTATCCTAGAAGATGATCTCACACACATTCAAGCTGTGGGAGGCTGGCCTATCCTTGCTTACAGACAGCCCACCTAATCAAATACTCACCAGCAACCAAACACCATACAACAACACTAATCCAGGAACCTATTGCTGAAAACAAACCCCACTGCCAACTCTGCCCGCTCATCAACTCCAGTGATACCATCACAGGTCCCAACCAGGTTTAAAGTATAATTTGGGGGCCCTAGAAACCTCCTAAATTGGCAAGCCCCCCCCTTATACCGGTTCAGCCCTCCCACCCCCCACCTCCAATATCGGGGGGGAGTATAATTTGGGGGCCCCAAACCCATCTAAATTTCCAGGACCCCCCCATGCAAGACAAGCCCCCCCATGCAGATCTGGACCCCTTCATGCACCCCAGCTACTGCCCCCCACTTTCATACTGACCCCCAAACACCTACCCCCATCAGATCCCTTTCCCCATGTCCTTCTCAGCCCCAATCCCCACTCCCTAAGCTCCCTACCCCCATTCCAGACCTCCTACCCCCCACCCCCAGCTCCTCATCATCACACCACCCCCTTCAGTCCCCCAAGCCCTCCCCAGCCCACCATCCCAACCCCTTCTCCCCCCAGCCCACACACCCTCCCTGCCCCCATACTTTCACAGCCAGATGCCCAACCACTCAAACCCCCTTATCTAGCCAAGGTGGCCAAAGAGCAGGATAGGGGGAAGGAGACTGCAGCTCTGGCCGGCCACTTGGCCAGCAAGAAAGAGCATGGGCCAAAGCCAGGCCATGCACACCACGAACCCTCGCTGGAAGGGAGAGAGGGGTGGCTGGGCTGGCCCCAGCCTGCAGCCCCTCCCTTCTATCAGCCTGGGGGAATGCACTGGAATGCTGTGTTCTAGTGTGCCCTTCTATTTTTAGGGGGCCCCCGGAATGCAGCTTTTCAGGGCATTCCTTTATTTTGGGGGGCCTCAGAACACAGCATTTCAAGGCATTCCCCTATTTTTAGGGGGCCTGGAATGCTGGCTCCCTAAAAATACAGAGGGCCCCAGAACAGTGTTCCAGGGCATTCCTTCTTGCTTTAATCCCTGGTCCCAACCACATCTGCTACACCATCAGAAGCTCATTCACCTGCACAGAGGAAGGCACTAGAATGGAGAGTTCCATCAGTCCCCCTAAAAATAGCAGGAGCAGCCCCAATGCACCATTCAGGTGGCTCCACCTTAAACCTGGCTCCATCTTAAGCCCAGCCAGTAGAGAGCTGGGGGAGGCGGGGAGTGTGAGGTCTATAAACTATGAATGGTATGGAGAAAGTGAATTAAAAAAGTGTTATTTATCCTTTCATGTCACACATGAACGAGGGCTCATCCAATGCAATTAATAGACTGCAGGTTTAAAACAATTAAGTATTTGATCACTAAATGCACTATCAACCCGACAAACTTGTCGCCAGGGAACACTGGAAGGCAAAAAGTGGGTTAAAAAATGCATTAGAGTTCAGCAATGATAGGTCTGTCAACAGCCTTTCCAAAAAAACACCATACACCTGACTACCAGAAGCTCAGCCTGGAACACAGGGGTGGATCACTTGATGAAGTGTCTCATTCTGTTCATGACCCCCGAAGCAATGGTCGTCAACCACTGTTGGAAGACAGAATATTGGTCTAGCTGGACCATTGGTCTGATCTAGTATGACCACTCCTATGTTCTTATAGCTAAATTGGCTATAGCTGTATAAGCCAAGGCTGTGAAGACGAGCCTCAGACTAAGCTGACAGAGCCGGTAGTTTGCCAACAACATGCTTAAAGGTTATGAGTCACATGCTGAAAGATATGACTAGCTTTTTTAAAAAAAAAAAAAAAAAGTTAAAACCTCAACTTTATTTATATTTTTAGTTTGGGTCTTTAGAGTGCATTCAGGTAAGCTGTCCTGCTCTTCTCTATAGCTGTTAAGAGGTATATTAAATGGACACATTTCCAACCACAGAATTCCAGGAACTTGGGTACTGAGAAGCCACTGAATACGGCAAGCCTCAAAAATAAAAACACACAAGTTAGCAACAGTGAAATTAAATCCACTTTCTACTTCTGAACTAAACCACATTTGATTTGGATATCCATCACTGAGAGAAATCAAAACCCCAAGAAATGCCTTTTTATATATAGTTACTTATTGTGATCTGACTAAGTGCTTCCTATCCAGTCTTAATTCAATAGCTTTTTGTATGGAACATAAAAGCTTTACTTAGAATGACAAGTTCTTTGCCCTACAGAGACTCAATTTGATACATTTAAAAGAGTCAAATCCAGTGTAAACTATACTCCACTTTTTTGCCAAAATGAATTAGTTTTGTACTTTCAAACTTCACAAAAAGATTTGACAACAGGTAAAATATCTTCCCTAAAACACCAAGCCTGCCCCACAAAACAAATAAGGTTATTCAGGAGCTTTTACATGTTTCTAGGACAGCATTCACAGACTAGCACTTTCCAGACATGAGAACACAGTACATCTCCTGAAAAGTTTGGTTTTTAAACAAGATCTTAGTTCCCGAATCAGGAAATGTATTAACATTCATAAGCCTGTCCAATGCAAATCCCTTGCTTCAAAACACTTTTCATAATACCTCTTTAGAAAAGTTAACAGGAACTTATTTCTTAAGTCTGTTTCCTTGAATAAAGGCAAGACAACTGGCTAGTTTGAGATATCAGAATTGTACCTTCCTCTACAGCCACACCTAATAGATGAGAAATAGTGAAGCAACCCAGCAAATTTTAGCTTTGTGAACAACAATCGTTACTGTCAACAATTCCATCACCAAGTTCTCAAGTTCCCACAGAACCACAGAAATAGTGTTCTCAATGGTAAGAATCTAAATCCTAAAGCAAGATTAGAGGCTTGTTAACACTCATCCATGCACACAGTTAAAAATGAAGTATTTAATAAGCTTAAACCTTGCATTTACCACTTTCAAGGTTAAGCAATATCTCAAATTCCATATAGCTTCAATATGCATAGTAGAATGATACACATGTTCCTCGTGCTAGCACCAGAGCATGTCAGCCATACGTGCACTGACAAAAAGCTGATGTCCCTCTTAGCCCCTCCTCCCCACCAGGAAGTGACGGGATCTGAATGCAACTTCAGAGGGAGCTGCAGGGTGCTTAATTGACTCAGGTCATGTATTGATACGCTTAAATAGTACTTATGAAATTAACTTTAAGAACCCTTTATTTTTTCCAAGTCTTGCCCTAGATGTTTTGCAGCAGGAACAGATTTTTCTCAAAAAGAGAAAAGTATGGTATAGGAGAAATTAGTAAGCATTGTATCAGTGGCAGGAAGTGATTCCAACTTTTGCAATTCTGTTTGAGGATTGCAATATTTGCAGTTTTCTTAACATCTTATCTCCTTGATTCAACTGATTACATAAATGAAAGCTAGATTCTTTAAGCTGATTTTTCTCTATAACCATGACAGCTAAGTCTGAAAACCTTAACTGTAAAAGGTTCAAAACCCAGAAAGCAACCAAAACCCAAAATGTACTCCTTAAAAGTCCCATGTTTTGGCAGGCCAGGATTATGATTTTTGAAGACTTACCAGGAGAAACATTATTGCTTTATTCCCAAAGTTTGCCTCACACCCACCCCCCACCTAACAAGGATGTGAGTGTAGTTACCTAGTTGTTCTACCTCTGCTTTCTCAATCCTCAGAACAAACCCTATTTCTTCTTGAAAGTCAGATAATATTACTACATCTAACCTATATCTGATAGGGCTCAACAACAGAACAGATTCCCTGATTGACCATCCTATTTTGACACAAAGCAACCCTGAACAGGACTATCAGAGGTGTCTGAACACCTAGTTCTCTTAACTCCCAGCATAAAACCTTGCCAATGAGCACCCAGTATCAATTTAAGCATGGGAACCTACACTGATACCCACTCGCACTTATACCTTTAAGGCAAGTACTTTGAAGGGTGGCTTATGAGTGATCATTCTTCTAGGTAACAGCTTTACATTAATTTGGTTAATTTTCCATAAATGTTAACATTTTGTTGTGTTTAGTTTTTTTCCTTCCTCCCCCTTCAGTTTGCAGTAGCTAGCACTGGGTGGTGAAGTGAGATCAGCTGACCCTAATTAGGGAGGCAGGGAACAGAGCAGAGAACACAGGAGTTTGGAAGGGGAGTTTTGTGTTCTGGTACTGTTGGGATGCTTGCTGGAGATGTGTTTTAGTGAGTTGGTCCCCCCACCCCCCGGCTTGTGTGTCTCACTGATAGGAAGTAGGGAGAAAGGCAATGACAGATACAGAGGCAGCAGTGGTAGTTACTCAACCAGTGAAAGAAAAACAGTGAAGATCAGTGGATGTACATGATCTTGGAGGAGTACCTCAAAAGAGCTTCATGTGTGTGAAGAGCTGCCTCATAGAGCTGATGGAAGAAAAAAGATTGAGGATTGGAGCTGCAGGTGAGAACACTGAGTTTAGAAAGAGGTTCAAGCAGCTGATGGAGAAGAGAAATGAGGAGGCTGAAGGTCAAAACCAAGACCCACAGATGAAAGCAGGACCGATTAACTCTAGGTGAGGAAAGCAGACAGTGGAAATATAATTGTGAGAAACCAGCAAAGGAAGAGGAGCTAGTGAAGAAGAGCGAGCTCAGGAACAGATTTGCAGGACTGGAAAAATTAAAAAGGGGTACAGCAGGTGGTTACTGAAGAAGAGAAGAATAGCTAATTCTGTACAAGAAGTGTGGGTGAGTCCACAGAACCACCACCAAATAAAAGCCCCAAACTAGAAGAGTGATTGCAAAGGAAAACTTTAAAAGAGATGACTTGCAGCCAGAAAACTTGGGATAGGTTGGAGAATCACAATTACCAAGAAAAGGCAAATCTATGTGACTGGTGACTCCCTGGTGAGAACAGACAGGCCTCCAACCAGAGCTGAGAGAGAACAGATGGGCATGCTAAGAAATATGGGATGTGCACCTGAGGCTGCAGAGGATCTTAAACAGGAGCAGGAAAGAAATGTCCTTCACATGGATGCAAATGACACAGCCAGATTCTCGCCTAGGCACTGCTCCTGTAGGGCCCAAGGGGCTGCACCCCACCCCACATCTCCAGCCCAGCCCCAGCAGTAGCTGGGGCGAGGTCGGGCTCATCTGCCACTGGCTGGCAGCAGCAGGAGCTAGATCTGAGCCCTAAGCCACCTGCCACTGCTGGTCAGTGGCTCATAGCCTCACCAGGCCTGATCTGGCTCCAGCCACTGCCTGCCAGCTAGTGGCAAAACAATCCAAGCTTAGATCTAGCTCCTGCCACTGCCAGCCAGGCCCAATCCTGCCCAGCCACTGCCTGCTGGCCACCAGCAAACAACAGGAGCCAGATCCAAGCCTGGGCTGTTTGCTACTGGCCAAGAGGCAGTGGCTGGGGCCAGCTCAGGCCCACCTTGGCCATCTGCCACTGGCAGGCAGCAGCAGGAGCCAGATGGGGCCCAGGCCTTTCTTCATGGGAGCAACACCCCTGATTCTCACTGGAATGTATCCAAGAACAGTATCCCCGGCAGGGGGAAGCATGGCAGACTCAAGGTGATCAAGGCTCAGGTGGTCTTTGGCCTGTCCCTAGAGAATGACGACACAGGCATGGCAAGATTCTGATAACCAAACAGATAGCTCAGGCAATGGTGCTATAAGGCAGGCTCCAGAATGTATTGTCACTGGAAGACATTCATAGACAGAAGACTATTCCCTTGTGATAGACTTCACCTGAACAGAGAAGGAAATGTCTTTTAGGACAGAGGTTAGCAAAACCTATTAAGAGAACTTTAGACTAGGGAGTTGGGGAAAGATGGCTGGGAGACGTCCAGGTAATCTCCATGCCTGATTTTAGCACTGAGGGGGAGGAAAATGAAGTAAGAAAAGACAATGGGAAGCAGAAGGACATTATGAGGAAGGGAACTGTAATACCAATCTAACAGGCGTTGATAGTAGTAGAACAACTGTGCCAAATCAAGTAAGGAATTTGCATTAAGCCAAAACAGCAAAAACTAAAGTGTTTGTATACCAGTGCAAGTAGCCTCTGTAATAAAATAGAGAAAGTAAAGCTACTGGTAGAGGAAGTGAAACCAGATATAGGGATAATAGAAACATGGTGAAATGCTAGTCATGATTGGTGTACAAGTATTGAAAGGTATGTGCTATTTAGGAAAAATCTCACAGCAAAAGGCGGGGGAGTAGCATTGTATATCAATGATGCGGTAGACTGTGAAGAAATTAGAAGTGATAGAATTGACGAGCATCTGCCTGAGTTAAAAAAACAATAATAAAAAAACCACACTACCAGAGTTTCCCATAGGATAGTGCTTGGGGTGTTCTATAGACCACTGAGATCTGATTTAGACATGGATAGATGCCTCTGTAAGGCTTTTAATGAAGTAAATACTACTGGGAACTGTGTTATGAGAGATTGACTTCCCAGAAATAGACTGGAGAACATTCGCTAGTAGTAATAACGGGGCCTAGATTTTTCCTAGGTATGATAGCTGATGAAGTCCTTCACTGAAGAGTTACTGAACCAACCAGAAGAGATGCCATCTTAGATTTGACACTGGGGAGTATGAAGAACTAGTTGTAGGGGACAACCTTGGTTTGATTGTGTAATTCTGTCTGGGTCTAAGGGACTGGTTGTGATTATTTTTCATATTAGTAATAATCCATGTGGTATCCCATGTTTGGTATCAATAGAAAGGCTGTAATCTGCTAAGAGTGATTATACGGCTTATATGTAGGTATCATGCCTCTATTAGAAATTAGATATCTGTTTGTTTTTATTTGTACTCCAAGTTATTTGACTCCCAGCAATCCCAGACTGGGTGTCTGCACAACTATTGTCATCCTAATTGCCCAAGAGGAGCTCCCAGCTGCATCGGGCCCAAGGACAATCAATCCTGTTGGACGAGATACCCAGACTGACCATGTGACAACTCCATTTTCATTCATCAAGGACTGAGGGGATGGAAGAGCAAAAGGTGATAAAAGGCTGTGGCCCCATCTCCATTTTGTCTTTAGTCTTCAGTCTGTCTGCAACCAACACCCTCCTCTGGAACTATTCTCTTGTGACCCACCCAACTGCTGGGTGCATACCAGAGGAACTGGACTAACCTGCAAACTACAAATACTTCAAGGACTTGCTTTTTATTGACTCTAAATCATTTGTATTTATGTGATTCACTTTGACCCTTTAACATCTTTCATATTTTGTTTTCTTTTTATATTAAACCTTTAGTTGTAGTTACTAAAGGATTGCCGGGCAGCGTTGTATTTTGGGTAAGATCCAAGCGTATATTGTTCTGGCTGGCCCTTTGGGGGTCAAGAGAACCCATTTCTCTAAGAGACCCAGTGGCTAGAAGGGGACCAGAGCAGCTGATGTGCAATGAAGGGGCTGCTTCTATTTTGTAATGCTTGGTGATAACCAAAGTGGGGAATCAGAAGCATGTTTTGTTATGACTGGGAGACTGGTTTAAGTACCACCCATCAGTGGTTTAGGGGGTCTGGCCCCTGGTTTTGCAGCTTGCTCTGATTTTGGCACTTTCAGAAGGTTATCCCAGGAGGCCCGGGTCACAGAGTAAACATAGCCAATTACAGTGTGACCTGATCCCACGACTTACACTTCCTTACATTTCCTCCCATTCTGCAAGTACCACCATCTTCAAAGTATCTGACAATGTGGGATTTTTCTCCCCATGAAAGCTCATACATAGTCTAAGTGCCACAGGACTGCTTGCTTGTTTTACAAAGCTAATTCAGTTCAAATTAAATGGATCAGCAGAAGTAAATCTGTGATGAAGGTCTTCGAATTCAAACAAGGCTAATCTTAAAAAAATATTAAAGGGAATTAGTTGAGGAAGTGGATTTGACTGAATAACTCTTGGATCTAAAAAGGTGGTGGAGGCTTGGAATCACTTCAGGAACCATTTAAAGCCTGCATCTCAAGGAGGAGGAAAAAATTCATGGACAAGTGTTGTGGACCAAGCTGGATGAGTAAGCATCTCAGGACAGGTGATTAAGAGAAAGCAGAAAGTCTACAAGGAGTAAAAGATGGGAGGGATCAGCAAGGACAACTACCTCTTAGAGGTCAGAGCATACAGAGAAGCAGCTCTCAACCACTGTGTCGTGATGCAAAAGTGTGTCACAGTACAATGGCTGACTGTGTTGCATGAATTCAGCCCACTGCCAACAGCCTGAGGAGAGCTGTGGTGGCATGCTGATTTTACAGTGCTTGCCTTTTAAGAGCTGAAGCTGCAGTGGCTCCTTGTATGACCTGCTGCAGAACCAGTTATTTGATGGCTTCAAAGACTGCCAGTCAAGCCTCCAGCCACCAAAAAAATCCCATTTACAGGGAGATTTCTGCAGCAGTAGGGAAAAGCATCAGTAGCACAGTGTATGTCATGCACAGCTGGAAGCCCTCCCAAATGAGTTGCTACAGTGAAGGGGTTGAGAACCTCAGAGAGAAAGTGAAAGAGGCCAAAAGCCAAGTGAAGTTGAACATTGCAAAGGCAATTAAAAACAAAATCAATAGTAAAAAGGTTCTAAAGCCAACTAAGTAAAAAGAAAAAGTAAAAGCAAGTGGGACCACTAAGCAGTAATGAGGGGGTGGCTAGTTAGTCTCATCCATATGCTCAGGATTTAAATAACTGCCATATTTGGGGTAAAGAAGGAGTTTACCCCTCAAGCAGATTGGCCAAGATTCTGGAGTTTTTTTTTGTCTCTCTCTGTAGCACAGGTCATAGCTCACTTGCTGGTGGACTGTCTGTACCTTAAACCAGTGGTTCCCAACCCATGGTCCGCAGCGCTGCTCCCCATGAGGGCCAGAACCCCGCTGCTGCACCAGTGCTCCGTGCCAGGGCTGGATCCAAGGCAAGGGAAAAATCAATGGCCATGGCAGGGGCCACATTCCCCACTGTGGCAGAGGCTGCAGTGGCCACAAATTGCAAATCCCTCTTGCACCTCCAATTCTGCTGGTGGCAATGCTGCCACAGAGGTCTTCAGATCTTTTTTTTTTAAAAAAAAAAAAAAGGGGGGGGTGTCCCTGGCCTACAAAAGGTTGGGAACCACTACTTTAAACCATGATCTGAGGACTCTCATAACTCAGTGTTTGGTTACAAGTTTATTACAGGAGTGAGTGGTGGCTGAGGTCCTGTGGCCTGCATTATGCAGGTGGTCAGATTAGATCACATTGGTCCCTTCTGACCTTTGAATCTATGAAACACTGATTTTTTTCCCTTTACGAAGAAAATCCTTTCAAAATGGTAGTTCCATTACAGAACAGTTTATGCCTGAAGTAATAAAAGCTTCAAATGCATCCGATTTTCAGAAATGCACAGACTTCTAGATGCTTCTCTGGAGACCTTACCCACAATTTAAAATGGTTGTCTATCTACAAGTCTGCCATACCTCTGTTTCGTATGGAATCATCTTTGTTGAGGAAAAGATTTACTGGAAAGCAAGAAATATACTAGAGGCTCACCTCAAGACCTAAGTTAGTCACACAAAGACCCTTTCATGTCACTTATCTTTCTATATTAAACAACTCTATAATGTAGTAAGATAGGCCTCAAATTGTGGAAGTTTTGGAAATAAAAATGAAGGACTATGGATACAAGACAACATAGATACACACTGATTTTTTTTTAAACAACTCTATGTTGAACTAGACTGAAATAGAGTAGATAAAAACAGTCCCTTCCCTCCTCCTCTCCCATATTTAAGTCTGATTACAGTAAATCATGATGGCTTTCTTTAGCATGGAAGAGAAAAATTCAGTTGCTATTGGTATACCAAGTCCCACTGGCATCAGAGAACTTCAAGAAATTGAGGAAGGGATACTGATTAATTCACTTCATACAAGTTATGACCGGTTCATTAGTTATTACTAAAATTAAACAAATATCACACCTCTACTGATACGCCCTGCTACAACATCAGTTCTGGGGATTAGTCACAATTATGTCAAATAGAAGTGGTAAGAGAACTCAATCCTTTTTATGACACAAAAGCAGAAGGCAGAGATAGTACATTAATGGATGTAGTGTTCATAATTAGCCATAATAATTCTGCCTTTACATCATGGCAACAGAAATACTTTAGATTGCTGATCAGTTGTTACATTAAATAAGGGATGCTTATTTAACATTTAACTAGGCAGCCCAAATTAGCTCATTTATAAACTTACAACAAAATGCCCATGAATCATCTGTTTTTCTATTAACTAAACCAGACTCTCCTAAATCAGTAAAAATTAATTTTACTTCTTTCTAAGAAGGGAAATCTTAGAAATTAACACTTCATTAAATCAGTGCAGATCTTGGCACATATTTTCTTTGAAATACTGTACTTAAACATATCTGAAAGCAGGTCTTCCAGAAAGAAACCAGAAAGTTTCTTTATAAGGTTAGTCTGAAAACAAACATGGAGTCCTGTGGCGCTTTTAAAGGGTAACAAATTTATTTACCACATGAGCTTTTATGGGATAAAATCCCATTTCATCAGATGGTTTGAAGGTGGAACTTAAAAGAATTCTTTAAGTTCCCCATCTTTAAAGCACCCGATGAAATGGGATTCTCCCATGAAAGCTCATGCAATAAATAAATTTGTTAGTCTTCAAAAGTGCCACAGGACTCCTTGTTTGTTTTGCTGAACTAGACTAACATGGCTACCCCTTTGAAACTTATAAATTAAATCCTTAATGAAACTTAAAATTGTTCTGTAAACCAAAGACCTTGCATTAACTGAAAAAAACTACTTTTTGAAGAACTAGGTATTTGTAAAAGCATCACACAGCCAATGTAATAAGTGCCTTTACATTTATGCACTGATACAGATGCTATTTCTGAAACAATTCACAGTGCTTAGTTTTTCATGAGTTGGAAGTGAGGATTAAAGGAATCCTGTTTTATCGTTGCACTTTAACTATAGCAAATCTGTGAACTGTTCAGGATTATCAGTTTTCACATCAAGAATCTGCTAACATTAAAAAAATAACCCGAAGTGCTTCTCCATTTCACACAATACTTTCCAAGTCACTTGTATCTTATCACAACTATTGAAACAACATACATTCACATGCAAATAAAACTGAAATACCTCAAGCCACTTGGTAAAGCAGATTTTAATCAAAAACACCAGGCAAAAGCTACAGGAGTATTCTGCACTGCTATGTGCCAATCATTACAGAATGAGCTATTGCCTGAACTAAAGATCGCAGAATGAGGCCTGCAGTGCAAGGAAGTGAACATTTGCAGTTTTTTCCTCACTCCCTGCTAATTAAAAGATGTCCGTGTCATGACACAATTTGTTATATCAGAGGTGAACATAAGACTGCATTATTTCAGCTAACCAGCAGACTATGAAGGAGGATATAATTTTTATGAAGAGATGTCATTTGTATAATACTGTATAAAATGAGGTTTATCACCTCTGCAACAGCACAAGTGTGAAAAATAGTACTGTCAAAGTTGTCTGGTATTACAGAGCTAAACTGTAGTATCTGGACTGTATTGCAACTGAAATTTAAACCAACAGCTCGAAACCACAAGGCTCCCTAGTTAAGGCATTAAGCCAATGTTTCCTTTTATGGAGTATATTTTTCAATTTCATCTACTCAAACTGTAAGATCTCTCTACTTTTCAAAAATACAAGTTAACCCACTATGATACATAAAGTTAGCAGACAGTCATTTATAACCAAAGCATGACTAAATTGTTCCATAACGTCTGCCACCAAAAATATCTGAGCACCTAAAAGGTGAAGGTCATTACCCACACCTGCTTTTCAACTGCGGCACAGATTAGGCAACAGGTCACCATCAAAAATAAAAACAAAAAACCCTCAGTTAACAGACAACTTTCCACATCCTCTATGACTCCCTGCTTTCCAACAGTCTTACTTTGTACAATTACTAATTCAATTACTACTAAACAAACTGAGCTTTGCCTTTTCTTTTTGGTATGTAGCTTTTAGGAAAATATTGTTGGAGATAAGTCACATTTCCAGTTGGAATAATACAACCATAAAGACATGGCCCAAATTAACATTACATTTCATTGGTGATGGTCTGTGCAAAGTCAAGCCAAAACATTCTAAAAAGACCATTCTGAAATCTGTAAGAACAAAGCATCTTTAAATGAGTGTATCCTTAAATCTAGTCCTATTTGGTATGCAGGGTTAGCAAAGGCTCTTACCTAGATTTTGGCACCGTACAGGGCATATCCCCCTTTCATGATAGACATGCTTTTTGATAAAAACACAAGAACAGCCATATTGGATCAGACAAATGATCCAAGTAGCCCAGTATGCTGTATTCTGACTGGTCAATGAAACCAAGTATTGTCAAACTTTTTTGCTTGGAACCCCCTATTTGAAAATCTCAGACTGTGATGACCCCTCCCACCCATGACAGCATGCATGGGGGCTGTACTCCCCACATAACATGCAATTCCGAGGGGTCATGAGTCCTATTTTGTGAACCTTTGCTTCAGAGAGTATGAACAGATGGGCAATTGTTAAGTGATCCATGCGGTCACCTATTCACAGCTTCTGATAAACCACAATCCCTGCCCATCTGGCTACTAGCCATTGATGGACTTATCCTCTATGAACTTACTAGTCTTTTTTGAACCCCATCATAGTCTTATCCTTAACTTCATCCTCTAGCAAGCAGGTCTACAGATTAAGTTGTGTGAAAAACACACTTCCTTTTGTTTATTATAAACCTGATGCCTATTCATTTTATGGATCATGAGAAAGAATACATACTTCTTCCTTATGATTTTATAGACCTCTACCATACTCCCGCTTACAAGGAAGATGGAATGGAGGAACTCCTGTAACAACAGAGGGAGGAGAGAACAGTGGTGATACTGACCCCCAACCCAATCAACTTGGGAGATGCACTTTCTCTAGACAGGTTCCCCAGAACTCTGAGAATCCAAGAGGGACATACAAAGAAGGTATCAGCAAAGGACACGATCATTACAGCAGAGTCAGAATTAGTAGACATGTTAGGGGGATATTACAACCTAATAGGGCACTTTGCTCAGTTATGATCACTCTCATGGTATGTGCATTACCAAAGAAATTTTATGGTGCCCATTACAGTTGTGTCTGAGTAACATTTATCCCCATCAAAAACCTTTTTTGGCCAGGAAAGCTCTATTTATCCCCATTTTACAGATGGGGAACTGAAAACACAGAAAGACTAAGGGATGGGCCCAAGGTCACACAAGAAGTCTGTGGAGGAGCAGGGACTTGAACCCTGTCTCCAAATGTTAGGCTGGTGCCTCAGACATAGGCTGAGCTTTGCCCACCAAGCTTCAGTTGAAATTGGAAGAACTGTCATTCTCCACAGTTCCCTCAATCTTTGCTCAGCCACATGTAATCCAAAACAGATGCTCTGGTGCAGGGGGAGGTGCTTTTTTTTTTTAATCCGAACAAATATTTTGCAACACACTGATGCATGTATGCAAAATAAGGATTATTAGTACAAACAGAGCAATGCCTGAAAACACAGATGTGGGTAGCACAAGTGCCTATATCTTACTGGATACTTTTTCTGACGCTGAAACCAACATTAAAACCTTCAGAGGCATCCTAATTGTTAAGTGCACTTCATGACATACACTAGCATTCACCTTGAAGTACTCTCAAAAGCATCTTGCTATCACAGGTTCATATGTGAGTGAAGGGATGGAAAGGCACATCTATGGTTGCCTCTTCCAATCTGGAATTTCCAGCCAGCTAAGATCTTCCAGTGACACAACTGTCTGAAATGTTAAGATCATCACTAGTGCAAGGTCACTGACTTGTCTGGCCCCTGAAATCTCATCCAGTCCCAAAAAGGCAAGGGTTTTCAGTGCTGAAATACATACAAGTCATTTGCTGTTTTCTGGTGTGGATAAATTAATCACGGCAACCTCTGAACAGAAATTCAGTATTTACATGCCAATTATAAGGTTTTCCATCCTGTGACAAAAAATTAAAGGAGAAAAAGGTCTTTTAATGGGACAGAATAATGATGAACCATGTCTCTGAAAAGCAATCTACCCGAGTTCAGAGAAGGCACACTGACAAGAAATACCATCAGCAAAAAGGTACAAGACCCTCCATGGGAAACAAAAAGGTCAGAGATAAGATACTAAGGCACTTAAAGACTAACAAATTTATTTTTTGCATAAGCTTTCATGAGATAAAAATCCCACTTCATCAGATTCTTTGAAGATAAGGGAAAGCTCATGCAAAAAACCTAAATCTGTCAGTCTTTAAATGCCACAGGACTCCTTGTTTGTTTTACTGAACTAGAGTAACATGGCTGCCCCTTTGGATCTCTGCAAGATACCAAGGGAGATTGATAGGGACTTAGCCAGCAGGTACGACTAACTCTTGGAACAGGACAGGCACAGCCAAGCTGCAGCTGAGAGGATGCTGGCAGAGAGAAAATGGTGACAGAGTAACTATACTGGCCATTGGCAAACCAATAGGGAACAGAAATGGAGGTTACTCACCTTCGTGCAGTAGCCGAAGTTCCTTGAGATGCGTGCTCCCGACTGCTCCACTTTGGGTGCTGAAGCGCAGCCGCACCCCAAACTGCCTATTTTAAAGCAGACTCTTTAGCAGTGGGGGAGGGGAGCAAAGGCGCCCACGGCAGTTGGCTGCTTATCGCGCCACAGAAGGCGCGCGCCTGTAGCTCCCCCGCCCCCAACGCGCCCGCACCTCAGTTCGTTTCTACCACGGAGAGCCAAGATGGCAGAATACTCCGAAGTAGAGGGGAGGAGGGCGGGTAGTGAAGCATGTTGGGAGCACGCATCTCGAGGAACTTCAACTACTGCACGAAGGTAAGTAACCTCCATTTCCTCCTCGAGCAGTGCTCCCGACTGCTCCACTTTAGGTGAGTATTTAGCAGTTGTCGTAAGTGGAGGCGGGAACTTCGGATGGTGTTCTGCGTGCAACGCTAAGGACTGCATGCCCAAGAGCTGCGTCCATGGAGGCTAGTTGTTCCAAGGCATAATGGTTCACAAAAGTGTCTGATGATGACCAGGTGGCTGCCCGGCAAATATCAGATATCGGTACTTTCATAAGGAAAGCCAAGGAAGATGCAACTGCTCTGGTGGAGTGCGCACGTATGGGTTCAGGTAGGTGCAGATCATGGTCAGTGTAAGCAGTGCGTATGCAGGAAGAGATCCAACGGGATAGTCTCTGTTTGGAAATGGGTTGGCCTTGGGAGCGTTCAGCAGTGGAAACAAATAACCTGGATGTTTTCCTGAATGGTTTAGTGCACTCTAGATAGAAGGCCAATGCTCGTTTTACGTCAAGTGTATGTAATGCTTTCTGTTCTGGTGTGGAGTAGGGCTTTGGGCAAAAAACCGGTAGGTGGATGGTCTGGTTGAGATGGAAGGATAAGGCAACCTTTGGTAGAAATTTGGGATGAGGATGGAGGGATACCTTGTCCTTATAAAAGGATAGTGTAAGGAGGATACACCATGAGGGCGGCCAGCTCTCCAACACGCCTCGCCGAGGTGATCACTACCAAGAAGGCTACTTTCATAGAAAGAAAAAGCAATGAAGTGGTAGCCAGTGGTTTGAAAGGTTGTTTCATGAGAGCTCTAAGAACACGTGTTAGGTCCCATGGGACTATTGGGGGTTTGACATTAGGATATAAGTTCTGTAGTCCCAGCATGAACCTCTTAACGGTACAGTGTGAGAAAATGGAGGTGCTCTCAACAGGCTGATGGAAGGTTGAGATCGCAGCCAGATGAACTCTGATGGTATTGACTGATATGTCTGTGTCTTTCAGGTATGCGAGGTATTCAAGGATGGAAGGAATTGGAGCTGTGGTTGGTTCTGTATGATGGGAGGCACACCAAGAGGAGAAGCGTCGCCACTTTTGAAGGTAAGCTGTTCTTGTTGCCGGTCTCCTACTGTTTAGGAGAATCTGTTTTACTGTGTTCGAACATTGGTCCTCTAGAAAATCGAACCATCGAGGTTCCAGGCCGTCAGATGGAGGCGATCGAGGTGAGGGTGGATGAGCATCCCGTTGTTCTGAGAGATTAACGTTGGTGTGCGAGGTAATGTGATCGGTGGTGTCTTGGACATTCGTTGTAAGTGAGTATGCCATATTTGACGAGGCCAAGCTGGTGCTATTAGTATTACTGTAGCTGTGTCGTGGAGTATTTTGAGAATGGTTCACAAGATCAATGGTAGAGGAGGACAGGTGTATGCCAGGAGGTTGCCCCAGTGAATGAGAAAGGCATCGCCTCGTGATCGTTGGCCTATGCCTCCTCTGGAGCAGTAGTGTTTGCATTTCCTGTTGTGCGCATTGGCGAAGAGATCTATGGTAGGACTGCCCCAGAGATCAAAAATGTGATTTATTATGTTGGGTCTGATTTTCCATTCGTGATGGTCTGTGAATGAACGACAGAGAGTCTGCAATGGTGTTGTTCTTTCCGGGTAGGTATTTTGCAAAGATGTGTATGGCGTGGTCTATACACCAATTCCAAAGTGCCAACGCCTCCAGGCAGAGGGCCTGGGATTTGGTTCCACCCTGGCGGCTGACATAAAACATTGCTGTTCGATTGTCGGTTCGAATCCGGACGTGTTTTCTGGCAATCATGGGGAGAAAGTGATGACAGGCTCTGATGATTGCTCTTAACTCCAGTATATTTATGTGTAGGGATGTCTCTGTGACCATCTGCCTTGGGCTTTGTACTCGTGCATATAAGCACCCCAACCGATTATGGAGGCATCTGTAGTGATTAGAATGTCCGGTTGTGGTTGCGCAAAAGGGACGCCGTCTGAAAGACTGGTATGATTGATCCACCATGACAGGGATTCTTTGATTGTTGGGGGCATGTGTAAACACTGTTAGCGAGGTATGTCGCGTTTTCAACTGTCAGATAAACCACAATTGTAGTGGACGCATGCGGAGTTGGGCGTGTTGTACAATGTGAGTAGTGGCTGCCATGTGGCCCAACATCTGCATGCATCTGTGGATGGGGACCAGTGGTGAATGCTGAATCAGGGTAGCCAATTGTTTTATATTGTGAATTAGGTCAAGGGGAAGGAATGCCCTCGCAGACGGAGTATGGAGTCGTGCTCCAATGAAATGGAGTTCTTGCGTTGGGATCATGGAAGACTTTTTGTAATTTATGGTCAATCCCAGGGAAATGAAAAGGTCCTTTGTTGATTGGATTGCGCGGTTGGTTTCCTGGAATGTGGGTCCTGTTACTAGAAAATCGTCCAAGTATGGGAAGATGGAAATGCCCCGTTTGCGTAGGCAGGCAACCACTGGGGCCATTAGTTTGGAGAACACCCTCGGTGCGGTGGAGAGACCGAAGGGGAGTACTGCGTATTGGTAGTGATTTTCCCTGAAACGGAATCTGAGGAATCACCTGTGTGCGTGGTGTATTGGAACATGAAAATATGCGTCCTTTAGGTCGAGGGAAGCTAGCCAAGCTCCCTGTTGCAGTGATGGCAGTATCGTACTTAGGGTTACCATCTTGAACCGCTTTGTTCTTATGTGTTTGTTCAGTTGTCGTAGGTCTAGGATGGGCCTCCAACCTCCTGATTTCTTTTGCGTTAGAAAATATGGTGAATAAAATCCCCTCCCATAATGTTCACGGGGAACTGGCTGTATTGCTCCGATTTGCAAGAGGTTTTGGATTTCTTCCCACAGTAGTTGCACGTGAGTGGTGTCCCTGAAAAGGGACGGGGAAGGGTAGTGTGATAATGGGTTGGAGTTGAAGGGGATGAGGTATCCCTTCTGTATAATTTCTAGTGCCCATCTGTCTGACGTGATAGTTGCCCATTGTTGGATAAAGGGCTCTAGTCAGTTGGTGAAAATTAGCAGTTGATGAGGTGATTGATGGCGATGAGAGTGGTTGAGCATTCCCTTGACAAGCCCGTCAAAATTGCTGTTTCGAGTTGTTGCCTTGTGGGTTTTGCAAGGCGTGATTGCTCTGGTGTCTATGTTGAGACTGATGCGGTTTATTCCTGGAGCAGTCTGGCCCCTTGGTTAGGTTGGTTTTGATAGAATTTCTGTGAAAATGTGTTTCTGCGGTACTTTTTCTTAAAAGGTGTAGGGTAGATGCCCAGCGTACGAAGGGTAGCCCTGGAATCCTTCAAGGTGTGCATAATGTCATTAGTCGTTTTAGCAAAGAGGTTGTCTTTATCAAAAGGCAGGTCCTCTATGGTATTCTGCATTTGTTTGGGTAATTCTGCAGACTGTAGCCAGGAGGAGCGTCGCATTGTGATTGAGGTGGCTAATATCCTGGCTGCTACATCAGCTACGTCCAGGGCTGCCTGGAGGGCTGTTCTGGCTACTAGTCTACCTTCTTCTGTGAGATTGTCTAATTGTTCTCGTTGCCCCTCTGGAATGAGGTGTGAGAGGTCTGTAATCTTTGAATAAAGATCATGGTCATAGTTAGAGGGAAGGGCAACATAATTAGCAATCCTTAATAGGAGGCTGCAGATGTATATACCTTCTTCCCTAGAATGTCTAGTTTCTTGGTGTCTTTGTTGGTAGTGTGAGATTTAGTGTATGCCTGTTTGTACCTCTGGATTAGCTGCCTCAATTACTAGAGAATTAGGTTGAGGGTGCGAGAATAAAAATTCATTGCCCCTAGGGTCGATGAAATATTTCTTGTTGACACGTTTGTTCGATGGAGGGACTGATGCCGGGGTCTGCCATATAGTATTGGCAGGTTCCATAATGCCTGGATCCATGGGCAATGCCAATTTTGTGGATCCCGGGGCCTGAAGGATTCGATATAGTTTGTGTTGGGTGGATTGGTCCTGGTCCAGAGTGATCTCCATATTATGGGCAGCCCTCGTAAATAGTTCTTTAAACTGTTTCATTTCGTCGGTCTTAGAGTGATGAGGAGGATCGTTCACATTATTTGGAGCCGTTGTTGGTGATGGTTGGTGATGTGATATTGTCGGTTGTTGGAAGCCTGCCCCCTGCTGTGGAATATTTGAGGGGGGTTGGCAGCTATTAAATTGTGGCCAGGTTGTATAATTTGTTCCAGGTATTTGAAATGGTGGGCAAAAGAGCCATGGTGGATATGGCCATTGCCATGTCATGTTTGGATTTGGTAAAGTAGGCTGGCTAGTTTGTGGTGTTGGTAGTTCAGGTGCAGAAATACATGAACTCGCAGAGGAGGAGTCGTGCAGTGGTGATGCGGGTAATGAAGACAGACTGCTGTGAGATGAGTCAGTCTGGAAGAGAGGCGATACTGGGCAGGAGGGAACCCGAATCTCCTCTGTCCAGCCCATGTGCCTAGTTTTGTATGTCCGTTTGGTGTGGCGTTGTGGGGAGTTTACTACCCCAGTCTGTTGTGGCTGTGTAGTTGGTGCCGAGGTGGACAATGGCTGCGGTGCTGTCTGTGCAGCCTCGGGTAACAGCGTCGGTGCCGGGGAGAGGTATAACGGCACCAAGTTCTGCGCCGTGGGCTGAATCACGCTCGGCACGGAGGCGCTAAGTGCCGGCGGGGGCGCTACGAGCGGTGCCGCTGCTATGGGCAACGCACTCTGACGCTGAAGAAACCGGCACCACGTTAATATCTGCAGTTTTGCCGGGCTTATGCTTATTCATAGCAGCCTGTTCATGCGGCTTTTTAGATGTTTTTGGCTCTGTACCCTTGGATTTTTTTATGGGTACTGGAGAGGATAGAGTGGATTGCCGCTTATGCGCTCCCTCAACCAACTGAGGAGAGGCACCAGGGTCTGAGGCAGGTCTGAGTGAGTCTTCCAGCAATAAAAGTTTAAGTTTTCTTTCCCGGTCTTTTCTCGCTCAGGAGGTGAGCTTGTGGCAATGGTCGCATTTGTGTCTATTCTGATTTTTTTTTTTTTTTTTTTTTTTTAAAAAGGATGAAGAGGAGCCAGTGTGGAAGAGGTCCAAAGGTGGCGGCAGTTAAAACGAACTGAGGCACGGGCGCGTGGGAGCTACAGGCACGCGCCTTCTGTGGTGCGATAAGCAGCCAACTGCCGCAGGCGCCTTTGCTCCCCTCCCCCACTGCTAAAGACTCTGCTTTAAAATAGCTGGTTTGGGGTGCAGCTGTGCTTCAGCACCCAAAGTGGAGCAGTCAGGAGCACTGCTCAAGGAGGAATTAACAGCTGTAGCTGGTAGAGCAAAAGCAACCTAAGAAGTGACTTCTTGACTTGACAGCAAATAGAAGAAAATGCCTGCACTGATGCCAGACCCTGGACTGGTCTCAGTCCAGCCCACCTGAGTGGCCTCTCCAACACAGTGCCATGTCCAGCAGACTGCAAGACAATTCAGGTGAGTAAAGAACCCCCCCCCCCCACACACACACACACGAAAAGGAGATCAAGGAACAAGTGTACCAGTTACGTGAAATCCCAGTATTACTATGGACAATTTTATTTGTATTATAGGAGAACTGTCTGGGATGCTAATTTTTTAAATAAAAACCTGGTGCCCAATTCCTTGATGTGCAAGTATTTAACAATTTTAAAAGTTATGAATTTCACATCAAAGCTTTTAATAAAGCTTCAGTTAAAATCGAGGATTAAAAAATTGGTAAGAAATGATAAAGTACCAATGGCTGTCATCTATCACAATGGTTCCCAACATGCCCTGGCACACCTTGCTACCTTTAATTACTTTGAGGCACACCACTGTATAGTTTCCAAATGAGCTCATGAATACTCATGAGCTAATGAGCCAATCCAGAACTCCGAGTAGCTTTTCAAAAAAATTTGTGGCATACTTGCTCAGACCTGACGGCACACTCGTATGCCCGCACACTAACACTGTTCTTGCATTATTCATCAGGAGCGCTGGCCCTGGAAAACACCCGGGGCTCGGCGCACCAAGACTCAGGGCTCACGCACTGCTACTGCAGTCAAAGGCGGCCTGGCAATGAACCCGGGGCTCAAGCCCCATAAGCCTTGTGCCAGCAGTGCTCCTGTTATCTGTTATAGTAATTTTCCTTGCAAAGCAAAGATGTAGGCACATATAGCATCCTTACTCCTGAACCCAGTCCCAGTTATCAGAGATGCAGTTGATCATCTTTCACTTAACATAAATGAACTAATGCTTAACCACAAAGCTATATAAATAATTAACAAAAAGTGGTAAAATTAGTGATGGCTCAAAAATAACTAAAATACCACATTTAAAGTTTTGGCAGTCATCTTACAAGTTTTTTATATAGGCTTTGGCTTATGTGCACCAGAAGTTTAATAATTATAATAAATAAAAATAAGAAAAATGTTTCTAGTCTGTAGCTATAAATGAAAAACACCAAATTTCAATGAAATTCTCTTAAGTACTAGGTTTATAGAACTATGGCCCCCTCTAAAATATTAAATAGTAAGTACAAAAGAAGCTAAAAAATTACTTACCAAAAGACAGACATTCAGCACATACATCACACACAACTGTAATGATTGCTTGAGACAACACTGTACTTATATGTAGCAGCCTTTATGGACCTACCTGGTAACCCAAGGTAAACAAAGCCAAAGGAAAAATTGTCACAAAAGCGAAGGAAAAGGCAAAGGAAGAACAAGTAAAAAAAGGAAAAGGAAGAGAAAAAGTTTCACAATTGGGATTAAAAAGTAGCAGAATAAATGGCCACACTGAAAAACTAAAAGATGAGACTACTGGGAAAGTTCCTGCTACTGTGCTTGCTCCTGCTTTTTTAGCATGTCAGCATGAAAGTGATGAGCAAATACTGGTGAAATCTGCAATTCGGACGAAGCGCAAATGCTAGTGATAGTTTGCCTTGATGAGCCAAGACTGAAAAGTGCCAAGGTTTCCAGCGCTACTGGCCCTGCTATATAGGAACAATTTCTATATTTTCATTTCTGTCTACCAAATTGAGGATGGGACCTCTTATTGCTCGGGGGCCCTTAGGTGGCCACCTTTTTCAACTACCCCTAAAAGCCATCTCTGCCTTTTTCACTACAAAACATTGCACTGAAGACGTGGGGCAAACTCCTCATACAACTCCATAGAGGTGGCCTTTTTTCATGCAGAAGTTCTGAAGCTACTGCCAGTCACCTCAGATCTGCATGACAATGTAGTCCCACTGCTTCGTGCTTGTGGTCCAGAACTGCCAGCCAACACATGGACATTCCCCCAGCTATTAAACCTGCATCATTTGTCTGTACAGCCCCATGCCCACATACATACAGCCTGCAAGCTCTTACTACCAAGTCATGCTGCCACCTTCTCAGGGAGGCAAGATGCTATAGAAAATACTCTCCCACACACTTGAAATGTGACTTGAATTAACAGATGGAACAAATTAGGACCCATGCCTTTCCATCAGTGGTTTAACTTAGTAAGTCTAAGCTAAGAGCACTTTCACACAGAAGTGAAAAGGAAAGACATGTTTTTCCATCTTACACCACAAAATACTTCATAGAGCAGCACAACTTAGTGTTGTAGTAAGAGCCACAGGATACCCCAATAAAGTCTATCCATGCAAGCAGGCTAATACAAGGGTGTCACACACGGAGCCCATGGGCCAAACCTCTTCTATCCAGCCCATGACTGCACTCAGTAGGACCAGAGAGAGAGAGAGAGAGAACATGGCCTCTGATAACCAGCACACCACAGTGCTGCGAGTATGTCAGGTCTTGTGACATCACAGAGCACTGGGAATGCAAGACTGCACTCCACCAGACCATACTTTCTCCCTAAGAGTGACACGCATTGTGGAGCGGAGTTTCACATGGATAGCGCTCCACGACGCCAGAAGAGTGCCACAGTATTTCAAGTGGGGCACACATACCATAAATTGATGTACATTTAAGTCAAATCCAGCCCACCCTGGCAAATGACTTTTTACACCCCTGGGCTAATATAGTGTGGATGCAGATCCTTAATTTTGGCACAGAAATGGCTTTGTAGTGGGGTCACTCCACTTGAGCTAGCCAACCTCAGGTTCACTCTCCACTGAAGACATTGCCTTGAAGTGACTTCACTGATTTTTTCCTAGTGCTGCTCTGCACCCTTTTCCACAGAGACAATCCATACAGCAGTATCTTTTCTATGTTGCTGCCAGACAAGTATTTGGACTGATGTCTTCTTCCCTGATCATGTTCAGTGATGTAAACGAAATAGGGAGAGAAAAATTTAAGTCTAGGTGGAGATGCATAACTCATACTGAAGAGAGAACTAGTGCTATGAAGGAAGATAGCTCTTTCAATGCTTTTCAGAAAAGATTTTTTTTTTTTTTTTTTAAAGCTAACTGTTGCAGTATAAGAACTGAGGATATACTTGCTCACATTTAGCACCAGCAAAAAGTGAAATTAACCCCAGCAGCCTAACTTACCACTGCAGGCCAATGCTTCCTCTAAGCAGATGATGCAGCTGAGCAAGTTCCCCGCTGGTGCCCCAACCCCTGGCAGGCCCCTTCCTTGTGGCTTGTTGGCTCCCTAAGTGCATCCATAACTTGCTCAATTGTATCATCAGCTTAGAGCAAGGGTCTCAAAACACATGGCCTGTGGCCTGCACGCAGCCCCTAAAGCTATTTCTTGCAGTCCACAATAACGCTATTGTTACTGGTATTTGCAATATCATGGCATAAAAAGGTTTCAGTGGTGTGGCCCTCAGGATAACATACTAGTCCTCATGCAGCCCTTGTGCTGATCTGAGTTTGAGACTCCTTGCTTAGAAGGAACATTGCTGCAGGCTATTGGAAATATGCTTGAGAACAGTATTAAAATATTTCACTTAACAGAAATGGAGCAACTTGTCACATATCAGAGATACTGGCATTTAAAAAAAAAAAAAAGAAAAAGCTCACTTTCAAATCCTCCAGGTAAGTCTGAACCCTGGCTTTACTTAAATTTTTCTACAGAATCAGAAGAGACATGTATGACGCATCTGGAGGGCAATGAGGAAAAACTACATGGTTCTTACTCAAAATCTAAAAACAGCAGCAAAAAGATAGTACAAAAAAGACCAGAGACAAAATATGCTCTCAGCAACAGGTGCCAAATTTATGCAAGCAACAGACATTTGAGATCTTGTGCCTTTGCAAGACACAAACCTTTAATATGTTTAACAAAGCACAGCCAGAAATTTTGCTCAAAATGATTGTTTCCAAGCAATTACAAGTGGGAAATACATAAAACATTGCCAAAGAAGATTATTCATGTAAGAAGCAACAAGATATTAAGCTATTCTAAACCGAAAATATTTATACCTAAGATAACATTCTAAATTAAGCTCATGAATTTTCAAGAAAACATTCTGAAGCTTTGCATGTGATGAAATAGGCTGGAGCCCACAAAAGCTTATGCCCAAAGAAATGTTAGTCTTTAAGGTGTTACAGGACTCGTTGTTTATTCTCAAGCCTGGGATCTTTTCTGTTGCGCTTCTGTCTTCAGAAAAGTCTGATTTACCAGTTTTTCAACAATTCTCATTTTTGGTAGATGAACAGTATTAGTATGAGTTAGCAGGAGCGGACATAATTGGACTGAACCAAGGAAGGCAACATGTAGACTGATTATCAGGACAGTGAGCTGAGACTCTTCCACAACTTGAATTACTTCAAGTAAACCCCCTGCTCTGACTTTCACAAGTCACAATGGAAAATGTAGGGAAGTGCATCTCAGGAATAATCCTCCATTACCAAGATGGACTCAATGGATTTTATCAGTCTGGGCTCCTCCTCCAGTATCCACCTTAAAGTATACCATTGAATACTACAAGAAGAAAATTTCACTTTGAATGTTGTTCCTCTGTACTGGCAAAAAACAGTGTTCAGAAGTACATTCTGAACTGACTCAACAATCACTATTTCAGCCCTGATGAATTCCAGAATCACAGAGAAACCATACTAGTACGACAAAGTAAACAAGAAGTCCAGTGGCACTTAAAGACTAACAATTTTATTTTTTTGCATGAGCTTTCGTGGAAGAAAAATCCCACTTTAAATGCTTGCTTTGTTTTACTGAACTAGACTAACATGGCTACCTCTTTGGGTCTTGGCAACATACTAGTAGGCACAGTGATGACCAACCAATTTTGTTGGAGTTTCCCTTGTCACAAGACTGATGAACAGACACTATACCTGGTATTCCTTTGTTGTGGCAGAGGCTACTTGTTCAGCCTCTTGACCCTCTACATCTGTTCATATGAATATCTGTGTATTAGGCACAGTCGTAGAAAGAGAAGGAAGTTGACTTTCAAGGAGCTTCTCACCTCTTTAAGGCCAGCAGGAAGCTGGAAATAGAACTAGTTGAGAATTTGACAAAAATAACTTTTCACAAGAAAAATACAGAGATTCATCAAAACCAGAACTTTGTGCTGGAATACACCAGTTTCAAAAGCAACAAACACTGGAAAACTTCAGGTCCAAGATGAAATTCCTGGAAAAATGACTCTCTCCCCCTCCCTTCTCCAAATATCCAGTAGCCTGGTGATCAGGGCACTTACCAAGGATGTGGAAAACCCAGGCTCTGCCTAATTCAGACCAGCAACCAGAACTAGGTCTCTTGGATCCCAGACGAAAGCCCCTACTACCAGCAAGTTTGGGGTGGAAGGGTTCTTTCTAAAAGCTTTGAAAAGTCTTAGTTTTGTCCAGAGCAGAATGGAAAAGTTTCTGAAATCCAAAGAGTTTCTTAGGACAGGAAATCTCGGCATCTGGTTCTAGTCAAAACCAATATAGGGCAATGAAGCTTTACTCATCCCAACTGCTTGTTTTTCTATTATGGTCCCCCAGAAAGAGAGCTGCTGCCCAGCAGTTAAAACTAAAAAGTCAGTTTGCAAATTGCAGATAAAATTAAGTCTTACAACAGAAAAAAAAGCTGAATTATGTGCAACTCTTTTGTAGAAGAGGTTTTGACAGAAAAAATAATGTAAGGTCATACTAATTTCATATCTTGGAAAGCAAATTTTTTCATAGCCTACAATTAGGATTTATAAACTGTGAATGTTGTAACGGAGTCAAGATGGCTGAGGCTATTTGCCTTCTCTTTGAACATACTAATATGTTTGCTGAAATTCACAAGTTGGTCACTGTCCTGGGTTTCAGAGGAAGCAAGTAGGTACAGGATCAATTTCTTTTACCATTAAATTGTGCACTTCTGGTGAATTATTTGATGCAAGTCTCTAACTATACAGAGCCAGCCATATGGCTCAACATCTGTATGAAAGCTCAAAAACAGCTACAGTACAAAAAATGTGAGGCAGTATCATAATCAAGAACAACAAAAAGATCTGGGAAGTAATTGGTCTAGTCATCCAGTGGCAAACTCCTTATAGCACAAGATATTTGAATTATAGTTCAACTTCCTAGGATTTGTTTATGGGGTTAAGTAGGGTGACTGGCAGCCTCTCAAAGGCTAAGCTTATTGTAGACCTAACTCTGCAAAAATATAGGTCTTCATATTCCTGTCTAGCCCAGAGCAACTAAGGCAATGATAGCAGAAAGAAGAAAATAGCTATTCTAAAATAACTATTCTGCTGCCGCAGTAAGAAATCCAGCTAATAACGCACTACATACTGTTCAACTGAGTATATAACATGCTAATTTAACAAATCACGTGAGGCAGTGGTTGCCCGCAGAAGAATTTAGGGTTGAGTTATCTTAATTTTTCTGGCAACTTGACACTTAACTCTAGCTTACCATTTTTCAACGTTAATAGTAAGAGCCCAATATTGCTCAGCTGGCCCGACTCTCCACTACCATCTCTACTTCTCTGTTATTTAACTTTCACCAAATTACTCAGAACTGACTGATCGCATTTGTCAGTGAGTAAGTTAACTTGGACTGGAGAGCTGCTCTGCCTTCGCTGAAGCAAGATTTTAAGTTGAGATTGCTGAATGAGCAAGTTAACCTTCATAAATAACTATCTGGACTGCTCCACTCAGGCTTTTGTCTATTGATGTCTCATTACTGTAGTTGGTCATATAATGTATGGAAGACATATTTGGAGTCATTTTACTGCTTCTAGTCCTCTCCACAGAAGTGATTTTTCTGCTCAGAAAAAAGTTCCTAACCATTCTGTTAAGGTTGGAAAAGGGCCTTTTAAAAGCTGGTCCTTACATGATTCATGCAACAGTGAAAGTTGGAACAATAAAACTTGAGAAATCAAGATGTGGTTTTTTGTTTTGGTTTTTTTTTTTTAAGAATCAAACTGCACAGAAGAAAATGGCTAAGACTTTCCTCTGAGGAAAAAGCAAATGGAAGATTCCATTGAATACAAAACCATAAATACACTTATATAAGGTTCTTGACAGCTTCACAAAATAATCTTAGAAGTGTAAAACTGGAAGGGATCTCAACAGATCATCTAGTCCAGTGTCTCTTCACCTTTCCAGACAATTATTTCCGTTTCAGCAGTCTGATTTGTTTTGCATACCTCCAAGTTTCACTTCAGTTAAAAAATACTGGTCTACAAAAAACAAAGTGTCACAGCACACTATTACTGGAAAATTGATCATATTTATAAAACAAAATCAATTGGAACAAATATTTTACTTGCATTATAGCATGTAGTATATAGAGCAATATAAATAAAGAAGTCAATGTCTGCACGAAATGTAGGTTATGCTGACTTTGCTAGTTGCTTTTTATATATTCTATTGTAAACAAGGCACATATTTAGATAAGCTGATGTACCCCGAAAGACCTCTGCATCTCTCAGAAATAAGTGTACTCTTGGTTGAGAGCTGCTGATCTAGTCCAGTCCCCTGAACTCAAGGCAGGGCTAAGTAACAACTAGATTACTCCTAACAACTGTTGGTCTAATATGCTCTTAAAAACCTCCAGTGACGAACTCCACAATCTCTCTAGGGAATTTGTTTCAATAGTGAACTACCCTGACTGCTGGTAAGTTTTTCCTAATGTCCAATTTAAATCATCCTTGCTGCCATTTATGCCTATTGCTTCTTGTTCTATCCTGAGACGTTAATTAGGACAATTCTCCATTGTTGTCCTTGTAATGACCTTTTATGTACTTGTAAACTTGTGTCATCCTTAATCTTTTTTTTGTTTAGATTAAGAAAACCCTGTTTTTCAATTCTTCCTCACAGGTCATGTTTTCTAAAACTTTAATCTTTTTGTTGCTCTCCTTTGCACTTTGTTCAATTCGTTCACTTCTTTCCTGACATATGATACCTGGAAAGACAGAATACTCTAGTTGAGGCCTCTCAAAATAAAGTGGAGAAATTAATTCTCATTTTGCTTATAATGCTCCTGCTAAGAAATCCCAGAGTGACCTTTACCTTTCTGCCAATATGAAACTGTTAAATCACTTTGCTTGTGGCCCACTATAACTCCCAGATCTGTTTCAATAGTCTTCTCTCCATGCCATCATTTCCGTTTTTATAACGGTATATTCAGAGCATATTTAAAAGTAATCTTGGGATTCACAGCAGGATGGCACACTTCTTGCAGTGTTGTGATACATGCAGAATTGACTGTATGGACAAGATAAGATATTCAAATATCAGAAATCCTCATTCCAAGCAAGGTCTCTACAATATCACCTATGCTGGGTTCTCTCTAATGAGACAGAATAACTTAGAATCCAAGCAATACTGCAATATTTTGCAAAAGGAGAAAAACCTCAAGATCATTGACTTTTACACAACTACACACAGTGGCATCACTGGAGCTGAGCATAGGAGGGCTTGAGCCCTGAGTCTGCCGCCAGGCCATCCACAATGGCGGTTATCTTCCCAATCCCATCCCTAGGTCCACGGCTGGGCCACCCACGGCAGAAGCCCGACCTGGGCCCTGCTCAGGGCCCCTGGCAGAGTGGGGTCCAGGCCCCAAACTGGGACTGGGGACGGGGGGGGTTGCAGAGCCCGGACCCTGTGTCTTTTCCTGTGCCTGCCTTGCTCCTGGCTACACAAGCATAAGATTTGGCTTTCCAATGTGCTAACTCCACTGACCTGTCAGTTCCTCCACATTTACTGTGTTGCCACATCAGTGATCAGTATTAGGCCCTCTGGCACTTAAGAATTCTTTCCTATAACTGCATAGTTACACCAATGCAATTTTATTTTTCATACAAATATAGTCATCCATGTACCCAACCAGCAACAAATGAGCTAAGTGGTGCCTAACACATAGCAGTATAGTGCTAGTCTTGACTTTTGTCTTGAAAACATGAAGGAAAAGGGCCTTAGCTGGCCCTCCATCTAGCCATTAATAGACCAATTATTTCTATGCATATTTAAAATGTGTCTTGAGGAGGAATTAGGAAAGGTTTATACACTAGTTTAGGGAGAGCATTCTAGGTGTTTGTTAAAGGCAGATGCAAATCAAAGCTTGAATCTGTTTATTTTACTAGGAAGTTGATTTAAAGCTGTTCTCAATGTGCGTAATATGAAAATATGAATTAAACCGATAAGTTTTGCATTAAGTGCTTTTTGTGGAAAGAGTTCGGTGATTCAGTAGTGAGATTCAGTTATATAAAACAATTAGGGATTTGCGTCTTAAAATATACAGGGTATTTAGAGAATTCAGGTTTTTGTTAAAGCCATTCATAAATGTACTCAGGCTGCAGGAAACCATCTGTTTAGATTAAATGAAATTTTAATTATGGAACTATGTAGCAGACATGAATTCAGAACTATTTTGAACACACTTTCCTTAACCCTACCCCACTTGTGTCTCGGGATACTCACCAGAAAAGTGATTACGAGGAGTACGAGATCTCGTTGGGTGCAATCTGTAAAGTGTAAAAGAGGCCAAGAATTTAACAGCCAGATGGTAAACTGCAAATCCCAGTTGAGTCTGATAGTCTAATCAGAAAGAGCTCTCATCTATGCTTCAAACTATTTCCACCACTTCTTGCTGATTCAGAGTGACAATCCTAAAGTCCAATAAAAAAAAAAACAGCAATTGTGTGGCACTTTAAGACTAACAGATTTATTTTTTTGCATGAGCTTTTGTGGGAGAAGATCCCACTTCCTCAGATGCTTCTAAGATGGGTGAACTTACAGAAAGGAATGAAACTAAAAGCTCATGCAAAAAAATAAATCTGTTAGTCTTAAAGTGCCACACAATTGCTTGTTGTTTTGGTTTTTTTTACTGGACTAGACTAACACGGCTATCCCTTTTGAAATCCTAAAGTCTTCTATAAATTGTTCATTTACACACTTGTAGCGCAGATTTAAAATTTAAAGTGATAAGAATGCTATAGGTCATTTTTTGCAAGAAGGAAAAAAAGATGGGGCACTTCACACATTTTGGTCAATGAACTACCAGAGAACAACTACTTTGCAACACAAGAGGTCAGATCAACAATACTTAACACATCACAGTTTGATCCAGTAAGTCTGGACTTGAAAACTAAGCTGGGTTATCAGTTTCTGCTGAATTTAGCCAGTCACTTAAAAAACGCCTCTAACTTGGAAGTAGTAAAACAAAACTTTTCAATTAACACCTGACTTATTAAGACCAAAACCATACACTTTTAAAGCATGGGTTCTTAATTTGGGTTATGGCTGAAAACGGGTATGTTTGGGAGTCAGCTTTGCAACAATATATTTCTTTTTTCAATTTATTAAAAAGGATCATGGCAACCCACCCAAAATGGCATGGCGACCCATTTTTTGGGCTGCAACCTATGGGTTAAGCAGCCCTGCTTTAAAAAATAAAAACCAGTTAGTGTAATTCTTCAGTATGCAGCAGCATAAAAAGGCATGACCTCGGTAATAAAAATACTTTGAGCATTAGACAGGCTAGCAAGACATGCTATATATTAGGCAGACTATATTTTGGGAGTGTCTTTTGTAATACTCTACCCCACCCACATCCCTTTTCGACAAGCATTCCTAAGTGGCACAAAACAGGAAGAACACAGTTTCCTTTCCTGGGGAAACTTCTCAGAAAAATTAAACATGATTATGGACGTGCCTCCACAGTCAAATGAAAACTGGTCCTAGAGACAAAGTTTGAGAGACTTTACAAACTCAATCTTTAGTTAAATAAAACTTGAGGTAGTAAGAGCAAAGCAAGATTGTGAAGTCTAATTTGTTTTCCAAATCTCATATTTCATAAGTTACAAAGCAAGTGGCTCAAATCAGAACATGAACACCAAGTGGCTCCACCAGAGCATGGTGACTGGGTATAGATTCTCTAACTCCCTCTCCAAAGATAATTACAGCTTTATATGTTTTCATCATGAAATGTTAACGTCAATTGGCGTCTTCTGTTCTAAATAGGGAGCACTGTTTGAAGAGGCCATAAACTATGAATTTGGATATCTGAACATGCCAAGAATCAGTGGACTGACCAGAGTGCATGTAATAATGTAACTTAGATGCAATGTTCAGCTGAAACTCAGAATACCCTCATTTTTCACCCTTCTTCTCAAACAACATTAGAACATGAAAGGAGGGGGCATTTACTGCAAAACAAGAGCAGATTTTAAGAACACAAAAGCATCTTATCCTTGGAAGCCACAGATGGTGGTTCGGAGGCAAGGGCCTGAATGAGGTGATCACAACTAAAAAAGATCACCTTCCATGAGAGGCAGAGCAAGGAACAGAGATTCAAAGGAGACTTGCAAATTTCAACAGCACTAAGTTGCGGTTCCAGGGAGACAGTGATCATTAGATCTGTGGGTATACCCGTTCCAGACCCTAAAAGAACAAGGAACACATTTGGGGGTATACCTGTTCCAGACCATAAAGAACCAGGAACAGACTGAGTTAGCTAACATCGATTGACAAGGTGGAAGCCCAAAACTGCTGGTAGGCGAACTCATATGGATGCTATTTCAAGGCCTTCATGCTTTAATTAGAGCAGATTGTCCAGGATAAGAAGTAGAAGTGCCTCACTCAGAAAATCCCTCTTTCTGATACCTGAAACAGAAACCTCTTCCATTTTTGCCAGATACTCTAAGCTAACTTATTGTCTCCTACTATTCACGAGGACTTTCTGGACCAAAACCAGGCAATCTCAGTCTGCCTTGCTCAACCACAGAAGCTTCCATGCATATGCATATTTCATATACAGTAACATGAGGTTCAGATGGAGCAGGTACATGTGTATCCATTGATCAGAGAAGAGGAAACTCCCTTCAAACAGTAAGTCTTGTCATCTGTGCCACCTAGGCCTGGCCAGATAAGAGGAGTTGCTCCTCATTACTATCCTTTACGGGGAAACAAAAGTTAGTTAAGATGCTCTGGATCCACTGTTGCTGCTGTTGAAATACAACTGTGTTTCCTAGAAGCCAAAACAAAACAGACATACAGAAAGGGAGAAAGAAAAGAACAGCAAAGATGAAACATTTAACTTCCATCTACAGCGTTAACATATTTGCAAACTCACTTCTAGAGAGCAGGCCTACCACATGGTCTTAGCCACCATAAAACCTGGAAAACTTATACCAGCACTGGGCTATTTAGGTAATTGCTTGTAGTTGCCTCTCTCTCATCACAGGCTTGCAGTATTGTTGCACAATTTAATCTTGCACTAAGATTAAGACAGACTCTTACTAGACAAAAAGGAAGAAAAAGACAGGAAAGAAGAAATGAAGTGTGGAAGCAGGGGTGGGGGAATGGGGCAAACAGATCAGTGGAGAGACAATGTCATGTGCTAGGTGGGGTTTGGGATTTAGTCAGAGCTTGTAGTACCATCATCCAGCTCCCTCCTGCTGGCCCAATCTAGTTCAAGATATCTTTTGGGGGTCTCAGAAGATGGTGGAAGTGGCAGCTTACTCCTTCCCCTTCTCCATCAGTCAAAGATTGAGGCTATCATTCTATTTCTTCCCCCACTAGCACCCAAAATAACCCCCTTGTCTAAGAACCTCAGAAGGAGAATCATTGACTGAATAGTCCTCATTTCATACACCAAGAGACCTAATTTCCAACATGCAAGTGTGAATTGATTCAATCTCAGTTCTTGTTTACCAAGCATGATCTTAAACACAGTTATCAGAATATAAGAACAGACATAATGAGTCAAACTCATTGTCCACCTAACCCAGTTTCCTGCCTTCCAACAGTTGTCAGTGCCAGGTCCTTCAGAAAGAATGAACATAA
Source organism: Podocnemis expansa (assembly GCA_007922195.1). Lineage (NCBI taxonomy): Eukaryota > Metazoa > Chordata > Testudines > Podocnemididae > Podocnemis > Podocnemis expansa. The sequence continues at coordinate 88,417,320 of ML681963.1, read as the reverse complement.
CATATTCATCAAGTGATCCATCACCCATTCCCAACTTCTGACAAACAGAGGGACACTAGGGAGCATGGTTTTGCATCTTTGACTGTCCTAGCTAATACCTGCTGATAGACCTATTCTCCATGAACTTAGGTAGTTCTTTTTTAAATCCTAGTATAGACCTGACTTTCACAACATTTGGAGGAATGGGGGGGGGGACTGGTTCCACAAAGTAGACTGTGCATTGTGTCAAGAAATACTTCCTTTTATTCATTTCAAACCTACCACCTATTCATTTCATTGGTGACCTCCAGTCTGTGTTAAGAGTAAATTATATCTACTGTTGCTATACCAGCAATTTTATAGACCTCCGTCATTACCGCCCCACCCCAAACCAGTTGTCTTTTTGGAATGAGGGAAAATCCAATTTTATTAATACCAATTTTATTAATTCCTCCTCATATGGATAATGTTTCATACCCCTGAAAATTTGTTGTCCTTTTCGGTGTCTTTTCCAATCCCCATACACTTTTTTTTTTTTTTTTTTTTTTTTTTTTTTTTGAGATGGGTGACCATATTTAGATGCAAGATTCAAGATGTGGGTATACCATGGGTTTACAGCCCTTGAACCAATCACCAGTGAGCTTTTATATTTGGACCACATTATTGTGTCTTTTTTTTTTTTTTTTTTTTTTTTTTAAAACCTTTCCCCATAAACAGTCATTGTTAAATTATTTTGACATTTTATACTGTTACTCTTTCTTGGCACAGATAGGCTTCCAATCGCAGCAAAATTACTGGGCCTAATCATCATATCATATATTTGCAACTGGTTTGTGGGATCTGTCATCCATTTTTGAGTTAATGCATTACTTCCTCATTACCAATCTTCATCTGTGATTAACTATAAATACCAAGAATTACAGCAAAGTAATGGATAATTAATTCTCACTGGAGTCCAAACAGAGCTGATTGATAACAACATGGACTTTGGTATGCAGTGCATTACAAACAGCACAGCCATATAAGAAATAACTTCCACTTGTAACTTAAAGAATTACTGTAAATTGAGACATTACTAATTAGATCTCATTATTCTATACCTAAACTTCAGAAAAAATGAAGTCTATTAACACTTCCTGCATATGTTTCTCTCTGTTCTACTCAAGACAGAAAGAAAAAGCAAGCTCCACCCCTTACAAATGCAGCACAGTATTTGTGTATTGGCAGGCAATGGTATAGAACATCTCTTGAAAATGTTACAATATAACTGAGAACCAACACCATCATCACCACCACCACCTGCTACAGACAAAAATCAGATAAATTGGAATGATATTTTAGTCCCAAATGAAGCTTTGAATTTGAAGTATTTGGCACCGACATTTGAGTTTAAGAACTCTGAGCTAGTTTTGTGACCCAATATTACACCCCAGGTTTCCAAGCTGACACACAACTGGGTGGCCTTTTTCACAGAAGCAGCTGAAGACTTTCACACCTTTCAGATTACTTCCTCTCCAAACAAACATACTTAGTTCTTTCAGATTAGAAGGAAATGGAATGGAATAGGGTGGTTTTTTTGTTTGTTTGTTTTTTTAGCACAAGAGAGTGCACACACATGCAGGGAAATACGAGAAGGCAATTTTTTTTTTTTTGAGGCTTACCATAAAGGATAATTAGGGATAATGACATTTTTAGTAATACATGAAGCAACCGGCAAAACAAAAATGAATCTGAATTCAAACCAAGGGATTTAGCAAAGCAGGCCACGTGGAGATGGACAGTGATGGGTCCTAAATTAATTACTACCATTCAAGAAGGATCTTGGAGTCATGGTGTATGCTTCTATGAAAGCTTCAGTTCAATGAGCAACATTGGTCAAAAAAGCTAACAATTTTGAGAACTACTAGGGAAAGAATAGACAGTAAGACAAAAAATGCCACTGTATAAATCCATGTTTCACCCATACCCTGAATATGGCCTCCAGTTCTGATCTCACACCCCCCCACACAAGAAAACAGGAGAACTGAAAAAAGTTCAGAGAAGGACAAAGATGAGTAAGTGTACAGAATGACTTCCATGAGGAGATTCTAAAAGAATAAGCTGAACAGTCCCAATCATTTCTTTCCTAGGAGGTGCATGACAGTACTATATAAACCACAAGTGGCACAGGACAAAAAAGTTTCCTGCAAAATAAAACCCATGGTCAACCCGGTAAAAATTTATAGGCACAAGAGGATGTGCCCTTTTCCCACACAACACATTTAACCTAGAACAAACTTTTTTGAGAAAGTGGGATTTTTCTCCCATGAAGGTTCATGTGATAAATAAGTTTGTCTTTAAAAGTGCCACTGGACTCCCTTGTTTGGCAGAGCTAAACTAATACTGTTAACCCTTTGGGACTTGTCCACATTTAACTTGTGGAACTTATCACAACATCCCATGGCAATGGTCAAAATATTAGAATTAAAAATTAAACTTGGAATGAAAGGAAGAACTGGGCAAGTTCTTGGAGGACAAGTCCACTAACAGCTATTAGCCAAGGTGATCAAGGATACAACTCCATGTCGAAGCAATGCTAAATCTCTGAACACCAGAAGCCAGGAGGGGAAAGCCAGGCTGAATCACTAACTGGCCTGTTGTATTCAGTCCCCTCTGAGGCTCTGGTAATAGCGACTGCTGGAGATAAGACTCTGGGCTAGATGATCATTGGTCCGACTCAAAATGGTAGTTATGCTTCTGAATATTACAAAGCTAGTGCAATGCCATTGCCAATACTTGCAACAGACAATCACAAGTCTCATGATATTCTGTGTTTTCACTCAAGCCCCAGCTACTGAAATCATGTAATTACTTTTCTTAAATACAAGCTTACTTTCTTCAGTAGACTAGTAGCCCTCATGTTTTCAGAGAAAAGCTTGGAAATGTGATCTTTAGTACAAACCAAAAGACTAAAACCAGAAGGCAAAGAAAAGGTACTGCATCTTTAATGATTTTAAAAGAATTATGATTTCTAAATGCTGTGTACTAGCCACACTGTAAACTGGAAGTTATCTGTAGAGATATACACTATTATATCCTTCAGACAGTTCATTATGAGTCAATGAGAAGATTCTGAAAACTTGCATAAGGTTTTCAAAACCCACAAATGAAAAATAAGGCTTTGGTTTCACATATGAAATGAAACATTCAAGATCAGATCAGTCTCCAAGAAGTCACCAGGGCCTGATGATATACACTCTAGAATACCCAAGGAGCTGACTTAGGAGATATGAGCCATTGGCTATTATTTTTTTAAAAAATCATGGAATACTGAGGAGATCCCAGGAGACTGGAAAAAGGCAAATATAGTGCCTAATGTATAAAAAGGGAAGTAAGCACCACCCAAGGAATTTAAGATCAGTCAGCTTAACCCTCTGTACTAGGAAAATTAATGGTGTAAATAATTAAGGAGTCAATTAACAAGCATATAGAAGAAAATAAGGTGGTAGGATTTAGTCAGCATGGATTTGTCAAGAACAAATTGCATCAAACCAAGCTGATAGCTTTCTATGGAAGGGTAACAAATCTTGTGGCTAGAGGGGAAGCAGTAGATGTGGTACATCTACATTTTAGTAAGGCTTTTAATATTGTCTCACATTATCTTCTCATTGTACTTCCCTAGTTTGTTAAACTAGATGGAGCTACCATAAAGATGTCTGCATTACTGGTTGGATAACCACTCTGAGAAAGCAGCATGAAGTAAAACAGTGCTGCCAAACTTATGGCTTGCAGACTGAATCCAGTCCACCAACAATGCTAATCTTGCCCACAGAGCTACAGCCCAGACCTCTCTTCAGGAGCACTGCAAAGACAGGCTGCTGTGACGTGCTGCTAATTCACTCACATAATCTGAGTCACAGCACAGGGGAACAAAAGAAATGCTCCAGCCAATCCCAGCTCAACTCTGTTGTGGTCTGCCAACCAGAGTCTCAATCACAGCAAGCTAGGCTGGGCTCTGGAGAGCCACCACTCCACCCCCACCCCAACTGTTCACTGTCAGTCAGCAAGCACATCAATTTGTCAGCATATTGCATAAATCACAATTAAACGAAAAGCAGCTGGGGCCCACATGGGAACAAGCCAGACAGGATTGAGCCCAAACAAAGGTCAGCATGCTGAATGACTAAGAGTGAGTGGGCAGGTTCGCTGGGGGTGGGGGGGGAAGGAGCCCAGTCTGCTTGTGCCTGTGACGGGGACTCACTGCCTGCTACCACACATTAGCAGAAGGGAGGGTTACGGGGCTGCCCAACAGCAGAAAGTGTGTGGGGCAGGGGTGGGGTCAGGAAGCCACTGTGGTAAAAAGGAGCCCACAAGGCTAGGAAGAGGGAAGGTATGGGAGAGCCTGAAAGGGAGGAGAGGGGAAGGGAACGCCATGCTGAGCTGCACATGGCTATGGAAAGGATTGGGGAACTGGGCAGTCGGTACAGACACATGGCCTGCAGCAGGTGTCCTGCCCTCCATTGTGCCCCCCCACATTGAATGAGTTTGATACCCCTTGAAGTAAGACACCTCTTTCCAAGCAACACTTTGTTCTAACTCTGCCAATATTTTATTCTGCAAGATTTCTTAAAATGAAGTTCAATAATAGAGCTGTAACTAGGGCAGGGTGACCAGGGCTTTGTCCCAGGCACTGTATTTTAGAGGGTGCAAAAATAGCTGCAGCCAGGCTGAAGCAGTTTTCAAATCTCCTGCACCCTGAGCATGCTCAGGGTGGGAACAGCCTGGCCAGGTAAGGGGAAGGAGCCCTGGGGCTCAGGGATAGGCAGCTGGCAGGGAAAGGGTTTCAGGGGTGGTCAGAAAGTTAGCAGGTGTGTCAGGGAAGGAGACTGGAGGGGCCAGTGGCTGGGCAGGTCCCGGGGGGGGGGGAATCAGGGAGAGGCGGTGGACAGGTCAGGGGAGCCAGCAGGGAAGGGCCCAAGGGATGGGGAGTCAGTGGGCAGGTGGGGAAGGTGCCTGGGAGTTGGGGACTTGGGATGCTGGTGAGCAGTGGGGAAGGGTCCCAGAGGATCATGGAACCGGCACTGTCACCATGGCCCTAATCCAGCCAGCCTCATATCTACTGTAGCATGTGCTCCTTGAAAATCTCTTTCCGGAACATACCCTCATGCCTGCACAGAGCCCAACTCAATGAAAGGGGATTAGTCTCTCCATGTGCCCATGTAGGTTCTTGAAGGCAGATCCCTTTGAAGGGTTGGAGCCTTGGACACACTAACAGGTTCTCATTTTTTTGAGATCCACATTCAGGCACATGCACATAAAACACCACAACAAATAAACTATAGCCGTTTAGCAGTTCTGTTACTTTGATCATTCATATAGTGAGGTTTAAAAAAGTGCACTTCTTCCTGTTACCTATCAATAAGCTGTACTTCTCGCTCTTTGTTTTAAGTGTTTCTTTCTGTATACCAAAGGTGGGAAAATGAAGTAGCTGATTTGTGCTCCTACCTCAGAGAAGTATGAAATGCCACACCTTAAAAGTGACAGATCTCCAAAATTATTTGGCAATCCTAGATATTAATATGCCCTTAGTCAATATCTTCAATTGAGTGTGTATTTTAGCAGCTTATTGACCTCAAAGGGGTTCTGAATATTAATATTTGTGCAACTACATATTTATTTAGGTCAGGATTTTCAAAGTAGCCTAAGTGAGTTACGCGGCTACATTTCACTGAGATTCAATGGGACTTTGGTGCATGATTTTCTTAGACACCTTTGAAAGTGATGATTTCTAACCCATTAACAAATTAGACTCCAAGGGAGAGCCCTGAGAGGTGGGATTATGTCTGAACATGCACTCATTATGTCACTTCTTTCTTGGGCTTGGCTTTAAAGAGGGAGGAAGTGTTGTCCTCCTTTAGCCTGCAGAAGTTTTCAACATAAAAATTAAACCAAGAGAATGCCACTTTGAGAAATGTGAATTTAGTTAAAGGTGCAGAGAGCATCTAGCTCGCTGAGGTCTCCATGCAGCATGGCTGACACTGAGCTCTTAAGCTCTTTTTTCAAGACCAGAAGCCAAGATTCCAGTTTCTAATAGATTTTATCAGCTTAATCTCACATGGCTTTACTCATTGAGGGAAGACTAACAAAAATTTTCAGTTTACATAGTTTGAATTTAGGAATTAAACCTTTTCTGCAACTGCACCTCATTCTTGCTTCAGATAGTTGCCTGTATAACAGCAAAAGCAGCAGAGCAATAGAAGAAAGCAAAAGAAATGGTGCCTACCCATTCCAGCATGTGGAAATGATCATATCTGCCTGAGGCACCAGCATGTGCAATATACTCTTTATAGCCATGACAAGTTCAAGTCTAACTTTTTTGTGAGCCTTCAGAGATAGCCTTGAGGAACTTTATATATTTGGGAAGAGGCAACTTCCAATGGGATGTGTGATATTAATTTTATCAGACCATTTAGAAAAAAAGAGCTATTTTAATGCAAGACTTAGAGGATATTAAAACTCGTTAGCCTGATTTTTCTCTCACATATCACCATAGATGGGGAGCAAGTTGAGAGAAGTCCCATGTCTAGATCAGTGGTCCCCAACCTCTTCTCTGCTGTGGCACACCACAATTAAAAAACTCATGAATATTCAAATGAACTTAGATTATGAATATTCATGAACCATGGCACAGTGTTTCAGAAATGCTGCTACATGGGGTAGCAGAGCAGAGGTGGCAAAACAGGACAAGGGGAGCCATGTGAGGAACAGCACAAGGGTGGCAAAAGAGGAGAGAGGAAGAGAGAACAAGAGTGGCTTTGTGGGGGGCTGGAGGGAACCTGGCGAGCAGGAAGGTAGGGCAGGGGAGCATGGCGCAGCATTCACTTCCCCCTTCTCCACAGTGGCTCCCTGCCACCCAGGGCAAATCTTCACCCCACTGGTGCTCCCTCCCACCCCAGTGGGTCCCATCTTTCCCTCCTCCAGCCCCCTGCTACCTGTGATGGACCCTCCCATCACTGCAGGGAACAGAACTACGCCTCCAGCCCCTAGCTACACCCCCCCCCGGCCCCCCGGCCCCCCCCCCCCCCCCCCGCCCCCGGGCCCCCCCCCCCCCGCAGCCCCCCCCCCCCCCAGCCCTTACCTGGGCTGTTTGTAGGCTGCCTAACACAAGCTGCTCTGCCCTGCAGGGGGAGATTCACACATTCCCTGCTTCCTGCCCCTCTCTGCTTGCTGGGCCTAAGGTGGAGCCACCAAAACACTGCATTCCAGCTGCTCCTGCTATTTTTTGGGGACCCCGGAACTCCACATTCTGGGGCCTTCCTCTTTTTAGGGGAGCCAGAAGGCTCCCTGCCTAAAAATTGGGGGCCCCAGAACTGTGTTCCGGTGCCCTCCACCTTACTTTAATCCCTCCCTTTTCCCAGCCCTGCACAGCCCATGTGGCTGGGCTGAGCAGGGAGGATACTTTAACTCCAGCTCTCGGGGATGCTCGCAGCACACTTTGGGTGTTGCCGCGGCACAATGGTTGGGAACCACTGGGCTAAATCATTAGACAAATACAGGGAAAGACAGCTCTCCCAAGCATTAATGTTCATATTTCAAAGTTATGAGATTTCTTAAACCTCCTCAAAATCCAGTCTAACTCATTACTTGTACAGTACGCTGTTTAGAATGGAATCCCAGCTTTCTGTTGATTATGTAAGTCGCCCAGAAAAAGCCACAAGGGAAATTTCCCTCTGAAGCTCCAAGAGAATTTGAAGTTAATTTAGCCTCCACCTTGGAAAGTGGTCAAACCTTTCCATTTTACAGCTGGAGAAGTGACTTAACCTACTTGCGAGACACCATGGAGTAACAAGAACAACTATATTTACTGACAGTTCTAGTCTAGCCATGACTAAGCCAAAATTCCATTAAAAGCAAACACATCAGAGCAGACTATAGACACAGACATTGGGGTTAACATATTTCAGGTAACTGTAGTAAATCAATGTTAGGCGAGGCATTTCCTGGTGAATAATGACTACATTTAGAGCACTTGATGGACTAGAAGGCACCAGGAAATATATCTAATTGCATGCTAAAAATTGCATTTTGCAATGAAATCTGAAGAGAACACGTAGCAAAGTGCCTTCAAGAGGTAATGCAAACAGGAAGAAAACTTTGCAGCATGTTCACAAGCAAGTTTAAGTACACCTTGGAACATCCATTCCATCTATGGAATGGATCAATAACTGCATTAATTTACTTCCCAAGCATCTTAAAGATATCCAACCTCCTGTGAAACAAAGCAAGTGGTTTCTATTGAATGATCTGGTACAATTATACGTCACTGAGATGGAGGCATGAATGACACCACACTAGGAATCCTAAATAGGTAAGAATCAGTATTACTCACTTGTATCCTAGAGAAGAGATTACCTTTTTAAGCAAAACATCAGACAGTTTGTTATGACAACTGAGATTTAGTTTATGTAAACAGAACATTAAAGGATTTTCTTCCTGTGTCAGCAGCATTTATAAAAAACAGATGGAAAGCAGAGTTTGAACAAAACTAGATCTATGCCATGTGGGCTGACAAATGAGGATATGCCTTCACTGCAAGTCTAGCCTGGACGCTTACCTGGATGTTGTACCTAATCCTCCTGCCAGCAACACACAGAAACTGCTTACTGGAGTTAAGTGGCACTTTCAAGCCAGTTCAGTAAAGAAGATCCAAAATTCTACTTCCACATTTCAAAAAGACTCACTGAGAGGAGGAAGCAGTGTCCTCTTCCCTTTTGCACAAGCCGAAACTAGTCATTATTTCCTTCTGAAGGAAAAATCACAACTATAAGTCCCTAAAAAATTACTAACAGGACTAAGATTCCGTAAGTACAGCCCACACTTCACCTAACCAACATTAGTATTGTGGAAATACTACAGTAGTCTGAAAAAGCAATGTTTTGAAAGATTGATTATAGTAGCCTTAATTGCACAAAAATACTACCACCGGTGAGTCAATTTCCAGTTTACTCAAAATTTAAAACAAAGACTGTCCAAGGTACCTATTTACACTTTCTACTTAGTTTCATTAGTAAAACTCCTAATATGCTGTGCTTAAGTATAACACATACACAGGCATAAAAATGGTTTTAGATGCACAGTAATCTAATTACTATAAGCCAGTCAATTTATTTATTACAGAGACATCGTTGCCATTGATTTCACAATTTTTGTAAGTGTTCACCACCTATTTACCAAAAAAACTAAATCAGTTGAGTGCTACAAAATGGTTTTCAGGAGCCTTACTTTAAGCACCCAGGTCTGAAAATATAGAATCAACTTTTTAACATAAAGCTATGTACTTCTTACTACACAAATACATATTTTCACATTAAGCAAAATAGGTGTGCAATATTATTCCAAAAAGAAAAGAGGTCCAATTTATAGCTTCTCCTCTTAGTTTTCTATCAGCAATAAGTAGGTCAGTTTTCTGCTCCAATGGGCATTTTTATCACTATGTTCCACTGCCTGAATAGAGAAGTGTTTCTTCTAGTAAAGGCTACTACTTGACACTTTCCCTTGTCTCCATCTGAACTTCTGATATTCATGGCTAATCAATCACAGGACATGCCAATGTGATCAAATTTACTACTCCATGGTGTTTTTTCACTGAAGGAAAAAAGAAAGCTTACCACCTATAAAACTGATTTCTGATGATCTAGATCAGTGGTTCCCAACCTTTTCTCTGTCATGGCACACCTTGATACCTTCAAATTTTTCGAGGCACACCACCATTAAACTCATGAATATTCAAACTTAAACTACTTATGAATATTCATGAACCATGGCACAGTGTTTCAGAAATGCTCCTATGTGCGGTAGTTGGGGTAGCAGAGCAGGGGTGGCAAAACATGGGAGATCAGGAGTTGTGTGCGGTGGCAGGAGTGAGTGTGGGGAGCAGAGCAGGGCAGGGGTGGAAAAGAGGACAAGGGGAGCCGTGTGAGGAACAGCACGAGGGTGGCAAGAGAGGAGAGAGGAAGGGAGAACAAGACTGGCTTTGTGTGGGCAGGGGGGAACCTGGGGAGTGGGAAGGTAGGGCAGGGGACATGGCACAGCACCCACTTCCCCCTTCTCCACAGTGGCTCCCTGCCAGCCAGGGCAAACCCTCACCCTACTGCGTCCTGTCCTCCCTTCCCCCCAACCCCCTGCTGCCAGTGATGACCCTCCCATCACTGCAGGAGCCAGAACCAGACATCCAGCCCCCAGCTATACCCCTCCCATACACAGCCACCCCACAACCCCAGCTACACATCCACTACCAGTCACCTCTTACACGCACGCGCACACACACACACCCCCCAGCAGCACCTCCAAGCCCTTACCTGGGCTCTTTGCAGGCTGGCTGACACATGCTGCTCTGCCCTGCAGGGGGAGATTCACACACTCCCAGCCTCCTGCCCCTCTCTGCTGGCTCAGTTAAGGTGGAGCAGCCGGAATGCTGTCTTTGGGCTGCTCCTGCTATTTTTAGGGGGACCCCTGGAACTCCACATTCCAGTGCCTTCCTCTATTTTCACAGGGAGGCAAAAGGCTGCCTGCCTAAAAATAGGGGGTCCCAGAACTGTGTTCCAGTGCCTTCCCCCTTACTTTCACCCCTGCCTTTTCCCAGCCCTGCACAGCCCACATGGCTCAGCTAGGCAAGGAGGGAACTTTAACTCCAGCTATAGGGGATGCTCACAGCACACTTTGCATGTTGCCGTGGTACACCAGTGTGCCCCGGCACGCTGTTTGGGAACCACTGTTCTAGATATACAAATCCTTACAAAATCCCTTAAAGTTTAGTTATTTTGTATTAAGCAGCTCCCTTCCATTCGTCTAAAAGGCTATTTCAATAGGGCAGTCAACTTACTATAGGCAGAACATGATTTTCATTTCTCTCAGACAACTTCAAGCCATTGTATGAAGTTCATGCACACAGTAACACAACTAAACCTTAGAAAATTGTACAGGCTTTTAAAACTGCCTTTCAGAATTCCGAGGACTACAGCTAGAAAGTGAGCATTACCTTGATTATTCCAGTCAGCACTTTTATTTGTCCCAGACAGCCCCTGAAATATTTTTAGGCATCTTATTGAAAGATCACTGAAAATAGTACCAATCCACTCAGCCACAGAAGTGAAAGAACTCTGCCAATCCAAAAGTGGTATTATTTAGCCCTCTCATCCCACTAAATACACTCAAAGACAGACAAGCAAGGAGTCCTGTGGCACTTAGCCTAACAAATTTATTTACCACATGAGCTTTCATGGGAGAAAATCCCACTTTGTCTGATGCTCTGAAGACAGAACTTACAAAATGCCCAAAAGCATAGTTGACTTCTGGTACACCTGCTTCAGCTCCTTTACCTTTGCACAGTACTGATGAGTGTCTCATATGTAGCCCTTATCCAACAAGTCACAAGATCACTGACCATAGGTATCAAAGTTCCTATGCTGGAGTGGAGCTGAAACTGCAGACTCCTCTCTTCATGGATCCAGCATATCAAAAACAACCAGGTGTGCTCTTAGGAGAAAAGTGTGTTTGCTATGTGACGCCACCACAGTCACCAAGCAAACAATGAAATTTCAAAAACTCCTGACCCTTTAAGAGGGAGAAGGGCTGATGCCTGCATACCTGGTCGCAAGACAGTAGAGTTCAAACTGCTGACCAGAGCAGCCAGGATGAAACTGTGGGATATCTGCTGGAGGCTGTTTACAATGACATAACCTCTCACAAGGTCTATATTGACGGTGTCGATTTAAACTTTGCCACCAAATGCTCTAGCCCCTCACCAAGGTAGCTTCATTTTGTTGACAAAGCATGAGTACAGCCCAAAGAAGGAACGCAGCATGTACAAAAAAAAAGTCTAAATGTAGACAAGGTCCGATTCAGTAAAGTCTGCCAGAGGAATCCTGCGGCATCTCATTTCTTCAGACTACCTCCCAGTCTTCCCTGAAGAGCTACAGCCTAAACATCAAGTTACAATTTATACAACCAAAGCCAAAAAGTAGTTATTAGACCAGTCCCAGTCTTAGTAGTCAGGCTATGAAGAGCTGAAGGATATAAACATTAGTGAGGATCCAAAAGGCTGAGAAACTGTATTGCTACTTTATTTGAATTTGATTGGCTGGTTCAAATCAAGCAGGCTAAATATGTTTATATATAGCTGCATCCACTAAATAGTGGGAGGTGTTTGACTGAATTGGGACAAAGATTTTCTTGTAGAATTTTTTTCCTTCAAGTAAGTTTTACACACATTCCACATTTGCTGGACTTTGAGATCTCCACAGTGACACTTTCTGCTGCTTACTCAAAGGCATCTGAGGAAGCATTCCTGTTAACAGCTCTCCTTACTATCAATTGACAGCTATCAAGTAGAATCACTCTGTGAAACACTCATGATTTTCCTTATTAGAGCAAACACCAGTACTTACGTTAAAAACTTACCCCTAAACCTACAAAATAACTTCTGGTGGCATTCTGTGTACAACTAACAGAAGTTTCTAGAGCACAGGCCCTGGTTCTCATGGGGGACTTCAATTACCCTGACATCTGCTGGAAGGCCAATACAGCAGTGCACAGGCAATCCAGGAAGTTTCTGGAGAGTGTTGAGGACAACTTCCTGGTACAAATGCTGGAGCAACCGACGAGGGGCCTTGCGCCTCTCGATCTGCTGCTCACAAATAGAGAAGAATTTATCAGGGAAGTAGAGGTCAATGGCAGCCTGGGTAGCAGTGACCATGAAATGATTGAGTTCAAGTTGATGATTAAAGGAAAGAAGGAAAGAAGCAAAACACAGACCCTGGACTTCAGAAAAGCAGATTTTGTCTCCCTCAGGGAACTGATGGGCAGGATCCCTTGGGAGGCTGATCTGAAGGGGAAAGGTGTCCAAGAGAGTTGGGTGCATTTTAAAGAAACCCTGCTAAGGGCACAGGAAGATACAATTCCGATAAGGAGAAAGCACAGCAAATGTGGAAGGCGCCCACTGTGGCTTAACAGAGAGCTCTGCACTGAGCTGAAGCATAAAAAGGACGCTTACAGGAAGTGGAAGCTAGGACAGATGACTAAGGAGGCATATAAAGACATTGCTCGGGACTGCAGAGATAAAATCAGAAAGGCCAAAGGACAAATGGAGTTGCGACTATCAAGGGATGTGAAGGATAACAGGAAGGTGTTCTACAAGTATATCAATAACAAGAAGAGGATCAGGGATGGTGTAGGTCCCTTACTGAATGGGGCAGGCATCCTCGTGACAGAGGATGAGGAAAAAGCTGAAGTGCTCAATGCTTTTTTTACTTCAGTTTTCACAAGCAAGGTCAGCTCCCAGCCCACTACACTAGGTACGGGGGACTGGGGAGAAGAAGAGAGGCCCTTGGTGACAGTAGGTCAGGTTAGGGACTGCTTAAAGAAACTAGATGTGCACAAGTCCATGGGGCCGGATGAACTGCATCCGAGGGTGCTGAGGGAGCTGGCTGATGAGATAGCAGTACCGTTGGCCATTATCTTTGAAAACTCGTGGCGAACGGGGGAGGTGCCAGAGGACTGGAAAAAAGCAAATATAGTACCTATCTTCAAGAAAGGCAAAAAGGACGATCCAGGGAATTACAGACCTGTCAGCCTCACCTCAATCCCTGGAAAAATCATGGAGCAGCTTCTCAAAGAATCCATCCTGAAACACTTGGAGGAAAATAGAGTAATCAGGAATAGTCAGCATGGATTTACCAAGGGTAAATCATGCCTGACCAACCTCATCGCCTTCTATGATGAGATGACTGGATTTGTGGATGCGGGAAGAGCCGCTGATGTCATATACCTTGACTTTAGCAAGGCTTTTGATACGGTTTCCCACAGCATTCTCATTGGCAAATTAAGGAAGTATGGGTTAGATGCATGGACTGTAAGGTGGATAGAAAACTGGCTAGAACAACGGTTTCAGCGTGTAGGAATCAATGGCTCCATGTCAAGTTGGCAGGCAGTAACAAGTGGTGTGCCCCAGGGGTCGGTCCTGGGGCCAGTTCTGTTCAATGTTTTCATTAATGATCTGGATGATGGGATAGATTGCACACTTAGTAAGTTTGCAGATGATACCAAACTGGGGGGAACGGTAGACACCCTAGAGGGCAGAGACAGGATTCAGGGAGACCTAGACAAACTGGAGCAGTGGGCCAAGAGGAATCTCATGGAGGTTCAACAAGGATAAGTGTAAAATCCTGCACTTGGGACGAAAAAACCCCATGTACTGCTACAGGCTGGGGAGTGATCAGCTAAATAGCAGCACTGGAGAAAAGGACCTGGGAGTCATGGTGGATGGGAAGCTGGATATGAGTCAGCAGTGTGCTCTTGCTGCCAAAAAGGCCAATGGCATACTGGGCTGCATCAGAAGAAGTGCTACCAGCAGATCAAGGGATGTGATCATTCCCCTCTATTCTGCACTAGTGAGGCCACATCTGGAATACTGTGTCCAGTTTCGGGCTCCCCACTACAAAAAGGACATGGACAAATTAGAGAGAGTCCAGAGGAGGGCAACCAAAATGATCAAAGGGCTGGAGCACAAGCCCTATGAAGAAAGACTGAAGGAACTAGGCTTATTTAGCCTGCAGAAGAGAAGACTGAGGGGGGATTTGATAGCAACCTTCAACTACTTGAAGGGTTGCTCCAAGGAGGAGGGAGCTCGACTGTTCTCGGTAGTAACAGAGGGCAGAACGAGAAGCAATGGTTTCAAGTTACAGCTGGGGCGGTCCAGGCTGGATATTAGGAAAAACTTCCTTACTAGGCGAGTGGTGAAGCAGTGGAATAAGTTGCCTAGGGAGGTGGTGGAATCTCCATCTCTGGAGGTGTTCAAGTCCCAGCTGGACAAAACACTGACTGGGATGATCTAATGGGAGTGGTCCTGCTTTTTTTGGCAGGGGGTTGGACTAGATGACCTCGTGGGGTCCCTTCCAACCCTATGATTCTATGATTCTATGAATAGAGACCCTTCTCTCCACTCTCCCTATACTCACATACCATATTACAGTGAAATGCCCGTGGCAGCTCTACTATGGCTAAGGTTAGACAAGAAGAACTTCCCAAAGAACATAATCTGCATATTTATTCAGACTATATCAAAATGTATTTATTACTCATGGAAATATGGGATAGCTTTAGTGATCCAAATGTAGGATCTCTTGATCAAGAAGCTCCTAAAACACTGTCCTGGGAGGCTGGAGGAAAAGGGGAAGAGAACTACAGAATTTTCTTAAATCCACAGATGTTGACAACTGAAGTTTGAAGCCCCACCCTAGGCAGAAATATGAGAGTGAAATGTAAACATTTCAGGGCAAAATACCTACTGTATATACTCAGGTATAAGCCGATCCGGGCACAAGCCAACCCCCCAATTCTGAGCCCCAAAAAGAAGCTAAAATTGGTGACCCAGGTATAAGCCGAGGTCCCCTTTTGGCCTTGGCCCCTAACCCCCCACCCACTGCTGCTGGCTTCCTCTGGAGTTTGACAGCTTCCCTACCCCAAAATCTCTGCTGCTGCTTTTCCTGTGCCTCCCTGCTGTCCATTCCTCACTCCTGCCCTGCCCTTTCCTCACTTTCGTCACCCCTGCTGCCCCCTCCTCAGTGCTACACCCCTGCTCACTTCTCAGTTTCCTGTTGCTGCCCCCTGCACTGCCCTTTCTTCACTGTTGCCCCCCTGCTCCCACCTGCCCTGCCCTTTCTTCACTGCTGTCACCCCTGTTGCCCCCTGCTCACTTCTCATTTACCTCACTGTTGCTCCTTGCTCCACCCTTTCCTCACTGTTGCCCCCTTGCTTGAACCCTGCTCTGCCCTTTCCTCAATTCTGTTACCCTGCTGCCCCCTGCTCTGCCCTTTCCTCACTGCTGCCCCCCTGCTCACTTCAGTTTCCTGCTGTTGCCCCCTGCTCTGACCTTCCCTCACTGCTGCCCCCTGCTCTGCCCCTTTCTCACTGCTGCTCTCTGCTCCTCCTACTGCCCCCTCCTCACTGCCACCCCCTACTCCACCCTTCCCTCACTGCTGCCCCCCTACTCCCTTCTCAGTGCCCTGCTGTTGCCCCCGTTCCCCAACACCCTTTCCACCCCTTTCCCTGTCACCCTCCAACCCCTGCTGCCACTCTTCCCAGCCTGCCAGGCTCCCCCACCAAATCCCTGGTCCCTGTTGCTGCTTCCCTGGGCTCCCCAAAAACCCTGGGTCCTCCTGCCGCTTTCCCTGGACTCCCCGACACCCCCCCATGCCCGAGCCCTGCCACACCTTCCCTGGTCTCCCTGAACCTCCTCCCCCCCCCCCGCCCTCCTGGCTGTCGCATCACTTTTCCCAACTCCCAGATCCCCTCCCCCAACCCCTGGTCCCTGCCACCACTTCCCTGGCCTCCCTTAATCAATGTCCAGGCCGACCTCACCCCCAGGGCCTCCTTACTTGGCCGCTCCAGATGCCGGGGTCCCTTCCTTACTTCAGCCCCAGCCCCCACCAACTCGGCAAGATGGCCACCAGGCAACACTGGGGCTCCAGCCTGCCGCATGGTCAGGGAAATTGCTGGCTGGGGCTGTCTACCGTATTCTCTCGAGTATAAGCTGACAGCCTGTTTTGAAGCTAATTTTCAGGCACAAAATTCTCAGCTTATACGCGATCATATATGGTACCTTTGATTTTTGTTTCCTGGAGAAGTATAATCCAAATACAGCAAATAATTTAGAAGGCACTCAAAGTATTTTTATAAAGAAAATACATTATACATTTGAGGGCTTATGGGGAAAGGATGGATGATTAGGGCAGTGGCTCCTAACCTTTTCTCTGTCATGGCACACCTTGATACCTTCAAATTTTTCGAGGCACACCACCATTAAACTCATGAATATTCAAACTTAAACTACTTATGAATATTCATGAACCATGGCACAGTGTTTCAGAAATGCTCCTATGTGCGGTAGTTGGGGTAGCAGAGCAGGGGTGGCAAAACATGGGAGATCAGGAGTTGTGTGCGGTGGCAGGAGTGAGTGTGGGGAGCAGAGCAGAGCAGGGCAGGGGTGGAAAAGAGGACAAGGGGAGCCGTGTGAGGAACAGCACGAGGGTGGCAAGAGAGGAGAGGAAGGGAGAACAAGAGTGGCTTTGTGGGGAGGCAGGGAGAACCTGGGGAGTTGGAAGGTAGGGCATGGGATCATGGTGCAGCACCTACTTCCCCCTTCTCCACAGAGGCTCCCTGCCAGCCAGGGCAAACCCTCACCCCACTGCTGCTCCTTTCCACCCCAGTGGGTCCCATCCACCCTTCCTCCCAGCCCCCTGCTGCCTGTGATGGACCCTCCCATCACTGCAGGGGCTAGAACTAGGCCTCTAACCCACAGCTACACCCTCCCCACACACAGCCAGCCTAACCACCAGCTACACACACCCCCAACCAGCCACCCCACAATACCAGCTACAGACCCCTCTGCTACACAGCCACTCCTACGCATACCTGCCGCACAGAACCCCAAGCAGCCCCCCTCTCCCTCCAAAGCCCTGACCTGGGCTGTTTGGAGGCTGCCTGACACAAGCTGCTCCTCCCTGCAGGGAGATTCACACACTTCTGGCCTCCCACAGCTCTCTGCTGGCTGGGCCTAAGGTGGAGCCACTGGAACTCTGCATTCAGGCTGCTCCTACTATTTTTAGGGGGACCCCTGGAACTCCATGTTCTGGTGCCTTCCTCTATTTTTAGGGGGCCAGAACACTGCCTGCCTAAAAATAAGGACCCCTGGAACTGTGTTCCAGTGCTTTTCCCCTTACTTTAACTCCTACCTTTTCCCAGCCCTGCACAGCCCATGTGGCTGGGCTGAGCAGGGAGGGAACTAACTCAAGCTCATAGGGATGCTCGTGGCACACTTTGGGTGTTGCCATGGCACACCAGTGTGCCCCGGCACACTGGTTGGGAACCACTGGATTAGGGTGGAAGAAAGAGCAATGGTAACAAGGGGGAAAGGGTTGCATCTATAGCAAAGGATACAGATAAAAGGGAATTCTCTACTCCCTTGTGCTTGCTAGATCTGGGGAAGCACCATCTCTGGAGAGGTATGCACCTATTTCCCCTGCCTGTTCTAGGATCTGAGGGATTTCTGCTCTTTTTGGGGTTTCTGAGCCCCCCTCCCTGCCTCCCGTGTAAGTCAGGATCTGGAGAGAGGACCACAGGTAATGGTGAATTAGAGATCTAAAGTCTAAAAAATGAGCAGTTGCTGCACATCATACATGTGCAGGACAAAAGAGCCAGACTGGAGCATGTAGAGGAGGAGCCTTGTTTGAAGAAGGGGTGGGCTTGGGGCATGGATAAGAAAACTGGCTGAATAGAGTGCGGGAAGAGGCCCTCTTAAGGGTGGGGTCTACATCAGTGCACAACTCAGGATACTTAACCAAAGTAGTGTTCTGCCCTCCAGTAAGTTGCTGCCTGTGATGTACATAAAGCAGAAGCAGGGAGGAGAGAGCAAGGAGCGACTTGTGTGTGTTAATGGCTTCTACAGCGCTAATGAGCCAATGGGACAGACAGGTGAGGGAAGGGAGAGATACCTATTTCAGGGAATGAAGGAAGGGGTTCTCTCTCTCACACACACACACACACACACACACACACACACACGTACATCTTTAAAAGTGCCACAGGACTCCTTACTTGTAAAACACCATTAGCAAAACAGTCAAGATTTTGGGACCAAGTTCCAAGGGGGTAGCCATGTTAGTCAAGTCCAGCAAAATGAACAAGAAGTCTGGTGGCTCTTTTAAAGACTATCAAATTTATTTATTGCACAAGCTTTTGAGAGAGAGAGACTCCCACTTCGTCCGATACTTGGAGATTTTTGGATATGGCCATGGCTGACAATTCTCTCACCAGCCCTATTGGTAACACATTGCAAAGTGTAACCATTATGATAAATTCCACTGTAACTAATGAGACCTAGTGGAAAGGCCACAAGATCAGGATTATTCCTAGCTCTGCAACTGGTATTTGAGTGACTACATGCAGGTTACTTCCTCTCTACCTCAGTTTTCCTGTAAGGAAAATGGATCTTTAAGATCTACTAAGGTAAAGCATGGTATAAAATCTACATTCTTTGATTGCCACCCAAATATAGTAGCATATCAACTGCAAAACCAAGTGCAAATTACCATTGTTATCTTGACAGATAAAGAACTGATAACAGAATTATAACTCAGTGGTACTTTAGGTACAAGCAATCACGACTTGACCCCAGTATAAACATTCATGACTTGATCTCAGTTATAACAGAATGAAGTCCAGATCAGTGATGTATACATTTGGCACTTTAAAAGGCCAATTTCACAAAGCTTTAAACAATTATGACCCAAATCAGCCAGGAGTAAGAATTCAATAAAAAAAAAAAAACACACACACCAGATAATTTGCAATTCCTTGGGGAAAAACTTTACTAGATGCCCAAAAAAACAAACATTTGAGGAAGACAGCCATCCTGGTTTTGAGGAGAAATAAGGCATCTATTAAATATAACAAATGGAAAAAGGGGAAGCTGATACTTATGAGTACTAGTCAGAAACCGTAGGAAATTTAGAAGCAGCAAAGAGAGGACAGGAGAAGAGTTATAGGCAGCAGAGTAAAGGACAATAAATTTATACACATCAGGAACAAAAAGAATCCTGATAATGGAAATGGTAAAATAGTGCAGAAAAGGTGACATTCAGTCAACTTCTCTACTCTGTACTTAGGAAAGACAGATGTACTCGTGGCATATGCTAACTCTTTCCATTCCACCAATAGCTCATTAAGGATGTGAGAGAGCTGCAACTAAAGCTAGACACAAACCACCAGACTAGGCAGCCTGTACCCAAAAGTTAAAAAAAAAAAAAAAAAGTTAGCTGAGGAGCTTGTACCATTCATGTTAACTTTCATGAAGTCTTGGAAACACTGGGAAAGTTCCAAAAGCCTAATGAATGTTTCATATCTGAACAAAAATAAATGGGATGACCTGAGTAATAGGCCTATCATTCTGACATCAAAGTAACACAGCAGCTGATATGGAACTCAAAATTAAGGGAAGGTAATAATTAATGCCAATTAACAGTTTGCAGAAAATATATCCTGTAACTTATTGGTTTTAATGAAACTATAAATTTGGCTGAGAAAGAAAACAGCGTTATATAGCATGCTTGGATTTCTACAAGGTATTTGACTTGATATCACATCACATTCTAATTAAAAGTCTAGAAAGACAAAGTTAACATGACACACATTAAATGGGTTAAAAGCCAGCTAGCCAATAGGTCTCAAAATGCAATTGTGAATGGGTATCAAACAGTTTATAGTTGGATTCCTCAGGAATTGGCTCGTCCCTTTGCTTTTTAAAGTTTTCATTAATAATCTGGAAGAAAACAAAAAATCTGCATTGATGAAGCTGAGAGACAAAAGTCAGGGGAGGGGTATTTAATAAATAATAAAGAGGAAAAATCACTGATTCAGAGAGATCTGAACACTTGGTAATCTTGGTAAACAATCTGCCTAAATGAAAATGTACACACCTAGAAAGAGAGAACATAGGCCATACTTATATGACAGACGAGCACCATCCTGGGAAACAGTGACTCAAAGATTGGGGTGAGGAGAGGGGTCATTGTGAATAATCAGCTGGACTTGAGCTCCTACTGAAACCTTTGGCCAAAAAGGACTAATCTGATTCTTGGTACACCAACAAGGGAACCTCAAGTAGGGGCAGAGGTTATTTTACCTCTGTATTTGGCGCTGGTGTGACCACTTCTGGAATAGTATATCCAGTTCCAGTATCCACAATTCAAGAAGGATGTTGATAAATTTGAGTGGATTCAGAGAAAAATGGCAACGATTAAAATATGTTGTTTACAGTGAGACTCAAGGAATAGAAACTACTTATCTTAAAGAAGGTTGAGGGGTGAGTTAATTACAGACTTTAAAGACAGGGCTCAACAAATCCTAGGTGGCAAGTCATTGTGGCGCCCAGCATTTTGCTCCTTGCACCCAGCAGCACCACAACAGCCAGGAAGGCAAACATCCCCTGCCACCTAAAAAAAAGCTTACAGCTCTCCCCCTCGCCCTCCGGTACCACTGAAAGTGCTATTGGCAGCAGGGTCTTTTGAGCACTGTGCTGCTTCTACCAAAAGTATCAGTGGCTACAAAGGCATTTTGGCAGCTGCAGCATGTGGATGGGAGCAGGGGGGAGCTGTGCACTCTGTATGGCTGTCAGAAGTAGTGGTGGTGGTCCTTTTGGCAGCAGGTGGCCCCTTTCACTACCACACACTTAGAGGTATTTGAATATTTAGACTGACCCCTAGGTGTGCAGCAGATTTGTCGCACCTGCTTTCATCACACACGGGGATTTTTTAGTATGAGGCACTTCGATCTAGCGGAGAAAGCTATAATACTATAATGGCTGGAAGCTGGACACATTCAGGCAAGAAATAAGGCACACATTAACAGTAAGTAATTAATCACTGGAAAAACTTATCAAGGGTCGCAACAATTTTAAATTGGATAGGATGGTTATCTAAAAATACATACTCTAAGAATTACTTTGGGACAGTCCCATGGCCTGTTATATAGGAGATCACAGATGGTCACAATAACCTCTTCAGGTCTTGAAATCTATAACTCTATCAATTTTTTTCTTTTTGTTTAAAGAAGAAAAGACATGGAAATTAAAAGGCCAAACACACTAATGCAAAGCGAACTCTCCCTGACAATAGCTTATGCCCTTCCAGAACATAGTTCAGCAAAACTTAAACTTCTGAAAACCAGGAAACACACACCCATGCAATCTTAAATTCTAGCCTCTAAGCAATGCCACCAACACACACAACCGCCCCCCCAACCTTTTCACTGTAACAGACTGGCATTAACTGTACTTGCCTATACCCAGCTTGAGCCACACTCTGATGAACTACCACACCTGTAAAATTTAACACACCACTTCAAAGTCTTTTACAATACCTTCATACAGGGATTTCACCTAATCATTTACTCCTCCCTGCCCATCATTAAATTTAGAGACTGCTCTCATACCCCATCTCACTAATGGCAATCCTTCAGCAAAATAATCCAGTGCCCTGCTACTAACACAACCCTACACTGAAATGATGCAGGCTGGAACCTTTACCCTTTGACATGGGGGAGAGGAAAAAAAATCAGACTCGCAGCCCAGTCTCCTTAGATGACAATCACAGCTCTTCCAGACAAGTTGATTTGAGATGCAACAATTACGGCAGCTGGACTGCAAGCAGTTAATTCCCACAGGCTGCTGACAGCTCCAGGGACTTAAGAGTCAATTAAGTTAAATACTCATGTGACCTTATTTCCTGGTTTCCAAAAGTTTTAATTTTGATTAACTTAACATTCTGGAAGGGCTTGAGCTACCCCCAGGAAATCATAACTGGGGTTGTTGTTTTTTTTGTTTTGTTTTGCCATTTATTGGCTTTAGCTCAAATCAGTTCACTGAGGCATCTTGGGGCAGTAATGTGGAGTTGTGATCATAAAGCAAATTTTCACCCTTCCTCCTCTCCTACAATTAAATGTCTGAATCCCACTAGAGGCTACAGGTCAGAAAACTTCAACAGGAGTCACCATCAGCAAACAGGACACATTGGTTCCATGACTAGCCTGTGACTGAGACAACCTATAAACAAGCTGTGAAGTTAAGAAACCTACAGATAATATTATGATAGATATTTTCTCTGAAATAAACATTTTACAAACCAGAATTCTAAGCCTTCATGTATAGTAGTATTTCTTATGAAAAAGTAGACTAGCAATGACTATCTGTTTTACTATTTTGATGAGGCCCAGGCATCTGTCATGTCAATAAAAAATGAAGAAA
The DNA here is from genome assembly GCA_007922195.1 of Podocnemis expansa. Lineage (NCBI taxonomy): Eukaryota > Metazoa > Chordata > Testudines > Podocnemididae > Podocnemis > Podocnemis expansa. Next base: position 88,394,507 of record ML681963.1, on the reverse strand, counting down.
AAAACTAAAATGTTTAAGCTGATTTTATCTGAATGCCTATTTTAAAAGTGTGTTTTAAGGTGTAGTTAAAACTTTAACAGCTAAAATCTCTGTGGTATGCAAAGGTTATATACATTTCTTGAAGATTAAGCCAATTTGCAGTGTTGAGGACTTTTGCACATGTTTGCTTTAGTTGGCTCAATTTACATAATAATATTGCAAGTAAGTTTTATATGAAAACCATAATTTTAACTTGCAAAAATCTCATGTTCATAAAATTTAGCTAGCTTTACTTTTATAGTGAATGTTGAGAAAGCTTACTGGATTGAGACCTGATAGTCAAATTATTTTACTCTTATTTAAATAAATTCATAAAACAAGATTTTCATTTTGGTACAGCAATCTTCATTTTTATCTGCATCTCCAAAATATAAGAGGATAAAAACTTACAATATTTCCAGTTAAGAAGTTCCTGTTAGGCAAGACAAGTGTCTGCTTTAACAATAAATCAAAATGATGACTAAACACTAAGGGATCAGGTTATCCACTAATCTGTTAAATACAAAGGGAATTTGATAAGTTAGCAAATGTTAGCAGATTGCAAACTTCCAAAGCCACTTGCTAAATTTAGATTTAACTGAATGTTGCAGGACAGGCAAATACCCATCACAGATTTACATACAAAAAGGATTTTCACCAACTAGTTTTTTGTTTTTTTTAAATGAGCAAGTCAGTCCCGTGTTACTTTCTATTAAGATCAAAGGTCAGAATACATACAGGCAAGTAACCTCAGACAGGGATGGGCGGTCTGTCTGTGTAAATTCTTTTATAAAAAGTTAAGAGCCAGCCTCTAATGGATACACAAGAAGTAAAATAACCCTAAAAGGGAAACACGAAAGGAGTATAAAAAGATTTTTTAAATGAAACTATACTAAAGGAGGCCCATCTACTGAGCCAAACAGTCTAATAACTCTTTAGATTTGCAGAAAACTCATTTTTAAAAGATTGCTGCATGACTGCTGAACTCAATGTAATTTTACGGTTAAAGCCCGCCCTGACTTTTTAGCTAATCCAACCTCACTTACATAAATAAGACGCCGATACAGTTTGAGAGAATGAAAAATTTGGATCTTCATTTGAAATTGTCAGTTTTAAAAACATCAGGCAGGCAGATTCTTGATCTATCAAGCTTCACCACTTGCTTTTGTAAATTATGTTGGAGTTTATACTTTTAGAAAAGGGCTAAATAAGTACATTTTCTAAAAACTTTAAATTAGCAGTTAGCTTTATTTGAGCATTTTAGCCCTGTGTTAAACTAGGCCTCAAAGCAGATCTGCAGTAAATCTCAGAACTGTTATGCTTAATGTATTTCACCAGATGGTTACATGCCAGGAAATAGATAGATGATCATAATCCCTTAAAACATACATTGAAACCTGGATAATTCATGATAAGATCTGTGCATGTGGAAGTCAAATATATCCAGGAAGGAACGTTACAGCCATCTCTGCATAGATATTATTCTTACTGTTCCCTGCCAGAGGGTCTTAAAGCTCCAAAACCAAAGCCAAAGAAAAAACAAAAACAATGAATTTTCAGAATACACAAGCAACCTTTTTTCAATATCTGGGTGTATAACAATCACTGAAATCCATACCTAGATATCTAATGGTCAATATAGGCAATTATCTTTGAAACAAATTTTCAAGAATAGGTCGCCTGAAGTGGCCACTCCACACCCAGATGTCTACCAGACTTGCCAAACGCCTGCTACCCTGGTATCACTGCAAGATAACTTGCTTCAAATGGATGCCAGCAGCCTAATTTAAACAGGACAAACACCAGCTTCTGTTCACAGGCCAGCTGAGGAGCATCTTTCATGAAGACACAAGTTTTCTACCCTCTGGGCATCCGAGATGTTCTCTAAGGAATTTTAATCCTAAAAAAATATAGGTGGCCTGATTTTGGAAATGTTGACCACCCAGAGTTTCAGGTGCCCTATTTAAAAAAAGCAAGCCACGCTGGAGTTTAGCTAAGTCTACCTTCAGTAATGTAATAAATTTGAAAACTGGGATTTTTCAAAAATAAGTTAGATACTTAATTGGATAAATACCCACAGTCAACCAACCACATCAGAACTAGCAGAAAACATGAACAAAAGACATTTCAGCATGATTAGACATGCTATGACACAGGTATACTCAATTATACATTTAGGTATCTATTAAAGGTTAATTTTGTGAACTCGCAATACTTCATCCTAAATTCTATCTTTGTTCCCTTTGATTATGAGATTTGCAATATTTGGCAACCTTCACTAAATGGTGGGAAAAGCACAAGAACATTCAAGATTCTTTAACAGTATAGCTTCTAGGCACAATCAATCAATACAGATTTTTCAAATAAAGTAGTGTGATTGTTTCAAAGAGTACTTCTGAAAAATCTGTGTGTCAGTTAAAGTGAAATAGGCTAATTCACAAATATAGGATAATTAAAAAAAAACAAAAAACTTGTCTCTAGCATGTTCACCCTCCCCAGTTTTTGGGTTTGAGATTTTAGCAAACGACAGTTAGCTCATTTAATAGACACCTGGTTTGCAGAATATTAGCATTACACTAGATTGTAATACCATCACAACTAAAAAGGAAATTCAAATGTTCACCTATGGAACAGGTACTGCTTTGGGTGAGTGGCAATGTTCTCTCTAAGGTGATGATGCAGCTGAGCAACTTATGGATGCAGGTGAGCAAGTTATGGATGCGGCTGAAAAAGTTCCCCAACCTATATGGGTCCTTCCCCACTGCCTGCTGGCCCCCAAAGAATATCCATAACTTGTTCAGCTGCATCATCAGCTTAGAGGGAACACTGCTGTCATTATCATATTGTGTCATGGAAAATGGTAATGATAATGAATGCAGCATTAAAACACCACAACGTTGTGTGTTTTTTTAAATTTTAAAATAAAAAAAATTACCAAAATGTCTTATTTTACTGAAAACTGATGATTTTTCATGACACTTTCATTAATGTTAACGAGACTAAGTAAAAATAAGTTAAATTCGCAAATATAAACTCGAAAAACACCTAAAAAGTAAAGAAGTTGACGTGCTGCTTTATTTTCCACAGCAGCACATTTTACAATTAAAAAAAAAGTCCTACACTGTTTCTAACCAATTCAAATGTGCCTTTTATTTGTTTTACTTAATTGGTCCCTGTTAGTATTTTATTCACAGTATACTTTATTTTCTTTCCTTTTATTAGGATTTTCTTCCCACTCCTCCTTGCTGCCCAGCATAGCCCTTCTGTAGGGACTAAAAGCCCCCCCCAAAACACCCACACCAGGGCTCAAACCCATGACCTTCCAACTCAGAGTCTGTTGCTTTACTCACAGTACCACAGAAGTTAATTTTGTTTAGTTCCCTCAGAACCAGGGGAACTGTATGTTCTGCTCCCCTGTGTACAGGAGACAACCTCAGGCTCACAGGTTTGAGTCCTGTGTTAGGTGTGGGGTTTTTTGGGGTTTTTTTTTTTAAACATTCTATTCATAAGTAACATGGGGGTGGGGGAATCACCTATTTTTAGAATGCCTGGGGATGGCGGCCAGTCAGGACATGAAGGTAAAAAGGAGGACATGTCCTCCTTTTGCCAGATGTCTGGCAAGCCTCATCCTGGGGAAGCTGCTTGCTCCCTTGCAGGCGGGGGGGCATTTCCTGAGTCCCACAGCTGGACGCCTCCTCCATGCGCCCTCCAGCTGACTTCCACAAGTCCCCTGGGCTCCCTTCCCCTGGGTCCCTGACTCCCTCAGGCCACTGCCCGAGCCACTCCCACACAAAGCATGCCTCTCACTGCTGCCATTCTTCTGGGCGGCAGAAAGCTGTGCTAAAAAGTTTAAAATCTCCCGCCCTGAGCATATTCAGGGGAGATTTTAAACTCCATGGAACTGCTCCCTGCTGACTGCAAGAACGTGTGCTCCAGCCAGGAGCAGCAGCTGAAGCCCTGCACCAGGGGCGGTGAGGCGAAAGCAGAGGAGCTGGGGCTGCTTGCGTGCACACACCCACAGCTTAGAGGGAACATTGGTGAGTGGTATATTTCAAGCCTTTCCTATATTGAGCTTTGCCCTGATTGCAGGCATGTGCAGCCATGTTCAGGATAGGTGCAATGCCAGCCTACACATTAGTGCTGTTACCTCAATGTTGGCCACAAACAACTGCAATCAAGGCAAATCCTACTGTAGATACAGCCAGAAGTTTAAGAGTGCCTTAAATTGATTTAACAATCCAATGACCCAAACTAAGTTAAATTGGTTCAAGAGCAGCAATACTGATTTAAGAGCATAACACAAGATTTATACAAATTTAAGTACGCTGATTTAAGAACAGATTTAAATTGGTGCATTTCTGTATTTAGACAAGCACTGAAACAAAAAGCCCCGACTGGAGAGCACATTCCTCCCACCTCTCACCGGATGTAGAGATTTTGTCTGGAAATAAACATCCGAGGGGTCGGAGCTCCTCTTGACCTGCTACTCAAACAAAGAATGATAGGAGAAGCAGAACTGGGTGGTAACCTGGGCAGCAATGACCACGAAGTGACACAGCCCAAGATGGTGACAAAAGGAAAATAAGGACATCAGCAGAACACACCCCCTGGACTTCAGAAAAACAGACCGATTCCCTCAGGTTGCTGATGGGCAGAATCTCCTGAGAGGATAACATGAAAGAGAAAGGAATCCAAGAGCTGGCTTATTTTAAATCCTGATGTGCAACAAGAACAGCAAATATGACAGGTGATGAGCTTAACAAAGAGGTCTTCCATGAGCTTACGCACAAGAAGTCGAAGTTTTCTCAGATGACTAGGGAGCAGTATAAACGTACTGCCTGAGCATGCAGAAGTGTAATCAGGAAAACCAAAGCACAACTGGAGTTACAGCTAGCGTGGGACATGAAGAGAAACAAGAAGGATTTCTGCAAATGTTAGCAAACAAGAAGGTAGTCAGGGAAAGCACGGATCCCTTGAAGAACAGAGGAGAAACCCTAGGGACAAGTTCCAAAAGGGCAGCCTCATTAGTTTAAGGACAGTTGATGTGGGAAAAGCTGAAGTGTTCAGTGCTTTCATCTGTTTTCACACACAAGGTCAGCTTCCAGACTACTGCACTGAGCCATCTTCAGTTCTGAAAGATCAGATTCAGGAGTAATTAGAAAAGCTGGACATGCACAAATCCATGGGGCCAGTGCATCTGAGGGTGCTGACTAAGTTAACAGATATGTCTGCAGAGACACTTGCCATTGCCTATGAAAAAATCAGTGACAAATGGAGGCAGTCCCAGATGACTGGAAAAGAGCAAACAGGATTACAAGGTGTGCTATGCCAGGTGTTCCTCTTCTGGTTTCACAATGAATGCACCACTCCACTAGTGACAGGCCTGGGCCCCACACTTAACTGAAGAGGGAGTCCTGAGATTTTTAAACCTAGTCCCTAGGCTTCAACCCCTATTTCTCACCACAGCTTCTTTCGCAGACCCAGTATGGCTTGGCTCCCTGTAGAAGCCATGTCTTTTGGGAACTTTATAATCAGAAAACATATGCAGTAACAGCTCAGTATTTTCCAAAATAAGTATTTATTCATCAAAAGAATACAGAAATGGGTTAAATACCCAAAAAAAGGTTCATCTGCAATAATCTTATCCTAAAAGATAAGGGGGGCGCAAAATAAGGTAGCTTCCACCCAGCCCAGATACCTCTTGTGTTTGGCTGGTGGAGACAAAAAAAACCACCAAACTCTGCAGCATTTCCTCTTCCTTTCCAAGATGGGGTACCTAAATGTTTAGGGGAAAGGAGTAAAGCTTGAGGAAAAATAAGCCTGCTAGTCTGGCTGGAGTCAGGCAGATGGGGAGTTCCAAAACAGCTCCCCACTGTTATTCTTGAGAGAAAATACTGCTGAAGACCGTATTATCTGTCAGAGTTAGAGTTTAAGGCCAAAAGAGAATTTCAAAAGGGATAGCCGTGTTAGTCTAGTCCAGTAAAAAAAACAACAAGCAGTTGTGTGGCACTTTAAGACTAACAGATGTATTTTTTGCATAAATAAATAAATAAAATCTGTTAGTCTTAAAGTGCCACACAACTGCTTGTTGTTTTTCAAAAGAGACAACCAGATCATCTAGTCTAGTGTCCTTTGAACACCACAAGTCACTAGCAACCACACACTAAATCCAGCTGAAATCAGACCGAAGTATTACAGTCCACAGGACAAGACCATTATGTGCCACAGGGAGAGAACAGGAAAGACAAAGGTGCACCAATGCACAAGGCTTCTGCAAAGGCATACCAACGAACAGTGAGATGTGCCCAGACAACCTTGGCAAGTTATTTGTCCCACATACTGCAGAGGAAGGTGAAAAACCTGAAAGTCATTGCCAACCTGATCTGAGGGGGGAAAAAAATTCCTCCTCAGCCCCACATATGGCATTCAGTTAGTGTTTGAGTAGTTCAGCAAGAACCAGCCAGCCAAGTACTTGAAAGACAGACTGCTTGGTGCCATCTCGGAGCACTGGCCAACCCCGTCCACCATCCCACCTCCACATGTGGCCATCTTTGATGCTCAAGAGGAAGACCACCAACCTTGCATACACATGCCAAACTCACAGGAGCACTAACTAGGGGGAAAAAACCCCTTCCTGACCCACGCAATTGGCCAGCTCAAATCCTGAAAAATAAGCTTTTGGGAACATAGGAGGAACTGGAAGTGCATCCCAGGGATCCTTCCCCCACATGCAGCCCCACCACATAACCATACTCAAGTTAGTCCAGCTCTCTTAAAACAAAATTAAGTAGTTTACCCTTACAGCTCCTAGCAGGGTGCTGTTCCAGAACTTCCTCCTTTCATGATTAGAAAATACCTTCTAGTTTCCAGCCTGAATTTGTTCATGGCCATTTTATACCCATTTGTTCTTGTGCCAACATTGTCCTTTCACTTAAAGTGCTCTTCACTTTCCCTTGTGCTTATCCTCTGATGTATTCATAGCAAGGAATCATATCCTTCCTCCTTCATCTTAATTTCTCACCCTAAATAAATGAACACGGAGTTCTACTATTACTTTGAAGGCTCTAGAACACAACCAAAGCCTGCCTCAAGCAGCATTTCTGTATATGTGCCACACTGCTATTTGCTTCCAGGAATGTAGGCAGAGGCTCCAGCCTCTCTACCACCACCTCCCATCTCAGAGGGACAGTGACTGTTACATTGTTCCCTGACCACCCTCTTTGCTCCTGCAAAAGAGTGGCCAATCCTACTAATTAGTTCTGTCTTCCATCCCTTCTTGCTCAGAAACAACTCTGCTGTGTCCCATCTCCAATTCTCTTAAAGGAACAGCAGTGCTTAGGCCACTCTACTCCTTTCCTATACTCTATCCTCCAAGACACTGGGTCCCAAAATGTGTGGTACATCCCCTAATGCCAGGGTGGCTCAGCAGGGGTTAGGCCAGCCCCTACATGGGGCAAGGAGGGAGCACCACCCAGCCCCAATCTTTCCCCAGCCACCACACCCCAGGGGAAGCATGAACCAGGTAAAAGGAGGTATGAACCAAAGACGTTTGAGGACCATTGATTTAACAAAGCAGCCAGATGCTCCCCAACTAAATTTAGTCTTCTCAAAGATTTCTACTCATACTAAGAAAATGGTTCCTTTCACTCCACCCTCAAGCAGGCTTTGACCTTAATTGCACAGTTACACCCTGTTATGTAAACTCTGATACATAATATGAACTATACTTTGCCTTACAAAAGCTAGAAGATTTTGATAATCACGGTACTTATTCATATAATTGAATGCACCCATTCTCTGACGTTACAGCATAAATTGAGAAATACCCAAAGGAGAGCCAAGATCATATAATGTAATGAGCAGCTAAGAGTTCCTGATAATAGTGTTTGACCCACCTTTCTCTGTATCTATGTATTTACATACTATTAACATGCTATTTTTCCATTTCATACATCTGATGAAGTTGAATTGTGCCCACAAAAGCTCACTGATAAATTGTCAGTTTTAGAAGTGTCACAGGACTCCTTGTTTGTTTTTATAATACTGGCTGCAAAGCTGAAGGAATCTTGAGTAAAGTCAATCAGAGCCAGCAGTGAAATTAAAAGGAGTTATTTAAGGATTCTGGACTGAACACTTGTTTTGGAGAAACACATTCCATGCAACTTGTAGAAATGCAGGTGGCATAGACAGAAGTGCCTAATTCTGCTGCTGCAAGTTTATAAGTTTGAAGAAGGATGTCTCAAAGCTAACATTGAAGGACGAAAAGTAAGAATGAATATTCATTGCAGACCAAAGAGGTTTCCAATATAACCTCCTTGAAGAGTGACGCTAACCAGAGAAGTGATAAAAACAGTACCCAGGAGCTTCCATACTGTGGGAACTCCATCTGGAAGCTCAGTACACTAAGGTTTTCCCCTCCTACCTCCACCCCTATTTCTCCTCTTAAACCACCTGTGATCTTTCCTTCCCATGCAAATCAAACAGGCTTTGCTGGCTAAATAGTGCCCCGACACCTTTGCAGCTTGATTACTTGATTAGCAGAAGACATGTAAGCTCAGTCAATGTACAAGGAAGGAACAGAAGCCTCTTGTTATTGGCTGTGTACGCTGCAGAATTAAGAACAGAAATATAGTCCATCATTGAAGGTCATTAGATACAGCTAATTCACGGCTTATTTGTGAGTCTATTAAGAAGGTGCCATTCATGTTTTTCTCTACAGAATTATATCATAGCTCTCTGGGAATCCCTCACCTCAAGCATCACCACCCTAGAGAAGTTCACATCTAATGCTAAATGTTATACTGCTAAAAGAGATCCATCCATAATGCCATGTGGTCTCATCTGGCCCATTGTATGAATAGATAACATGTTTATCTTTAAATAATGTGATACTATTAATCTAGTCCACTTTACATCTGACAAATGAACTACTTCCCTTGTATAATGTCTAAAGTCTCCAAAAATCATCCTCCTTTGTCCCATAATGTGAGCTTTTAATTCATACATTTGTTTCTCAGTGTTGACACTAGAAATATTGCTGGTTGAAGTCTCTTGATGCACTGACAGTATCAGAATGTTGTTGAAAACAGTAACATGGAAACTTTCCAGACAAAATTAAGCAGTCATTTCCTTTTTAAATACTACATTCAATGAACAACCAACTCACCCCTTTTGAATCTGTCACCACAACAGATTAGTGTTCCTTCCCTACAAATTTCTAAATGATCTTGACCACCCACAACCCACCCCCCAACCCATAAGTCTGTTCCAGCTATCCTCCTTTATAGTTTATGAGGCACCATTAATGGTCAGAGCATTTTAAAGTTTCTTACTCAAATCCTCTCACAGGCTCCTTTTGCCACTTCAAATACAACTCTGGTTCTTCCCTTTTGTCATGCCATCCTGCATACCTAGAACCATCCTCTTTTCTGCCAGTCCTTTCCATAAATCATTTCAACAAGTTTCTCTTTTGTCCCTTAACTAAACTTCCCTCCAGACAGTGCCTTTTTGACATCTCCTAAACCAGGGGATAGTCTATTATTTGTCAATGTCTAAACTCCAGAAGAACATTTTTCACATTGCAGGTGCCCCATTCAAACAAATACATACAGTGCCGTGTAATACATCCAGGACCTACCAGTATTGCACAAGTAGCCAGCAGGTGAAGCATGGGCCAAATCCACACCATCAGAGGCTTTTGACTAGACCATAAAACTTTGGGGGGCCATGGACAGCTGGGAGGAGGTGAGGAGAGGGTGAACAGAGGGACTGGCCACACGCTGGCAGGCTTGAGCGAGCTGACATCCAAGGCTGAGAAGCAACTCAGGATGGCAGGTCCCTCCCCAAACAGAAACCTGCCCTTACTGGCCTGACAACAGGAACCCTGGCATATATCTGGAGCTGACATAATTTGGCAGGAGATGGAGCCCTGCCAGGCACACCAGGACTAGGTGCTTCAACACCATCCAGACATCCCAACCAAGAGAACTGATGTGGCTGAACCAGAGTCCTGGCTTGCCCCATGGTTCAGATTAGGACTGTAGGCGATCAGAGCCACTGGCCGGTTGGGAAGGCACCTCCCGCCAGTGGTGCATGGGGGACTTAACCGGCGGGGCGCCCCTCCTGGTTGTGCGAACACAGGTCTCTGGCTTGGCCCCTAGCCACGCAAGCCAGTCCCAAGCCTCGAGCCCCGGCCCCGAGGCGGGGCGGGGCGGGCGAGCGCAAAGCCTCGAACGATAGGGATCACTGTAGAGTTTCCTCTTGTCAAGGCAAACAGGCGAGGGGCTAGGGAGGGAGATGCAGCCCCACCTGCTCCACTGCATCTCAGCCCAGGGCCCTACCAGTGACTGTGAGGAGAGTCACTGGGCCAGCAGGGTCCCCGACCACAACACGTTGGCACAGGGCATCCCGAACTCTCAGCCCTCCCTGGACCACTTCCTCCCTTCCCGAGGTCCGGGTACCTACTTCCAGAGCAGGTAGCCATCCTCCGTATCCCCTTTGTAGTGGGCCTGGGGTATCCCACTAAACCCCTCTGCGTCTGTTGGGGGTAGGTCCGGGTATGTCTCAGTCTCTTCGGCGAGAGGCAATTCCTCAAGCTCCTGGGGTCCACACCCGTCGGTCTCCTCAGTGAGGAGTAGCTCCTCAAGGTCCTGGGGTCCGCACACTGCAGGGGTTTCTTCCTCGGCAGAGGGGAGCTCCTCCAAGTCACACGGACCGTAGGTTAGGGGGCCCTCGGCCTCACTGGGATCTGGTGCTGGGGCTGGTCGCTGCCTCTGGGATCTGCAGGCCTTGAAACGGCCTCCCCAGTCTGCTGCGTCCGGGTTCCCTTCCCAGTCACTCGGCCCAGGGAGGCTAAGTGGGCTGTGAGACTGGAGGGTGGAAAGGTCAATGGACCCTTGGCGAGCTCAGGTCTGCCTTCTCTGGTTTGGCTCCCAGCAGGCCGGTACCTCCTTCCCCTCCGAGAGCTCAGTCTCAGCTGAGCTCTTGGTCTGGGCTTTTATACTTCCCCTTCCTGTTCCAGCTCACCCTTCTGCTTCCGGGGCCTAAGGCTTACAGTTCCTCATTCTGGCCAGGGAGGGCGTTTGGGCCAGTCCTCTGGCCCAGGCTCAGAGGGCAGCCATAGCTCCCTGCTACAGGGAGCATGGGACATTTACTGACCACCCCAATCTTAATTTTTTTAGTCCAGTACACTTCACAACACTTATTTTATAACTTGTAAAGGACACTGAAGATGTGCAATACAAGTCTGGTTTTCTCAGCAGTTTTAAATATGATTTGTACTAGACAATCTCCAAAATTATGCTGTTTCCATTTGTGGGCTTTGAGGGTCAAACTTCCTAGAATGGACAATTCATAACATCTAGCAATAAATACAGTTTCTTGCAGTTAGCAATCTTGTCAATAAGTGAAATGAATTACAAATCTTAGTATTTAACTAAGACCTCTTAACCCTTAGATGCACTCTAGTCAGGAGTAATTTTGGCCAAGTCAGAAGCCAGTACTACCATTACCCCCATCCCCTGCAAAACAATTATTTCCATCTTAATAGCACTTGTGATCCTCCAAGCCAAACAAGAAAGCATTTCCTCTGTCTCAATGCATCAGCTGGACATGGACAGGGCAGATGGCCTCATTTACATTAGAAAAATTTTAATTAATTGAGTCAGGTTTCATTAATGTTTACAGCAACATATTTATCACTTTATTCCTCACATCAAGCTCTGTCCTGCAGTAGCAATGTGAGTATTTGTTACTGTATTAATCTCTCTGGAATCAATTGTACAATCTATGCAAAAAAGTCTCAGTCCTAACCACTGCAATAATATGAAAAGAAAAAGCCAGGTGCGCAAAGATAGAAAAGCTGCTTTGGAGAGGATTAAAAGTCTGTCTAGTGATTGAAGTTAGCCAGTGGTTTAAGAGAAGCACAGCTTATAAAATAGAAGCACTTGCTTTCTTCAAAGCACCTGATTCCACGAAAGCTCATGCAGTAAGTTAGTTTTTAAGTGCCACAGGACTCCTTGTTTTGTTAATAAATCATGTCAACAATTTTGTTCAGTGTCCCCATTAATCCCAACTGCATGGGTTAGTTTTGAAATAGTATATCAAATTGTTTTCATTTGCAGATGTGAATGGTCTAGTAGAATTACAACTTATTTTTCAAATACAGAACTTACAGAGGAACCTCAAGCTACTCAGCATGCTTCAGCTACAGCAAACAGCCAGCAACACAGGGAGGAGACAAGACTTCTCTCCCCAGACATTGTTGTCCTGTTTCACTTCAGACAAACAAAAGATGAAAAACCAAGTTGTAACAAAAACTTGAATAGGTTTTATTATTTGTTACTTGTCATTACTACTGTATTGCTGATAAAAATGTCACTCAGCAAATGATGACCTAGAGGGCCCAGCAATAATTCAATAATGACTGATTCATCACTGAAGCTGTAGCATTAACAAACTTGTTGATCCCCAGCATTTCTATATATTTATAGTACAAGCATCATACACTGCAGCTTCTCTCAAGAGTTTGAAAAACAGTAGGATTATGGGCTTCTCCCCCACTGAAAACCAACCAGACAAGTTACCAGGAACAGCATTAATTAGGCAGTGAAAACTTGTTCAACCCTTAGAATCACAAAATTTCAGCAATGAGAGGCTATATGCAGTTAGGTGAATTTTATCATGTTGCAGCAGGTAGTTGCCATGGAAAGATTCAGATAGAAAAAACACCTTATGATAAGTATTTCAATTTGTGCTCCCATTAGTTTACTTTCCTGCACTGAACAGCTTGAATGCAAGAACGGCAGATATTTACAAGGAGACAAAGAATTAAAAGATCTCAAGTTGTCTAATAAATGGAATTTAGAGTTTCCAGAAAACTACTGATGGCTTTTTACTTTGGGCTGGGTTTTTGCAGTGCTGTTTAAAAAGTCAAAAGATGCATAAATACAGATTGTGATTTATAATATAAATGTTAAAAGAACTAAGATAGGTAATTTTACATTACCTTACTATAGCACTATGGAAAAGATAAACAGTTTTGGATCCCTTGCAACTCCCCAATGTAGTTATGCAAATGGAAGTATAAAATGGGGGACAGAAGGAAGAGTGCACTCTGCTTTACAGTTCTATCAGTTTCTACCAAATAATGGGTCGCCATGTTAGTGTGGCAACATTTTGTACGTTTATGTCATATTTGAGGTCAAAGAATGGGTCACAAAGGTGGAGGGAGTTTACAAGCCAATTAAGTGTATTTATATTCCGTAAGTTATGAAACAAAAAAGACTGGTTTTGGACAGATAAAACAGCCGCTTTTGTCCTTAGAGGTGAACAGTGCTTCTGTAAGCTAATTTTACAGATATGAGCAGAGATCAACACATCCTTGAAAATAAATACTTAAATGACAGTCATTGGGTTAAGAATAATAAAATTCTGAAATCAGACTATGAACCTAGTGGCTCTAAATCAATCTATGCTAAATAGTTGATTATGACAAGCTGGGATGTAAAACTACAGTATACTAGGTTCCTGCACACTAACTGTCCATGGAGACTGTTACCATGCACTGCAACAGTGGTTCCCATCTTTTGCTTGATTGTGGCACACCTTGATACCTTTAATTATTATGAGGCACACCACCATATAGTCTCCAAATGACCTCATCAAAATTCATGAGCCAATGCAGAACTGAGTAGTTTTTCAAAAAAATTCAGTGGCACACCTGTGTGCCAGGGCACCCTGGTTGTGAAACACTGCACTAGAAATTCCCTAGTGCACTTGGTCCACTCATGTTTCAAAGCACCCTAACTGTTTGTCAAAATCTTTAAAAACAGCAAAGAACCATTACAGCAAAACAAAAAACAAAAACCAAACACAGAAGAGGCAAGTCCTGAAAAAGACAAAAAGTTAGCTTCGAGCTCAAATTAGTGGATATGTTTGGTCCACAAGTGAACAGAAATGGCTTGGGAATATTTTTAACTATTATAAAAGGTTTTTAGCTAGAGTTCTAACAAGGGTAAGAACTTCGATGCCTAGGATACAGGTAGTGAAAGATACTGTCAAAAACACTACCATGAAAGAATGATGGACCCAACAATGACATTTTCAGCTTTATATAAAAAATTTGTGGCATGTGGTGATAAAAATTTAAGTTTAAAAAATCTCTTAGGCTATTTCTACACTACAATATAAAACCAGGGTTAGCAAAACTCCTATTAGCAAAGATTGAGGCTTAAGCAGCTATAACCCTGGGCCCCCACTTGGGCCTCCAGTATCTATAGTACATTATGCAGGCCTGACTCCAACCACCTACATCTCAGACTTCTTAACACCTTCCCAAATGCAACTGTTCTAACCTTTTATTCATGATGCAGTGACTGAGAATTTTACTGTTCAAACTTGACTGTCTAGCATAGTGGTTCTCATCCTTTTTTACCCCCCTGTAGCAACACACCTGACAGCTGATGTACCCCTTCTGTGACATGCTGAAATCTAGCAACACATGGGCCACAAGCACTCTGGAGGCTGTAGCACTCTGGAAACTGGCAAACCTGGGAGCATGGCAAGGTGAGCTGGCAGTGCTCCAGAGGGTGCAACACTCTGGAAACTGCAGTCCTCTAGGACCTGGGTGGGGAAAGAGTCCATCCAGCATGGGCTAGGCACTCTGGTGCTCTGGCTTGGTAGAGCCACAGTTTATTTTTGTAGGACAGACAGGCTGTTAGTGCTTCACCTTTAGCACGGGGCTCTGGACTGCACCTCAAAGCCCCTTTTCTCATTTGCCCCTGGCTGCTGCCTATGTTTGGCAGGAGAGGGCCACTGAGGGCATCAGAAGGTGGCAGGAGCCCCAAGCTCAGGTGCCAATTTTCCCCCTAACACACATCCTGGCTCTTTGTGACACATCTTTGTGCCCCAACGCAATGATTGAGAACCACTGATCTAATGGATAAAGTCAGCCACGGACTACAAAGTGCCTTGCAGAGCATGAGTTCAGTGGGCTTACATTTACACAAAAAGCAATAGGGCTTGAATCCTGGGACCCTTCTTGGCTCAGATTCACACTTTCTACCCAGCTGGAGTCGTAGGACCCTACATTTTAGTCCCAGGTTAGCACAGTTTGTGTGTAAATCAAAAAAGAGGAATTAGGCTTGATACCAGGCTCAAACTCTGGGGCTCACACAACAATGAAACTATATTCTTAGCGCAGTCATTTTCAGAGTTTAAGCTGCGTAGCTTTTTCCAAAAAAACAGCCTACTGCATCCCCCCCCATCCGAGATAGGATCATAATATACATTAGATTGCCAAATCTTACTAAATAAAATACTGTAATGGCAAACACCACATTTCTTGTGCACCTCAGTTTGAAAAGCACTGCATTATAGAAAATCAGAACCTCCCATAGTGGAGAGGAGATGGGAGGCAAAAGGACAGGTTTTATTATTGAGAGGGAAGCTACAGGAACTCTAGATCCACCTACCACATACCTCCTCCTCCACAAATATGCTTACGTGTCTCAAGGTTTAAAAAAGAGACTGGCCACAACAGAACCAAGGAGAAAAGCTGATGTTGCTTTCAAGAAGTTTCCTATGGAGGCAACTACATGGACAGTTCACATATGCAAAACAGCAGGCTCAGCATCAGCCCAGACTTGTCTGGTACCACAGTACTGGCCTCCACCTCGGACAACATAAATGGATGTCGTCCCACCACCACCCATTGTGGTCTTCTGATGAGTGGAAGAGTCAGAAAAAAATTTAATAAGATGGGAACACAGAATAAAGAGGGGGAGAGAGAACAACAGCCAGGTCAAGAGGTAAGTAGCCAAGAAGCACTCCAATAGATTTTTGAGAACAAATGAGTTCTACTAACACAACTTAAGGTTAACAGAGTAAACAGGAAATTAAGCAAACACAGGACTGATCAGACGCTAGGCCTATTAGCAAACTGCTGATGGTTTTGTGGCAAGGTCAATCAAGAGTTTCTTCTTCAAAAACATGCAAAGCTGTGCAAACGTTGTGTCATTCTAGATCACCACCATCAACATGAAAAATCAACACAACTACTTTTAGCCATAGTAGCAATAAGTCACTGTGTGTTAACATCAGAGGTTAAAGTAGGCCAGAACAGACCAGAACACTGTTCCAGGATCCACTATATTTAGGGGTTCAGCGTTCTGGGGCCCCTAAAAATAGAAAATGGAACCAGAACACTGTGTTCTAGGGCCCACCATTTAAAAATAGCAGACCCCAGAATGCTGCATTTTGACTCCATTTTTTGTTTTTAGGGGCTCCTGATGCTGAGCCTCTAAAAATAGCAGGCCCTGGAACACCATTCCTGTGCATTCCAAGACGCTGGAAGCTGCCCTGGCCCAGGCTGAGGCTCCAGCCTGAGCCTGCTCCAACTGAGCCTCCAAGCATGCTTGGTCAGATCTGGCTCAGGCCGGAGCCACTCCGCTGTGAATGGTGGCCAAGTAAGGGGACGCTAGGGGAGGGAACCCTGGTTTGGGGACAGGTGAGGCATTAGGGAAAGGGCGAGGACATCCTGAGACAATGGGACAAGACAGCGTGGCACAGTTGGGGGGGATGGGGAAGGGTTGGGGGACCAGAGATGAGATGGGGGCCAGGACTGGCACAAGGGGGGGCCCACCAAATTATACTTTAACCCCTGGTTAACATTCTGTAATAGCTTTTGCACAAAACTAGTATTGATGAAACCTTGTGTTCTGCAACTTTTATATCATGATGCCACTCCAGTATGCGACTCCACAGCTCCTCCAAGCACTCTCTGCACGGCAGTTTCTCTCAACTGGTTTTCTGTAGAATACCAGTACTCCACAGACAGAATGAAAGTGTTCCATGATCAAACACTGACAGCAAGGATGGATGAAAAGGGAGAGAAGGAGCAACATGGTGAGCCAATGAATGCTTGGGAGATTTAAAATGCCCCAGCAAAAGACAAGTTTCCAGGTAAATGTTAGCATCCGCCAGTGCCTTGCTCCTTTGCTGGAGCCATGGCTTTTTAAATTTTCTGCCACTGTTACCACTGACATCAAAACTGTTTGGACAAACTTCCAAGACAAGACTGCCTTTGATCCTTACCCCAAAAACAGATCAATTTTGTCTGAACATGCAGACCCAAAATTTCTATTAAAACTGGAGTAATATTTTCAGTTTCAACCCACATATGCTCATTATGTATCTACTTTAGAAATAAACGCATACAGCTAGTCCTCACTTAGTGACCTACTCGTTTAGTGACCCCTCAGAGTTATGACCAGCTCTCTGATGAGTTGGTATTATGGCGATGTACAAGAACTCGCATGAACTCTCTCAGATTACCTATATTTACAGTACACTATGCAAACTAAGTTCAGTACATTAGAGCTTAAAACATTTAAAATGTTATAAATGATGCAAAGGTGACATTAAAACTATCTACCGATGGTTGAAAAACCCACTACCAGTAAAGTACATTATGCCTGAAATACCGGTAAGGGCTGCTCCTCGTTTAGTGACCAATTCGTTTATCAACCGGGTTTCAGGAACGGAACCCGGTCACTAAGTGAGGACTACCTGTACTAGTAAAATTGTATTTAATACCACCCCCTGAATTGTTTTTGCCGAAATGCAACGTACACAGATATTACTAACTTTACAGTCACTATAGACTGGCTTTTTCAAGAAAAAGTTTAATCAGGTGTTCTGCATAAACTAATTAATACCTTTAGATACTTCCTGATCCACTAAAGGTTGAGAAACACTGCTCTAAGGCCTGGGCTACACACTACAAAGTTAGGTAACCTTAATTACATTTAAGTGCTGTGAAACTCCTAACCTAGATGTTGCTAGGTCAACAGAATACTCTTGGAGAAGTGGGAGTGGTTCTGTCTCTAGAGCAAACCCAACACTGCAGTCAGTGTCTACACAAGGGGTGGCCAAACTTATGGAACTCAAAAGCCACACAAGTTGATTAAACCTTCAAGAGCCGCACTGAGGCATATAGCCATACATTTTTCCCTACTAATCTGATTTGCTGATGTTCTTCCATGAGCCATACTTTTTCATTCAAGAGCCATATGTGGCCCCCAAGCCACAGTTTGGCCACGCCTGGTTTACACTATAGCAGCACTGCAACTATGTCACTGCACCATTTCTAATGTAGTTGCACTTTCAATACTACACAAAAACAAGGAGTTGTGTGGCACTTTAAGACTAACAGATTTATTTTTTGCATGAGGTTTCATGGAAGAAGATCCCACGAGGGGATCTTCTCCCACGAAAACTCATGCAAAACACAAATCTGTTAGTCTTAAAGTGCCACACAACTCCTTGGTTTTTTTTGTTTTTTTGTTTTTTTTTTTACTGGACTAGACTAACACAGCTATCCCTTTTGAAATTGACAATACTGCACAAGACTTCCAAGCCTGATTTAGTAATTGCTAGTTGACAATGTAAGATGTCAGGTCTTCAGCATGACGACAACTCTGGTATTTTATCCAGGGATGGGGTTTGGAAGTTTCCCATCCCCCACCCCTAACCTCCAATTCCATCACCTCTACCACCAGTTTAGTTTAAATTGTATCTTTAAAGAACCAGTCATGTTTTATAGTCAGTTTTGTTATACTGCCATTCTGTTACAGATACAAGAGCATTTGATACTAAATTTGCACTAAAAGTATCAGCAATTTAAAAATATGAAATACTGAGATAGACATGCCAACTGGTTAGTATCACAGGAACACATGGGGTACACCATTCCCAAAAATTCTGAAACATTAACTTGAAAGCAATATTTTCTAAATAGTAAACATTATGCTTGGCATAGATAAATATAAATTAGAAAGTAAATACATTACTTTCTAATATGTACAGAATATAGGTCCAAAACACCTACGTGAAGCCATTCCAATAGATTTTTTGAAGTTTTCCTTATCTGTGGAAAGGCCATTATTGCTGCTCAATGAATAAGAACCTGCAACCTTCATGAAATGAACTTCAGCCAGATTCTTCATGTGAAGTATTTGAGATACCTGCATCTCCTTTAAGCTAAGGGCAATGGCTTCCTAGGAATGAGTACTGCTGAAAGGAACCTAGTTATAATCACGGATCACGAGGTAAAGGAGTCAACAGCGTAATACCATTGCAAAACAAAAACAAAAAACACACCACACTCCATTCTGGGGTGTATTAACAGGAGTATTGTGAGTAAGACAAGAATTGATTCTTCCAGTCTGCAATGATCAAGCCTCGACTTGAACACTGTGTCCTGTTTTGGGTGCCTTATTTCAAAAAGGATGTGGAGAAACTGGAGAAAGCCCAGAGAAGGTCAACAAAAATTATTAGTAGTCTACAACATTTGAAATATGAGGGAAGATTGAAAGAGCCGGGTTTGTTTAGTTGAGAAAAAGGAGACAGATGGGATATGATGATAATTTTCCAATACCTTATTATGAGGAAGGAGAAAGATTGTTCTTAACTGCCAATTGCAGGACAAGAAGCAAAAAGGATTAAATTACAACAAGAGAATTTCAGCCTAGACATTAGGAAAAACTTCTTAACTGTCTGGGTTGAGAGGCTATGGAATTTCCATCATTGGATATTTTTAAGAACTGGTTAGACAAACACCTGTCAGGGACGGTTTAATAGTGGTACTTGGCCCTGCCATGAGTGCAGGGAACTGGACTCAATGACCTGTCATGGTCTCTTCCAGTTTCTATCATTCCATGTCTACAAAAGACAAAATTGTTTCCTGATGACTCTGTAAACCAGGGCTCCCAACCCATGGCCTGCAGGGCTTTTTAAGGCAGCCTACACCCGCAAGGCAAGAGGCAGGGTCAACCTGCCTCACTCCATGCGAGCACAGCCAGCCCAGAGGCCAGGCTCCACACACTTGCTCTGCCCCTTACTGCCAAAAGGCAGTGAGGGAATGGGGAGGGGAGGGGAGAGGAGAGCAACACCTATGTTCCCTTTAAGCTGTGTGGTGCAGCAGCCATCGCATACCCACGCACTGCCCAGGAGCTGTGGCCAGGCTGGAGGAGTTTTCAAATCTCCCACCCTGAGCATGCTCAGATGTGTGCTCAGGGTGGGAGCAGCCTGGCCAGGAAACAGCTCCAGCCAGGTAAGGAAGAAGGTACCCTGGGGATTGAGGAGCCAGCAGGGTGGGTCAGGGAAGGTGCCAGGTCTAGGCGATTCGGGGAGCTAGCGAGCAGTGGGGAAAGGGCCCAGGAGATCGGGGAGCCGGCAGGCAGTTTAGGGAAGGGGCCAGGGGAGCTGCTGGACAGGTGTGGAAGGCACCCAGGAGTAGGGAACTTGGGGGGGGGTGGGGGGATTGGGGAGCCAGGGGGCAGATGTGGAAGAGGCCCCTGGAGCTGCAGAGCAGCCTATGGAGGGGAGGGATTGGGGAGCAGGTCAGTGGGCGGGAAGGCCTAATTTAATTCATCAGAGCCATGGGGCCCACCTCTTCCTCCATCACTGCCCAGCCTGCTGCTGACATACCCATCTCACAGCCACAGAAAGGTCTTTCAGAGGCTGCAGCTGCTCTGGAAGTGAGAGTGTGTGTTCTCTGCATGTAAGTACATATGCATGTGTGCACTCAGCTACTGGATGCAAGTGCATGCGGGCAGGCAGAGATCACCAGGAGGGCAGGCTAGTCACACTAATCTGAGAACTGGAGAGGGGGGAGTACACTCCCCTCTCTAGAGTACAGTTTTTCCTCATAGTGAAGGGCTTGCAGGTATGATGCTGCAGCCAGCAAAATGAAATATTTACACAAGTACATGTCTGCAATGTCTCATTTCTGAAGTGCTTATGTTGGTATTTAAGTGACAAAAGACTCTCCACAATAATCAAAGCACAACTGTCAATACACACCACTCCTGAGGTAAAACAAGCAAGAAGTCCCATGGCACTTAAAAGACTAACAAGTTTATTTATTGCAGGAACTTCTGTGGGAGCAAATCCCACTTTGTCAGACACTTTGTAGATGGGGCTTTCCTGAGTAGGCTGTATAGTGTTTATGTCAGCTATAGTGCAAGCACACTAGTGTTTTGTGATATGCATTCTCAGATTATTTCAGGGTGGAATTTTATTTTGTTGCAACTTTAGCAGTGTCAGGCCAGTAACTTCAAACAGTTAATGAAGGTTACAAGGCCTCTCTCCCAAAGCATGAGAATGATTTAAATTGGGTAACCTAGAGAGAGGTTCTTCTGAAATCCACAGGAAAACACAATATATAAAACTTTCTCAGAAAAAATAAACCCATAAGTGTTGTTATTAAAGAAGCGTCTAAAAAAGTGGGATTTTCTCCAACAAAAGCTCATGTGATCAATAAATTTGTTAGCCTTTAAGTGCCATAGAACTGCCTGCTTGTTATTAAAAGTAGTAATTTATCAGGAGAGATGTGACTGTAGAATACATCATTCTCATCCTGCATGGATTATTAAGTCAAGACTTGGTTCTGTAAACAGATGTGGTTTGTTATTTCTTATGAGAATGTGAGAACCAAACTGCTCCTAGAGTGACAAAATAATAAAACTTAATATTTACTGTAGTTTTAATATTTGTGACAACACCAAGTACCTGTGCTGGAACTGTTTTTAACTATGGTGGCAATGGGGAGCTGGCGGGCAGCAAGGAAGGGGCCTGGTAAGGGGTGGGGAACTTGCTCAGCAGCAGCAGCAGCTTAAAAGGAATGCTGTACAGCACACCTGTAAACTGAATTATATAAAAAAGTTGAATTTTGAAGGTATTTTGCTCTTACATCTCACTTAAAACAAAAATCAAGCTGGCTTCTCTTTTAGTCATTTTTGTTCACTCTAAGTCACAAGAATGCTTTGGCTTTTAGCTGCAACAATTAAAAGGAAGTAATTGGAAACTAGTACTCTAATGATTATTTAAATAAAGTTTCATAAAATGAGCTGTCGAAATATTGATCCTAATCTGACAGCACCCTTTCAAATCATAAGTCAGAAACATCACCTGAATCAGCTGACCTTTTAACCTTACAGACCATGTTGGGGTTTACTATTTGTTTTGGATAGAACTAAAAAATGGTAACCAAGCTTCTAAAAATAAAGCTACATTTGAATATACTGTAAAGCCACATTGAACACAAATTTTCTTGTATGTATAGTATAGTAGTTGTTGGTATAATTTAGTCATTTTCAATAGAATATCAGATTAGGTCACTTAAACACTCAATTATTTCTACCTTAGTGCATTAGAAATAAGATTTCAATTTTCCCTTAGGTTGAACAATGAAAATTTAAGTTTTAGACTGGTGTGGCAATGCAATGCTTGGTCTGCAGATGTAGGAAAGACTTCTAAAATTCTATCTAAAAGGTTTTAAAAATATGAATAGTACTTTAGACAAGGCCTTATTGTACTACTATATTCCATCACACAATCTGTGCAACTGCACCTCCTGAAATTGAATCTCTGGGTATATTTGATATTTACTAAGATTCTCTTTTTCCAACAGTCTACATTATTAGCTGAACGTCAATCTCCAGTTTAATCTTTAGCCTTCCACATCAACTATGAGAATCATTTCTCCCATTTCACAAAAATGCATCCACACATTAGGGTAACCAGATGTCCTGATCCCTTGGGCTTTGCCTTATATAAGCACCCTTAAACCCTCTCCCACCCATTTTTCACACCATCTGGTCACCCCACTACACACATACCGCATTTACCCTATATCCAATCAATCTCACCATATTTGCATTAATACCCCTTTACCTAGAGCTCCTGAATCAATTTAAAAGAAGACTTCGCTTTCTATTTAAGAGAAAGAGCTGAGATGTGAGGATTTTACTATTTCTGGAATCTCCCATTGAAGAGGGAATTTAGCCCTATTCCAAATCAAGATTTGGATGACAGGCTCCGAAATCTTTATGAACACAAGGCTTATCTCTTTTAGGTGTCAGGCATGCGATTCTTATAACAAAAGGAAGCAGTGTACAAGCTTGCCAAAGATGTCTAGACGTTTTATAATGTTAGTACTTTTATCCAAATGAACACTATTAATGCACGTCAATAGTTTAGATCTAGAGTAACTCCCCCCCCCCATCCAATTTGTGGTTAAGTAATACTACAGATAATGCTTGAAACTAGTTTACTTCACTATTACTTTATATTATAGCATGCCCATAGAGGGTTTTGGTTTGTAACACTCCCACTATAATTATTACAGATTTAAGGAATGAAGTGTTTTATCAGTTTTTTGTTTGCTCTTTCTGGCTTGATTTACCAACAGACTAGAATCCATTTTATGCTTTTGATTTTGACATAGCCCTTCCAACTTCTGGCAGAGTGAAGTGAATTTAAAAGCTGCAAAGCACTTGTGGAGAACACACTGCTCAGCTCTACCTCCTTAACCCTATCCCACAAAAAAGTTTAGTTAACCAACTTGGGTGGAGCAGTTTGAACTGTGCTGTACACAATATAAGATTGATTCTCACACATGTGAACAGTATGACTCAGTCTTTAAATAGGTAAACAATTCAACAACATCTGTACCAGTGGCCTCGTAAGCCAACGGAAAAAAAATTAACACTAGATTTCAAGAAGTACTTCAATATTCATTTCATTCTCATTAGATATAACTTGTCCCACCAACATTAAAGGTTAACATTCTACAAGTTCATATATTTGCTTCAATTTTTTTAAGCGCTCCTTTAGGGCATTTAAGTACTCACACTATATTAAATGTGTCAGATAAAGGATATCCGCAGACACCACATGGATAGCCACAGACCATTTCTTACAGATGCAGAGCCACATATTTGTATCTGTGGAGGGCTTTAACAATTAAATGAAATTTACAGGAATATCATACCACTTAGCATAGTGAGCACCACAGATCGCATTGTGTGAGATTTCTTTTTTGGCTGCATCAACAATACAAGCCTTTACAAAATTAAACTTCAACAGTACTATTGTGGTGCTTGGGTTTTTTTGGTTTTTTTTTTTTTTTTGGGGGGGGGGGGGGAATCAATGTCAAATAAATTAAAAAGGTGAAGTCAGACAAAACTGAATACCACTCATGAGACCAGTAACAGTAAATGAGACTTTATGCATTACAAATGCAATTGCTGAAATTCATCCTACAATGCAACTGGGCACAAGCAAGGTGTAGCTCATTGACCAAATCAATGAGGCAAATAAAGAGAAAACTTGCTGAAGGGGAAGTAGGTAGAACTGGGAAAACTACAACTGTCTTGAAATTTAGCAGCAGGATGAAAACCCAATTTGCACAATGTGCATGTAATTTTGTCACTTACTGGTAAAGTGAGTGACATTTCCCTCTATACATGAATGCACATTTACACTTAGAGCTCAAGATGCAA
This sequence comes from Podocnemis expansa, assembly GCA_007922195.1. Lineage (NCBI taxonomy): Eukaryota > Metazoa > Chordata > Testudines > Podocnemididae > Podocnemis > Podocnemis expansa. The sequence goes on along the minus strand of ML681963.1, from coordinate 88,370,142 downwards.
CTCCAAATGGACAGAGCCCTAGCATGCTATAAAGAGAATGTAGCCTACAGCACCAAATGCTGCAAGATAGGTGGACCAGTATCTGGGACTGCTAGCCTGAGACCCTATGCACGTATTCAGAGCAGCAAACACATACGACCCTTGCAGCTAAACTATTTTTAGCATGCAAGTTTGATGAGAGCATGACAGACAGCCCCCATCTGACGTGCATACATTTCCATAGAAGATAATAGCCACCTTCCATCAACAGGAAAAGGGTCCACACTACACATCTGCAGGTTCAAATCCCACCTATGCCTGTCTCCTGCACAAAACAGGAAAAATAATTTACATTTACATAGCTCCATAAAATAACCTCTTAAGTGTAAAGACCCTGGAATAGTAGTAATTGTTATTTATTTTAAATTTAGAAATGAATTTGGATGCTGAGGTAAATATCGGTTTTAGCATACTTAATAGTTTATATTTTGTCAGAGTGCTGTCCCTTTATGTACAGTGAGAGCTACTTAATTGTACAGTGTGAAGGAACCTGTGTCCAGAGACTGTAAGATCTGTGTATCAGCTCCAAAGAGACAGATCAGAATTTGATTTAATAAGCTTGTCTTTCCAAAAAGCAAGTATTTAAAGAAATATTAGCACTTATAGTGGGAACTTCATGCCTCAAGATGCTACTAACAGCTTCTTTTTTGGGAACCACCAAACCAGCCCAGGTCAGAAGAGATTCAAATTTGTTTCTGCCTAAAAGGTCTCAATTCTACCTCCCATTTCACAAACTCTGTACCATGTCACAAGACTTCATAATGACTGGCTGATTCAGACAGCTCAAGTCCTGCAATGGCTGCAGAGACTGATCTGACCCAAAATTAAGTTGCCCTCCCTTAGTCACAGGAAGTCTGTCCTGATGCCTCGTACACTGTAACTAGGCTGGGGCGAATGGGGTAAAGCCCCGGGAGGGGAATTTTAGAGGGCAGAAGGGATGGATCCAGCCCCAGCTCCCGCCAGATAAGCAGGAAAGCTTCCATTGCCACTGGCCAGCCATGCAGGGGGGAAGAGGCGATCCAGATTGCTGCTAGCAAAATTTTAGGGGGCTCAGGGGACAGGTCTGGCTCCCTGTGGCAGCTGGGAACAGATCCGGATCCATCCCCTCCGCCCTCTAAAAATCCCGCACCAGGATTGGGGCCGGGGCGGGGGGGGGGGTGCGGCACGTCTGAGGTCCTCGCCCCAGGCACCAACATTACTAGTCATGGCTCTGGCCTCATATATAGAACACATTTCACCAAAGCTGTCAAAACAACCCCTTTCACAAGCAATGCATCTGCACCTGAAGACAAAGTGTTTATGGCTATATATAAAGTTAATATACAAGTCAGGTTATTAATTTTCATAAATTTGTGGGGGAGCCCCATTTGTTAAGCTTCTAAACATTTTTATTCCATTTATAACCCATTTCATGACTTCAGTGTACAGTTTCAATACATGATTTACCCCACCTTAAGACAACTTTGCACAGCACAAGTATTAACAGTATTTCTTTTATATTGCTGGGTAGATGGGGTTACGTACATCTCTCTGGCGTCATTAAATATGTCCTTTATTAGTTATTTATTACTGCTACTTACAATCTTGAAGTTTTAAAACACAAGTACACTTTCACATTTACACAAGAATGCAAGGTTAACACGACATCACAGCTGGGCGCTCACATCACTTTGTTCTTATAGCTCTGACTGATTGGTGATGCCTTGCCCCTTATATACCCACAAAGGCACAGCTGACAGTCTCCCAGGAGGTTTCAAGAAAATGTGGTTGCCAGAAAGTCTGGAAAGTTTCATGAGATGCTAAAGTCCAGAACACTCCAAGAAGGGTAACAAAAAAACAAATCCACATATGGAATACCTGAAATGTTTTACTTCAAATGTTTTCTTCATCACTAACAATGAAAAACAGCATCCTGAAACCTGTCCATTGCCTGGATCACCTGCATCTAAACCCCACACTATCATACAGACTTGCTTGGAATTATAGGAGAAGTAAAAATGCAATTAGCAGGTCTAAATCAGTGCTTCCCTCATTACTGCCATTAGTAGACCTGCACCAGCTTTCCCCAAAAGCTGCTGTGTTTAGGAATCTTGAGTCTTAAAATAAAAATACTGTTTGACTCATTGTCACAAGACTACTGAGTCAGAATTTAGCATGAATTTCACAAAATCTGTTTGAAGTTTTTTTATTTTAAAATTTCTCCTCATCCAAGAGGAGAGGCTGCATTTACCTATATAAACAAGACTTATTTCAAAGTGTTAAAATTTCTTGAAACAAAGAAAGTCTAGTTTAAAAATGTCATTTTACAATATATAGATTCCCTTGTATTCCCTGCATTCAAGGTCCACACCAACTAGTTGGATCGTCCTATTGATGCCAGTTAAGCCTTGACTGCAGCGGAGTTTCCTACACACCTTAAACCCAATACAGATTTCAACAATTTAACATGATTAATCATGCACTTAAATGCATTGGCTTAAAAGCTTGAGGATATGAACTGAACTAATCACAAGAGTAAACTTGTACACAGGCTTCAAAATTCATCATTAGTCCCAAGTAATTTGTTTCATTTGTGATCCACAAACATATCTTAAAACAGAGTACATCTCATGGCTTCCTTTTGTCAATGGTGATCTGCAAAGCTTCACTGAAATTAGACATAGTCCTTGTATGTTAACATTTGTTCAAGTCACCCTATTAACTTACATTTTTTAATTCCTTGAAGTCTGCAGTGTGGACACACCTCTTTGCACTCTCAAAATACAAATATCAAAGACCTCATAAATACAGAAGTCCCAGAGCAGTAGTCAGAGTTCTTAGAAGTCTGATGTTGTCCTCTCCCCCCCTTTTTCCACACCCTTGGTATGTCTTCATTTCAGTGACTTAGATGACTGGCACACAGGTAGAGGAACCCAGGTTATGTAGCTCAGGTCTGAGCAGTCATTTTGCATCCTCAGTGGCTCTGTGCGTGTCCATGTACGTTAACAGGACTTCCAGACTCCTAAAACATATACTGCAATTAAGTCACTCTGATTCTTTCCCAATAAATTGGTCAGAGAACCCATCCATCCTTCTGGGAACAAAGCAAAATTGTGGAAAGGCACCAGCGGACTATTAGCACTCAAGTGATTTAATCTACATTCTTGCTGCAAAGTGGTCTAGCTACTAAACCCAAGTGAAAGGAGCACCCAAGCTTTAGCCAATGCCCCAAAATGGGCCAGATAGTTCAGACAAAGCACCACTCACTTCAAAGTGAGAGGATTTTGTGCCTGGACAAGAGGTAGTATAGCGAAAAAAGAAGAGTGAAAGTTAACTTAGTAGTTGAAGACATTTAAATGATGCTGGCAGCACAGGATAAGCAGTGACAGAAAGAAGGAAAAGAAAATTGCAGTACAGCGATTGATTAGGAGGGAGCAAAGTTTGTCCCTCCACTTTCTCTAGGAAGCTGGGGTTCAGAACCACAGTAAGAATAATAAAGACAAGGGTTTTGACAAAATGGATTTTCAGGGGTGGAGTCTCAAGCTGAAAACATTGAAGAGAAGTTTTAAAAACTTTGCAGGTCACCTTTAAGAAGTGTAAGATTGTCAGTCAGGGGGACTACTGAAAAACTGAATGAGGTATACAAGACCCTAAAGAAAACTGAGAAGATTCTGCTAAGTTTAGTTCCTCTAAACTTTTACTATTTCAAACTTTCCATTACAAAAGAAGGGGTTACTTACCTGTAACTGGTGTTCTTCGAGATGTGTTGCTCCTGGCCATTCCTCTGTAGGCGTCTGCACACCACGTGCACGGCACGCCAGAATTTTCTTCCCTTAGAGTACCCGTAGGGCCGGATATGGCGCCCCCGGAGTGGCGCCTCAGCGACGCCCCATATAACCGCCGTCCAGCCCCTCCCCTCCTCAGTTCCTTCTACCCCCCCCCTTCCGAGGCAGGGAGGTTAGGAGGGATTGGAATGGCCAGGAGCAACACATCTCAAAGAACACCTGTTACAGGTAAGTAACCCCTTCTTCTTCGAGTGATTGCTCCTGTCCATTCCTCAGTAGGTGTGTCACTAGTCTTACCTTAGGAGGCGGGCAGGAATCAGAGACGTACTGACTGGAGAACCACTCTTCCCACTGCTGTGTCTTGTCGAGCCTGGTGGGTAATGGCGTAGTGCTGCGTGAAGGTGTGAGCAGAGGACCAAGTCGCAGCCCTGCAAATCTCCACTACAGGAACCCCCACCAGAAACGCTGCCGACGTGGCCAGAGCCCTCATGGAATGTGCCTTCACCACCGGAAGCGGTTTCCCTTCCTGAGAGTAGCATTCTTTAATGCATGCCGCAATCCAGGTCGCAATTCTCTGCGTGGAAATTGGAAGGCCTTTCATCCTGTTTGCAACAGCCACAAAGAGCTCTGGTGTCTTGCAAAAAGGCTTCGTTCTCTCGATGTAGAAAGCTAACGCCCTTCGCACGTCTAGCATATGCAGTCGTTTGTCCTCCTCGGACACGCGTGGCCTGGGGTGGAAGACCGGCAGGCATATGTCCTGATTAACGTGAAACTGCGACACGACCTTGGGTATGAAGGCCAGGTGGGGTCGCAGCTGAACCTTGTCTTTAAAGAAGCATGTGAACGGTGGCTCAGCCATCAGAGCCCGCAACTCTGACACTCTCCTAGCTGATGTCATCGCCACCAAGAACGCAACCTTCCAGGAGAGGTAGAGCAACAAGCACGTTGCCAACGGCTCAAAGGGCAGCCTCGTGAGCGTGGAAAGAACTAGGTTCAAGTCCCACTGAGGCGCCGGAGGCCATACTGGGGGACGCATGTCCAGGGATTTGTTTAAACGCCGATATCGCCGCCAAGTGGACCTTGATTGTTGCGGCTGATAGCCCGTTTGATTTTAATGACCACAAGTAGTCCAAGAGCCCCAGGAGAGGAAGGGTGCCCAGGTCCCATCCTTTGTCTGAGGCCCCCCAGGCAAACCTGCGCCACTTCGCCCTATCGGTGGTTCTCGTGGCCTGTTTCCTGCTATTGCAGAGAATCTCCTGTATTGGGGAAGAACACAGTTGCTCTCTACCTGTCAACCATGGAGGAGCCAAGCTTGGAGATGCAGGGCCTTGAGATTGGGGTACAGTAACCAGCCGTTGTCCTGAGTCAGTAGGTCTGGTCTCAATGGTAGTTGCACTGGAGCCTGAACTGATAGTCTCAGGAGCGTCGAGAACCAGTGTTGCCTCAGCCACGCCAGTGCTACTAAAATGACCCTTGCCTTGTCTAACTTTACTTTTTGAACAACCCTGGGCATCAATGGTGTTGGGGGGGAAACGCGTAAAAACAGATGCCTCATCCATGAGACGTCAAAAGCGTCTGCCACTGAGCCTAGGCCGTGCCCTCTGAATGAGCAAAACTGCGGGCACTTTCTGTTGTGCTCCGAGGCAAACAAGTCTACTAGGGGATGATGCCACTTCTGGAAGAGACATCCCAGCACCTGCCAGTTAAGAGACCACTCATGAGTCCTGAACTTCTGACTCAAAGCGTCTGCCAGGCTGTTCTGAAGACCCGGCAAGTATGAGGCCACTGTGTGAATCTTGTGGTGAATGCAGAATTCGCAGAGCTGCATCGCCTCCTGACACAATGGCATTGAGCAGGCTCTGCCTTGTCCGTTGATATAAAACGTGGCCGTGGTGGTGTCCATTTGGATCAGCACTGTCTTCCCAGTCAGAAGCTTTTGAAAAGCCACGCATGCCAGGCGAACAGCTCTGAGTTCCCTTGTATTGATGTGAAGGAGCAGATCCTTCTTCTCCCAAAGACCCTGGGTTCTGAGGTGACCAAGGTGCGCACCCCACCCGTGACGGGACACATCCGTCACAAGACAGACTGAGGGGCGCGTGGATCTGTATGGGACCCCGGAACATAAGTTGGGCTCCTGGCTCCACCACGTGAGGGAGTTCTGCATATGACTCAGGGACCATGACCATCACATCCAGGCTGTCTCGAGTCAGACGAAACACTGTTGCCAGCCACAACTAGAAAAGTCACATGCGAAGCCAGGCATACTCCACCACGAAGGTACAGGCTGCCATCAGGCCTAGCAGCCTGAGGCAAAATCTGGCCGAAGTGAACGGGAACCTTTCCAGAGTTTGTACAGCTTCCTTGATTGTCTGAAAACGAAAGGGCGGTAGGCTCACCCTTGCTGCTACCGAGTCCAATACCGCACCTTTAAATTCTATTTTCTATGTCGGTGCCAGCGTTGACTTCTGACTTCTGTATGTTCAGCAGAAGCCCTAAACTCGAACAAGTCCCGGACCAATCTGACATGGTCCAAAACCTCCTGCCTCGAACAGCCAACCACCAGCCAGTTGTCCAGGTACGGAAAGAGTGCGACTCCTTGCCATCAAAGGAAAGCTGCGACCACTGATAGGCACTTTGTGAACACCCGAGGTGCCACTGCCAAGCCAAAGGGGAGCACCGTAAACTGCAGGTGTCTCTGGCCTACCACAAACCATAGGAACTGTCTGTGACTTGGGCTTATAGCGATGTGAAAATACATGTCCTGTAGGTCAAGGGCAGCGTACCAATCGTCCGGATCCAGAGCAGGGATTATCAACGAGAGCGAAACCATACAGAATTGGATCGTTCAGAGAAAATGGTTGAGGCAGCGCAAATCCAGTATGGGGTGCAGACCTCCCTTTGCCTTTGGAATAAAGTAATGGGAATAGAAACCTTTTCCCCCCCAACGGTTGTAGGGAACCTCCTCCACCACTCCTTTTTGCAACAGAGAACGGACCTCTTGCTCCAGAATCTGGTCCTGTCCCAAGTCCCTGGAGTAAGGTAAGGAAACGGGTGGGGGGGATGCAAGGGGTAACGAAGAAAATTGGAGGGAGTACCCCCACTTGATGGTTCTTAGCATCCAAGTGTCTGATGTTATTCGATGCCATGCTGGTAGATAATTGGCAAAGCCTTTGTGAAAATAAAGGGAATTCTGGATTCTCCAGAATGATTGGTGGGCCGTCCTCAAGCAAAGCCTCAAAAGGTCTTCTTCGGGGCCAAAGAGTGATGTGGGCCATTCTGACTATTAGATTGTCACCCATTGGATCTACCCCCCGAGCAGTTCCGCCTTCTGTCATAGTCCTGGCAGCGCGGATAGGAGTGCGGGGGCGGCTGTGGTTTAAAGGGCTTTCGTTGAGGGCCGCATGCAGTCCCAGCGACTAACAGGGCTCGAGAGTCCTTCAGGGTTTGTAAGCGTGCATCTGTTTGCTGAGAAAACAGCTTCGGTCCTTCAAACGGAAGGTCCTGGATGGTACCCCGTACCTTCTGAGGTAACCCTGAAGCCTGCAGCCAAGGAGCCAAGAGCTCCTTCTCATCGTGACACCTGATGCCATAGTACCGGCCGCCACATCCAGGGCAGATTGGAGAAGGGCCTTCGATACGGCCTTGCCTTCCTTGACGGAGGTGGCAAGGTCGGACCTGGAGTCCTGATCCAGGGCTTCTGAAAAGACTTATCAGGGGCTGACCAAGCATTAAAAATGTATCTGCTCAGGATCGCCTGCTGGTTTGCGATCCTTAGTTGTAGCCCCCCCCGAGTAGACTTTACACCCAAACAGGTCTAACTTCTTGGCCTCCTTAGATTTTGGTGTGGGGCCAGGGTGACCCTGTCTCTCTCTCTCCCATTGGCTGCCACCACTACCAACGATCCCAGAACAGGATGAGAGTAAAAATGTTCATACCCCTTGGAAGAGATCAAGTACTTCCTCTCCACCCGTTTAGCCGTAGGGGGAAATAGAGGCTGGGGTATGCCATAATGCCTTGGCTGAATTTTGAATAGTCTTTATAAAGGGGAGGGCAATGTAGCTCAGGCCCTCTGGGAGGAGAATGTCCATCATAGGGTCTGCTTCATCCATGATCTCCTCCACCTGAAGGTTAAGACCCTGAGCCACCCTGCTTAGCAGCTCTTGATGGGCCTTGGCATCATCAGGGATGGACACCGGATTAGCCCCTGCTACTGCCTCATCTGGAGGTGATGAGGAGGACTCCTCCAGCTCCGGGCCTCTTGTCCCCACCTCAGATGGGCCCCCGCACTCGCTAGTCACACTAGCTCTGTCCTGGTCCCCTCTCAAAGACTCTAGGTCCAAAGTCTTGCCAGTACCGGGGGTACACTGGCCACACATGAAGGTGGAGGGCGAGGGTCCCATTCCAAATACAGTCGCTTGACCTGGAGCCTTGTTCTTTATGGAACGCCCATGGGGTCCAAAAAGGCCATTGCTGATTTGGAAGCCAGGTCGGCCATTGTGGGTGGAAGGCGGGGGCCAGCGATGGTGCAGGTTGGGGTGCTGGCGGTGCAGTAGCACTGAGCTGGCTCTTTCCCCGGAGCTCTGCTCCCTCTCTGGAGCTTGCAGAGGAGCTGCTCCTGGGGGACCAGGGCGGTGCTGTGGTTGACAGTGCCGATGGTCGGTGCCAACAATCAGTCTGCCGTTCCCGGTGCTGCAGGCCCGGGGAGCCTACGCTCGGGGACTGTGCCAGCGAGCAGTACCAGGAGACTCCTGCGGCTGCCGTAATCGCAGGCAATACTGGCTCAGAATGGCACCGAGGCAACGGTGCCGGGTCTGTTCTGCTCCTCTTCTCCAGTGCCAGGGAGCAAGGGGGTGTCGGCGCTCAGAGAGGCCTGGGTTTACCCTTAAAGGGTACCGCCTTGCTCGGAGCCATCGGTGCTGGACCCGGGGCCACCAATACAGGCTGCTCTATTAAAGATTGAGCAGCTAGGAACATCTCCGGCGTCAAAGGCAGCACAATGTCCTTCTCCAGTATCTTCCTAGTAGGGGAAAAGACCAAGCTGAGACTGGGCTGGCGCACTCTCTGCGCCAATGCTGCACGCGCCTCCTGGGCAGGAGCTAGGCCAGCACAGCTCTGAGCCCGCTCCTTCAACGACGACGACGCCGGATGGGGGGGGTGGAGCGCTCCTTCTCCACTTTCTTCTTCATAGGCGGAGCCGGGGACAGCGAGCGGTGCCACTGACTGCAGCCGCTAGAGTCTTTCGCACAGTGTTGATCCCGGTTCCGTGGCTTCTGGAGCACTCCGTACCAACGGTACCACACTCAAGCTGGAATCACCCAGTGCTGGACTAAGTGCCTCCATCATGTGGAGCTTCAGCCGCTGGACCCTTTCCTTCTGAGTCCACGGCTTGAAGCTTCGGCAAATCTTACACTTTTCCTGAAGGTGGGATTCACCCAAACGTAAAAGGCAAGACCTATGAGGGTCATCCACCGGGAGAGGTCTTTTACAACTCGCACAAGTCTTAAAGCCGGGCATAGCCCACCCCGAGTCCAGGGAGGGTAAAAGAACGCCTAAACTAACTATTTACACAAGTACTCCAAAGAGGACAAGCCTCCAGAGGGAAAAAGACAGCTGCACTTGCAGCAACTGTTCCAGCGACCACACGGGCTGTTAGAAGGAACTGAGGAGGGGAGGGGCCAGACGGCAGTTATATGGGGCATCACTGAGGCAGCACTCCAGGGGGCGCCATATCCGGCCCTAGGGGTACTCCAAGGGAAAAAAATTCCAGCATGCTGTGCACGTGGCATGCAGACACCTAGTGAGGAATGGACAGGAGCAATCACTCAAAGAAGAACCTTGGATCTCTCCGTCTCACTAGGAAACTCATCACTCCAGCAGGAAAGGAGCTACCTTTCCAAAAGTCTAAGAGGTGCAGCATTTAAATCTGAACCTGAACCTGAATCAGAATTTGAAAATAAATACCATATTAAGTGAATGTAGACAAAAACTAGAAGACATTTTTGGAAATCATAGTCTTCATGCTCACTGCATCCTTCTCTACCCTAGAATGAATATGTAAGAAGCCCATTCCTTGAAGTGGGACATCTTGCAAAGACATCAACAAAAAAAATTGTTATTTACCCTTTGCCACATTATCCTCTGAATCACTCTTTTGCTTAGATTACTGCTCAGAAAAAACTTACAGCCTCTGCATCTTCCACCAGGTACCTGGTCGATAAAGTTTGGGATTTACAAAGTCAAAGCCACATCTGTAAAAGCCCAATTCTCAATATGGGTAACGTCCTTCACTGTTTGATGTAGAACAAACAAGGATTGAAACTAAAATTTATCTATCACATGAGCTTTTGTGGGCCCATTCCATAAGTTACCCACCTTCAAGTGCATGATGAAGTAGAATTTTCTCCCATGAAAGCTCATGCGATAAAATAAATGTTAGTTTTTTAAGTGCCGCAGGACTCCTTGTTTGTTTTACTGAACTAGAGTAACACGGCAAACCCTTTGGCACTTGTATGGTACAACTCAGAGTACCTCTGTGCCCCAAAACACACTGTTTTATACAGTAAACACCTTGCTTGCTCTTAGTTAACAGTGAATAGATGATAATGCAGAAGTAATAGGACAAATTCAAAATAATACTGGCTCTGGTTCCTATCTATAGCAAAATTAAGTATATTGGGCAAACCTAGTAAGACCCCCTACATTTGAGACTGATTTGCTTTTGGTGGGATCAAATCATGTAACAGTGTGGGAGTTAATGTATAATTTTTTAAAAATATTTAGCTTTAAAACATTTAACAAACAGCCTTCCTGTAACTGGTAGTACATACACGAAAGGCAATACGAGATGATTTCAGGTGCTTGCTAGCCTCTGAAGAAGGATTAAAACTGTCTATTAAACCAAAATTTGAAGCACTGAAAGGTCCAGATATAGACAGATATCTTACCACATTCACAGGTTTCACCATCATTCCTGTATTTGTAAGGGTGGCCAAAAACCAATATGCTGAGTTGAGACCTCTACACTCTTTGCTATTGAGAAGGCCGATAACTACTTCCCCATTCAGTGGGAAAAGCTAAAAGCAAGTACGTTATTACAAAAGAACCATTCTGCAGTATCTGATACCAGCACAGAAGAGGGTGGGGGAAGAAATGACCTTTGAACTATTAGTCTCCTCACCAACTAATATTTGACCATTGCTGATACAAAGTCAGTTCCACTTATGCCAATATCAGTGGGAGCACTAGCACTGAAAAAAATAATTGAAGATGTAGTAAGTAGGATTAGGTCACTTAGGTGACAATGTTTAGAATGGCAGGAGCTGCCTGGAGCCTGTACACTAGAATTTCTACCATTGCTACTGCTGGTAGAGCTGAACATGGAATAGCTAGGGTAAGAAATGGGGAACTTTTGGCCAAACGCCACCATGTTCAACAAACCAAGACTCTCTCTTCATTTTGAATATAATTAAATACAAAACCCGTCAAGAGTTTCTAGATCACTTGAATATTCACAGCAATGAATGTGGAAACAATTAAAAAGTCACATTTCACATCTTGTTTTGTGCAATCTTGACTTCCCCAATATGCAGCTGATGTAAATGACTAAGCATTACTCTTTACAAGATACACTATGAACAAACTGGGCTAGAAAATGCCATACAAAACATGAGATAAGTAACTAAAATATTGCTGATTACACACAGACATCTATACCCAGGAAAATAAGCAACCAAATATACTTTACATGTAAACATCCACGAGTTTTAAAAAAACCTGATGCAGTCTGACATATTTGCTTCATACAGTGGAGCAGAAATTTGTCAGAGAACAGACTGAAATTAAATGCTTCCTTCACACCTAAAACACGATACATTCTACCAAGTGTGTGATTATGAAGCATCATAACTTCTGCTTCAAGTGCTAAAATTGATTAGCACTTCCAGAAAGACACTGCCAATTGCTCAACAAATAGAGAAGTTAGTTTTGTAGCTTCAAAGCTTAAAGCAAAAATTAGTTTATTTGGTTTTAATCATGTATCCACACCAGAGCTGTTAAAAACACATTCAGAAACTATTTCGCTACTGGCAGGTCTTATTTAGCAAGTAACCCCCATGACACTGTCTACACCGCATTTGCTACTAAGGCAAGAATTATTTGTCAACACGATAATTGTACACTACAAAAATGTGCTATTAAGTCAGGGCATTTACCTGTTCAGTAAAGGCCAAGAGACAGTAGCTCTGGAGAGCATTACCAGATTTGCTGCAGTCATTTGTTATGCTTCCAATCCATTATTTTCCCATCTTTTGTCTGATGAATTAAAGGTCTTAGAATTTAACAGTAAGTTTATTATCTCTGGCACTTAAGAAAACTGCTTCAAGACAGACAGTAACGGAGGAGATCTTAAAACAGCCGACCCCACATATATGGAACTAAGGCTAGAACAATAATTAGAATTTATTATCTCTAACAGCCAGATGGTTGCAGCAATCTGGGCCATTTTATGAACTGACAGCAATACGACAAGGTTGTTGAACCCATATCCTTGGGCACATTTATTAATTTCATTTGCTGGTTGCCAGCCTCTAAGCAGAGCTCTGCCTCAGCTGTGGCTTCCATAAAGCTTGAATTCAAATCAGGTGAGAAGGGTTTAATAAGCAGCTTAATTTTAATCTTATTATAGTACTATGATACCACCATGAGGCTTCAGCCAAGATCAATGCCTGTTGTGCTAAATACTGTACAAACCCATAAGAGGAGGCAGACCCTCCCATTAAAAACTTCTTTCTCATGTCTGAGCGAGAAAGAAAGAAGGTGGGAGAAAGGTTTATCCCCATTTTGCAAACTGGAAATGGAGGTAGACATTTCAGTGATCACACCAGGCAGGGTGAACGAATCAGTTATTTTAGACCAAGACTTAGCAACCTTATTCATGTTATGGCCAACATCTCAAAGCCAAACCAATGGATGACTTGTATTCTCATTTGCATCCTCGTATCAAGTCTAGCAACAGTTTAAATGGCAACACTGAAAACAATTTTTTTTTTTGCTATCAGTAAAATTTAGCAGTTGGGAGTAAGGAAAAACTATCATTGTGTGACCAGCCAGCTCTCTGAATCACTAGAACCTAACAACTGTAGAATTTGTGAACCTGTTTTAGATTATGGGAATGTGTAAAGTGTGATTAGCGTTTATGCTGTAGCAACATCAATATAACTAGCAATATTAATATAACTTTCAACAGCTGGGTGGAGATTTAGCTGAACATAATTTCAGTGAACCATGTTGAACATAAGTCTGATAGATGTGAAAAGTTTATCCTGTTCTTGCTCCCAGCCACATGGTTCATCACAAAGTAATACAAAAAGAAAATAACCTGTTGGCAGACTTATCAAAAAGGAATTCTGAATCATTTGCAAACTACCTCGAATCAAAGATTGGTAAACGTTTCCTGTAAAAAAGGGTTTTGTTTCTGCAGTAATGAAAAAGTTATGGGATTTTTTCCACCTCTAAAAAAATCTTATTTGAGACATTACTGGACAACCCAAATGAGCAACAAGAGGTGCTGTTAACTGAAGGGATAAGGCAGTTGAATCTTTAATAATTAAAAGCTGGTGGCTAAGAGTTTTGAACCATCTAGAGGAAAATAAATTCCCCTCAGCTGATCTGGTTTCATTTCTTTGTAGCTGTTTTGGCTATAATCTTTCTAGTTTCTTCCACAGTTTTCCCTGATCTTATCTAAGGAAAAGCAGAAAACCTGAGGGGAAAAAAAGCCAACCAACTCTTTCCCACCTTTTATGTACACAAGTGCAAAAGGAAAAAGTTCAGTTTTCGTTTACTGCTTTGCAGAGTGCCTTCAAACAGTGTGGAGGTGGCAGAGGACAAATGTCTGCTGTAGGTTTTTCACCACCAACCCACTAGAGGCAAAAGCCCAAGTGCATCCATCCTCACCAGCGCTTCTTGACTTCTGTGCAAGATTTCTTGGGAAAAAACAAACAGAGTCAATAAACTAAAATTAAGACTGGAAACAATCACATTATTTAAGACTTCACAAGTGGAAAAAATGAGTTGATAATGGAGAGTTAGGGCTACCATGGTAACTTCTATTGGCACAGCTGCTTCTCTTATAGTTCAAAACTCCACATTCTAAGAGATGTGGCTACTGCAGCCTAATCCCCCATGTTGACAGTACCAGGCCAATGGAAGAATTATTTTGCCAACCCACAGGAATGTTAGTCAGTGTGTCAAGACCCTACCCCTCCTCTCAGCACTGGTAGGATCTATATTTAAACTGCTTCAGCTGTGCCACTCTAGTGCTTTACGTGTAGACATACTCTGAGTCTCAACTCTAACTGAGAAGGACTCACAAAAGAAAGGGTGAGAAACTCTGCTGAGCCTAGAGCCCTTTTAGTTTTATTATTCTCAAAAGTGAAATTTGACATTTATCTTGTGTCGTATTAGTGATTCAGTTTTCCTGTGTATCCCATACAAAGACACAGTGGCTTTGTCCTCCAATGCAGAGGTTCTACAGCAGTAGAAAAAAAACGGGAAAAAAGCAAAGCTACTTTAACTAGAGGCTTGTAAGCTTCCTTGAATAGGTACACTTTATCTCACAACTGCTGTACCATAAACACCACGCTGACGGAAATACATTTTCATTCTTGCAGCATCACTGTGCATTCGCAGCATGAGGTTCTTGATATTGCTTAACTCCGAAGAGTCAAAAGGAAGCTTCTCTGTCTTGCAAGTTAAAAAGACCTGAATCAGAACTGCTGAACAGGTCAGTCACATAGTTGTACGGATTTTTAAGATCTGCAGAGAGGATACTCAGGCACTAGATGATGTCAGTGACAGTCATTCTGAATGCATCACTCAGTGCCACAAAGTATCATTAACTGAGGTTTCTGAAGGCTCTGGTTCAGAAAAGCAAGCTTTGGTAAAAACTCTTTCAAAAGAGAGCCACCATGTACTTCTGGATCTTGTTTTGGCAAAGCGTTCAAAACCTCAGCAAGCTCTTCCCAGAACTTACAGTCTCTGTGCACTGTGGTTAAAACTAAGCCATCAGACCAGCTTAGTCTGTAATTCAGTAGCATCTTGTGTCTGTCTCAGCCCATTCCATACAGATTCTAGATCTCCCTTTATTGACAACACCGGCATCGACGGTACTAATGTACCTTTCACTGAAGCCTTACTAGCAAGTATTTTTTGCTGGGCAAAACAGTGAAAAAAAAATGTTTCGAGTGCAGCTTTCTTGAAAGCAAATCAACACCCCAGCTCCAGCACCTTGGATGGCCACTGTCCCATCAGCTCTCATCTCAACACACTGAAAAAATGAGTTCACCAGCTGACCTATCACTAAGGCTCACCTGACATAAAATGCGATCAAAAAACCAATGGTGATTACAGTAAAAACAAATGCATATCATTATCTTGGGGTTCTGCATGACAGCAAGACTATCATCCAAACACATGCTATAGACAAGACATTTTGTTTTGTAGAAAGTGTATCAGATCTCATGCTCCTCTGTAATGTGGCATCATTCAGTGGTATAGCTACATTTTTTCTGGTTGTGCAGCCAGAACACTTCTCATCACTGAATGGTTTCCTTGCTTTCCCCAAAAGTAATGCAATTTTAAAAGTAGCCATCCACTTTAATCAAACAGGGGGGGGGGGGGAAAAAGGTGAGCTGTCACTTTTGAGGCTGGTTTTTGTATCGTTCAACAGCTTGCATCTCAAACTCACTGTGGCAATTATGTTCAACTTCACTTGCATTAATGCTATAATAATGTTGCAGCATGGAAATTTTAATTTTAGAATTCTCTTACAAAACAGCACACACTGCAGCCTGCTCAGAAATGGAATCAGATGGCTTCAGAAACACAAGAAACTGCCTTTCCCATTAGTCAGGAAATGCTCATTTTTCTTCCTTTCACAATCTACTTTTCTTAGTAGCATGTGGCTTCTTCAACTGTGTCTATCACATTATATGGTATATGGAGTTGTGTTTATTATGCTATATACATAGCTTCAGTAGCACAAGATCTATACATAGTGATTAGCCACTGAATATCATTTGACTTGAAAGAAAGCCATACCTATGTAGTTCAGCTCTGCCTGCACTGTACAATAATATTTAGGAGTGAGCTTACGGTGTTAAGACAACTTTAATATTTAAGATCCCCGTGATTTGCTGGGGCACTATGGAGGCTGTAGTGGCCACGCAAACCAAAAAAAAAAAACCACACACTACTGACGACTCCATTTGAGAAACATTATTCTAGTCGCTAAACCGTATTAGAGGTTTGCCAGTCTTGGCCAACTCAGAGGTCTGGTCCATTTCAGTTGAAACAGTAGAGGACCATACAAGTATTGGTTATGCCTGCCTGACAAATTAGTCTCAACAGCTGTCTCTAACAGATGAAGAAAACCAATCTAGCTCTGTAGAACAAGCTGGATAGTCCACTTTTGTTCAGATAGGAAACTGTCTACTCTACCAAGTTCCAAAGGGGCAGTTCAGCAAAAAACAAAGACTCCTGTTGCACTTAAAGACTAACAAATTTAATAAATAAATTTATTAGTTTGTGCGCCACAGAACTCCTTGTTTGTTTTACTTTACCAAGTACTCTGGGGACTAAAGGGGGAGTGCTGTTAGCATTCAAATTCTGATTATGTTCAATCCTGCACAAAAGACACTATTAGAGGACCTAATAAAACCAACTACACCATCAAAGGCTCATTCACCTGCCCATCCACCAATGTGCCATCATGCGCCAGAAATGCCCTTCTAACTTATACATTGGCCAAACAAGATGACCTCGGCACAAAAGAATAAATGGACAAATCTGACATCAGAAATCACAACATTCTAAAACCAGTGGGTGGGGATTTCAATCTTCCTGATCACTCTTGATGATTTATTAATTGCAGTGTTCAGGCAAATGAACAACAACTCCCAGCTTCAAAGAGAAGCTGCAGAGCTCAAATTTATTTGCAAGTTTGACTGTGTTGCTTTAGGATTAAATAGGGATTTTAGATTTTCTTCTCATTACAAGAAGTGACTTCACCTCATCTTCCTCTATATGCTGTTCCTCAGTGTTTAAATCTTAACAACGGCTTTGATTTGCTATTACAGTGTGACCTGACCCCATGACTTACACTTCCCTGCATTTATTTCCTCCCATTCTGCAAGTTCTCCCATCTTCAAAACATCTGATGAAGTGAGATTTTCTCCCAGAGCTCATGCAGTAAACACACTTGTTAGCTCAAGTGCCACAGAACTCCTTGTTGTTTTACTCAAGAGATCCAGGTTCAGTTCCTCACTCTGGTGAAGACTGTAAAGTAGAAGCAACAGCTTCTTCACTCAGGAGGGGTTTGGGGTGGTTACAACATTAGTATCTGTGGCATTCAGGTATTACAGTGATGGGGGTCACACACATAGACTGAAGGTCTATGAAGAAAGTGGGTAGGAAAGCATAATGCACCACCAAAATCCTTTTGATAGAATAGCATTTTCATTTAATCAATTACATGGAAAAGAACTAATCTGATTAGTCTATAGCAGACAAATATTCAAAGAAAGCAAATCTTCCTTGTTGGATTACCTCCTATTTTTAAAAAAACAGAGTCTTATGAACAAAATAAAGATTTATCAACTTTACTTAATGTTTTAGCATGGACTAAGTGCACTAACGTAGACTAGCCATCGGTGTTGTCCATATGTATCTTGACTGCTTCGAAAACATTTCCTCTTGCATGCAAGAGCATCAAGTCCACAGAAGCAAGATTCAGTCATCTCTGGAATCACAGAGTACAAGCAGTGCTGTGTTTTAATTTCATTTTCTGCTGCTTTCAGTGTGCTGCCACACAGTTCAATTACACCCATGTCAATAACTATAAAAAACATTCAAACAGCATCATTTCCGAGACAGACTTTGCATCACTTCTGTACCATTACACAGAAGACAGACATTCTTTACTTGATGAAGCTTACAGTTTAATTAATTTTTAAAGAAAGGAACCACCACACTTCACCTCAAGTAAGTTTCTGACACATTAATCTTACTACCTTTCATTTTGGATATCTATTTTTCCTTGGACTGCTTCAGTTAACTTTGAGTCTTGGTACTGAAGGAAGTGGTCTTTCATTACTGGAAGCCATAAACCCACAGACAACCTTCAGAGTTTGTTACTACAGCTGAACCCATGGTGAAGTGTTGAGGATCCTCAAAGCAAAGAAAAAACAAGCACTCACATAATCCGCCACTTGTGTTTATGTTCTGAGTGTATACAGGCAAGATATGCCTTGTATTTTAGATGGGTTAACTTTAGTACCTCAATTTAACTAGAAATTGCTTCAGCTTCCAATTAGCCCATTCAATACAGACTATTTAAACACTGCTATAGGGCTTAAAGACCCCTGAGTCAGATCATAGCCTGGCTGTTTATTCAGTAATTCCTTTAAAATATCACCTGTATATCATTTTGCAGTGTAGATTCCTATTTCAGTTTTAGGAAACAGCAGAGTGTATACAGACAGGAAAATGATCTGATCGAGCATGAAAATGCTGTAGAAAATTTGGCCTTTTGGAGATGAGTAATCACGATATTTACCTGAATGCCCCAATGTTCATAGTTCCACTAAGATAAACCCACCAGTATATGGAAATAAAATTTCAAATTTAAAGATCAGGAGAACCATGGAGTACATACAGTTGGCCACCTGGTCAAATAAACTTTCCAAATTTAGACTATAAAACTTTCATTGAACAACCCACTCCCTTATAGCACCAATACTTTCAAAATAAGCACCATCTTTCTCAACTTCTCAAAGGAAGCTGTTTTATTCCAAAAGTTAACTTGAGTGCAAATGACTTCCAAATGATTATAGAACAAAAAATGTAATTTATAATCATCCTTTCAAACAATTTTCAGAACAAATGTCTTCCATATGAACAACAATGTAGGAAGTAGTTGGATAGACAAATTATTCCAAGAGGAATGGGGATAAATGTTGGGGAAACTACAGTGAAAGATGGTTTTATGCTTATCTAGTGGACATGACCAGAGTACTGGATGTAATTTGTACCAGAGATATTACAGACAATGGGACACAAGAAAGAATTCTTTGGTAATCTTCCTGGATTTCCCAGTTGAAGTGTGTATGCCACAAGAAAAGAACTATTTATTCAGTACTCAATGTTCATTCCTCTTCAAAAAAATAACTGTACGCCTGTGCATTTTTTAAATGTTAAAGTTTGCTAAACACAATTGATTTAATAAGTGAGTAATCAGTAGTTTCACTCAGCTTAATAAAGTTACTAGAAACATCTTTGGATGGTATACCCAAATAAAGTAGCATCATATTGAACAGATTTAATTACATTACTGCACAGTGATTCCCTAAGCAAGGTAAATGTGTTGATACTTACTTGGCAATGATTTGTATGTAACCTGTTAAAAGCTTCCTAAATAAAATGAGTTGTTTAAAATATAAACATCAAAATTTAAGTGTATGAAATAAGATCTAATTACAGCTGGCATTCACAGGGTAAGTGATTGTTCCTGAAGATGACAGTGAATGAAAATTACAAAGACCCCATGTAAATAGACACTCAAGTAACCACTAGTACACCAGGAAAATTACTCCAGCAAGAAAGGATCAAGAACAGTAAAAGGCAATGCAGCAGTCACTGACTTCCTTCAACTTAGTAGCATTTATTATCCAAATATGGACTTTCTAGTCAATACTGAGGCTCAAAATCAAACACAGCTCATATTAGACAATTAAGCCAGAACCATATGCAATTCAAGTTTAGAGACCAAAAATGAACAAACTCATCCCTGAATGTCTCAGATGATTACCTGTATGAAACATAGATGCAAGTTTTTTGTTTTTTGGTTTAACAGATATTTAGAAACAAGAAAACCTGGAGTAAAATTCTAACCTAAAATGCTACATCAAGATCATAGCCCCATACTACACAAAGTACCGGTCAATCATCTAAGTACTTAACTAACATATTAGTCCTTACTGATGTTTAGTAAAAGCATTCTTCACATCTTTCTCACAATTAAAAAAAAGAAATAGATAACAGTGCTGCAAGTCCTTTAAAGCAGACTTGCAAGCTGCTGTATAATGTCAGCCCTACAAAAGAAAACCTACGCACCAACTCTCATGTAATAAACATACCAAGGATATTGCCCATCAAAGCAATGCGCAAGGATTTTTAAACCCAAGTTATGACCACAAACCCAATCTCCTCCCTCTCCTAAAAAATACCTTACTTGAGAAATATTGAACTCTCTTGCCACAAAACCACAGAAATCCTTAGAAGTTAAATACATATCAACCAAGATTTCATGCAGAAAAAGAATCCGATTTAGTGATTTTTCCACAGTGAAAGTTCAGCTCTTTCGGGGGGGGGGGGGGAGAACCGGAAGGGTGGGGAGGGGGAAATATATGTAGCAAGAAATCAATACTGCAGCCTGATTCTCAGGAAATTAGTTATTTGCAAGCCATGTGCTTCAGCTACATATTCTAATACTATGAACTCCCAACATCAGAAAAGAAACAAGTTACAAAAAAACTGTCAAGTTAAACAGCAAAGAGGAATTTTTTATGAAGACCATGAGGAAAAAGATTAATACCATTCAAAAAAATAGGTAAAGAAGTAAAACATAAGAGCAGCATCAAGTTCACACTGTTTCTGCCCGCTAACAAAAACAGAACTCACCAGTTCTGCAAAAGATAATATTTTCTATCATTCCTCTGTACTGGGAAGGAAAAGAATTTAATAAGCCTCCACACAGTTTTATTTCTGAAACTAATGCAAGAATGGCCTCACAGACAGACTGTCCTCTCTCATCTCTGGTAAATAACTCAAAAGAAATTCACTCACCATCTAGGTTAGCCAGAGCTACAAGGTGTCAACTGTTACCGGAAAGACTGAGGATTGGTCTACACTAAAAAATTAGGTTGACTCAGCTACATCACACGAGAGGTGGAATCCATACCCCTAATTAATGTAATTAGGCTGACCTAACTCCCCACACCAATGTAGACCATCTCAGGGAAGTGGATTACCTGCACCAACAAAGTCTCCTGCACTGACATAGGTAGAGCTTATTCTGAAACCCTATAGCTGTGTATCTGTGATCCACAGGCCACAGGGGCTAGCAGACTATGTCTCAAGGTCCAAGGGGTCTGCCCCTCCATTTGAATTTTTTTCAGAGGTCAGCACATGAAAAAAGGTTGAAAAACCCTGCTCTGCAGTATTTTAAGTTAGACATGCATTAAAACGAGAGGTAGTATGATTGACTAGGCACAAGAAATAAATAAAACCAGGTTCTAGAGCCATCCCAGCTACTGAACTGGCAAAAGCCAAACCTCTGTGTCTCTGCCAGTTAGGGGAACTAGAATTTTTTTAAATAATAAGCTATGTAGCATGAAACCAAGGTTAACTTGATTGAATATTTAGCACCTTTAAGACTTAAGACTAAGAAAAGTCATTGAGTTTAGGTCATCTGCTAGAAATTGACAGATTGGACCAGAAGCAATATAGAATTTTACTTAAGTTTGCATGATATTTAAAAAAAACAAACAAACAAAAACAAACAATCTCCAGCAGGCATAGAAGCTTAGATGAACTGAGCTGTTTCGTACAGATAACCAGTTAACATCTGCTGGCATATAGGCCAAAACAGATTAGTGAATAGAGAAGAGCTGCAGTTAGGACCCAACACATCAAAAATCTGCAATTCTTCAAGAAAAGATATGCTACGCAAAAACACTTCTGAGCTGTTACTATATCTTTCTGCAGATAAACTTAAGCTAGTATTTGAAATCTCTTGGATTTCACCTGATAACCTGAAGACTGACTGATATGGCATTAAAGAGACACAAAACAGTTTTCCAGGAATACCCTAAATTTAATACTTTAGAATAACTACAAAAGGTTTTTTTCCTACTTTCAGAACTCTGGCATGACAAATACCTGGCTTCACACCATCAACAAGAAAGAGAATTTAGTTTATGGTATTTGCAACCCCCAACCAGTTGTTGGTGTACAGAGCATTTGTATTCCTCTACAGAAACAGCTTCCTCAGACATTTTTTTTCGTCTCTGTACTCCATAACAACAGGCCTGAAAGGAGAGAGTGGGCATAAGTCACTCTCAAGAATCAGCTTCATGCAGACAAAAGAGTGACTCGAGACACCAGAACTCACCAGTTTGTTACATTTTAAATATAAATGCTGACCAGTACATGAATACAAAAAATAAAGATGAAAAGCTTTTCCCAGACTGCTGACAGATCACTCAGGGCTTCATGTTAATGAACATCTACCAAAATAGGGAGTAAGTACACCAGAGAGTATACTTAAAAAGTCCTGCAAAGCTACAAACTTCCGACTGCATGAAATGGCAGATGACACCTAGAAAACCTCACAAGTGTTAGTAATTTCAGAACAAACTCAATCAATTAAAGTAAACAGTAAACACGTTTCCTGCTCAATACCAATATAAAAATCAGAGAAGTTAAAATTGGAGGAATCTTTTCTAAATCAATGCCTGTTGTCTTTACTGCTATTACAAGAAGTGGTACACTCCTCAGCTGATACAGGACTCACTGCAGAACTAGTCCGATCAAATACATTGGGCTTATCTTCACCAGGGGGAAAAAAAAGTATATATTTAACAAGCAGCAGCTGGCAAATACAACATCCAGAAGACAAGGCAGTTACAGTTTTCATGTCAGAATGTCAACAAAAATCCTAGAATTTACCAGCTAACACAATAAATACAATTTTTTTCCCTAGCATTACCTGGCTGTTGTCTCCTGTCTGGGCCAAAGGTTGTCCCCAAAAATTATCACCTGATTTAAAGGGAAAATTTAAAATATTTTTCTATGAGCCCTTTTTCAGCAGACTGGATTTTCAGAGGTGACTGTGAATTACCAGCAACTTCAGAGAGTCTGTAAACCTACTCTTTCAAAAAGGACAAAAGACATACCTGACTAAGACTTTGTAACAGAAAGGAAAATATTGGTTTTCCAGTACCGCATCAGTGCCAGAAATGGAGTGAGAACAACTGTATGCAGGACTCGAGTGTTGCCAACTCTTGTAGTTTTATTACTAGACTCAGAACATTGGGCATTTTTAAGACCCCAAATCCTCAATGCAAGTGATTATACAAGAATTTCAGGTTTCATTAAAAAATTCTAGCCCTTGTAATTTTCAAAAAGAGTCTGTAAACATGACTTGAATGAATCCTAAGTGCTCAGAAACCAGAAGAGAAATCAACTTTTGTCATTTTGGTCTCATGATTTTTAGGGGCAAGATGTGATTTTTGAATGCTTGGGAGTAGCAACAGCAGCTAGGGTATCATGAATTTTTTTTTTTACCACACACCACAATGCCATCAAAAGATTTGAATGCTGCCTAGGCCAGTGGTTCCCAACCTCATCTATGCCCTTGCACACCTTGATGCATTCAATTACATCACAGCACAGTTGCAAGATAAATTTATGAATATTCAAATTAACTCATGAATATTCATGAGAAGGGCACCCTGGTTTTGGAAATGCTGCTATTTAGGGCGGCAGGGGTAGCAGGGCAGGAGTGGCAAGAGCAGGCAAGGATGGGCAGGTAGGGATCAGGCAAAGGTAGCAAGATGGGAAGAGAGGGCAGGATTGGCTATGTGGGGTGGCAAGGGGGACCCAAGGGATTGGAGGATTGGGGGGGAGAGCCTGAGGTGTGAAGGAACATGGCAGTGGCATGAAACATAGAATAGCTATGGGGTGTCTCTGGACACCTACCCTCCCTGACAGGTCCCCTGCAGGAACTTGCCAGCCCCCCCCCCCCAGGCCAGCACCAGCCCTCTATAGCCTGCTTGGCCTTGTGGCCTTATAACCCCCTGCAGGCCTCACCTGGGCTCCTGCCGTCCCTGTGGGGTCCCACCACTGCCCCCAGCAGCTTTGCTGGCATCACCAGCTTGGGCTCAACCCTCCCACACCCTCCCACCCAGCAAGGGTAACATGGAGCTGCCTCCTGCAGCTCCAGCTTTGGTGAACTTCCCAGTCGGATTCCCAAGGGGCTAGGGTTACCAGATACCAAGCATGGAAAGGAGGACAGGGAAGTATGAAGAGGAGGACACGTATACGTCTGGGCTCCCTTCGCCCACCCCAGCGACTGCTGCCCCCAAATGCCTGCCACACCATCACACCTGGCAGGCATTTGTGGGGAGGAAAAAAAAAAAAAAAAAAAAAGATCTGTCTGGCTTTTTGCTGAATGCCACAGCAGCAATCTCAAAAAAAAAGAAAAAAGCACACTGGAGCACGCCACCCAGAATGCATTCCCTGCCAGCTCAGGGGGCTGCAGTGGGCAGGAGCAAGCCCGGCCACCATTCCCTTCCCTTCCCAGAGCCTGGGGAGTCTGTGCAGTCACAGCAGCCCCCTGAGCCGGCAGGGAACGCCTCCCCCCAGTGCAGCATGCGCTTCTACTTTTAGAGTGCAGCCCTGGCATCTGGCAAAAAGCCGGACTAAAACAACTTTCGCGATAATGCCTGCTGGATGGAAGGCATCAAGGCAAAAAGGACATGTCCTCTTTTGCCAGACTGCTGGTAACCCTACATAGGGCAGCTCCCCACAGCTTCATCTCCAGGGAACCCCCTGGCTGGGGCCACACAAGGCTGCTGCCCGTGGCAGTGGCAGCAACTCCAGGGAGTCTTGCAGATTCTCACAGCACACAGAAGGAGGTGCTGTGGCACACCAGTGTGCCACGGCACACCGGTTGGGAACCACTGGCCTAGGCTAGCATCAACTTCATTCCTAGAAAACAGAACACTTTCTATTTTATAAGCATTTTTAGTTTCCACGTATTTAATTTAGAGGGGGATGGGGAAAAATAGATTATGGATCAAGCTAGCAGGCTTTAAAAAAAAAAACAAACAAAAAAACTAACATTTCAGCAAAGGCTATCAACCCAAGCACAAATACATCCAGCATCCTGAGTCCATAATCAAGTGGCTGGCTTCCGCCCGAAGAGCCAAAGAGCTCTTTTTAGAGCACTAACTAAAGCAGAGCAAGATCAAGGCTAGTATCTGCCACAATGTCCATATTGCTATTTTTAGCACAGGAGTTCAAGAGGAGCTAGCAAATGTTTATCTGCCAGGGCTAGGAGGCATGCTCCCAGCCACATTGTAGACACACACCAAGGGTTCATCTACTGAAGCGGTCCTCAACCACTGTGTCACCACGCAACAGTAAGTGTCACGAAAAGCAGGGGAGACAGCTGGACTTGGCCTGGAGAGGTGGGGTGGGTTGGTGTGTGCTGCAAGGTGGCAGCACATCACAACCCACAAAAGGCTGAGAACCATTGTTCTACACCAGTGGTTCCCAACCTGTAGTCCATGGACCACTGGTGATCTATGAGGGTACTCCAGGGAAATGTACCCCAATGAATGCAATGTGTGTGAGTGAGCATAATATATTATCAAAAATAGCTCCATTTTTAATACTCCTCAATATACAAGTTTGACTCCCGTCAGCCATAGGCTACCTTAAAAATGTTTAGAATGGCTTGCTTACATGGTGGTCCACAAAAGTTTTCAATGCCAACGTAGTAGTGCATATTAAGGAAAAGGTTGGGAACCACTGGTCTATACTACAAACACTACAGCAGCAAAGCTTCAGTACTGTAGCACAATTACTTCCCTGGAGCAACAGAAAGGGCTTCTGTATCACTTTAGTAAATCCATCCCCTCAAGAGTTGATAGCTAGGCTGAGAGAAAAATTCTTCTAGAGACTTTGCTGCATCTATAGCAAGGGCTAGGTTAACCTAACTGCATCACACAGAATGTAAAACTATACACAATGCTGAGCCATGTAGCTAGCTTAACCTAAATTTTAGGCACAAACCAGGCCTAAGAGCTCAGGAAGTAATTCTTAGGGTGAAAAGTGTATTTTGTACAGGAGTTCCTAATGTGAAAAGGTTAAACACTTGATGCTATTAGTGCTTCTTTCTTAAATGCTTGAAGAAGCACTCTTTATTATCTGATGTTTGAGTTTTGGTACAGCATTGTTCTGCAAATCAGTTTTCACTGAGACTTAAAGTCACTATTCAATTACAGATTAATTAAATTCACTGTTGGATAAGGAAAGCAATCAAAACTGTGTAAGGATAGTGAGCAAGTATGGTTTATCTCACACCCCGATTCAATTTGTTTAAACTTCATTTGCATGATTTTGATATTCAAATGCTGCTTTTAGCAAGAAAAAGAGGGAGAGAAGTTCCATGAAGAATGGCCAATAAAGAAGGAATGGCAAATCTTTATTAAGCAGGAAAAGTAACATGGAATGCTGCTTGTCTCTGGTAAATCTGTTCAACCCTTTTAGTTCACATTTTATGCTACTAGCGATACCTACAGAAATACTGCAGCTGAACTGTACTAACTTGTCTTCCATTGCAACTCTCTGCACTGATGAGGACATGTGTACAGGGGGAAGACTTAAAAAATACATATATATAAATAACCATTCGTTAGAACCAGATAGTTAAATTACAGAAACATGCTACACGGGATCCTGAATTAGATACACTGAAACTAACCTTGGAAATCATCACAGTGCACACAAAAAAGAAAAATTCCTACCAGAAGCTCTGTTACAGTTTCATAAAACATTAATGAGCAGGTTATATAAATCTTAAGGATTAACAGAGTTTTAGACGAGAGCTGCTGCAACACAAGTTAACCGTATCTTGGCAGACATGCCCCTTCATTCTTCAAGATGGTTTGGTTTCATTAATATTGACAATAAAATAAGTTAATTCCTTCTAAAAAGCAGCTTCCATTAACCCTGGCCTCAACATTTCCAGTAGCTAATTTGTCAATAATCAACAAAGTTACATCAGAAAATAGTGTTCATTTCACCATAAATTAACTAAAGAAATATGCATTTTGTACCTCAACCTCTGCCACATTCTACATGAGAAATAAAAATGCCCTGTCTTTATTCCCACACTACCTTGCAGCCTATTCAATGCACATAAACAGGTGCTGGAAAACACTTTTGTGAGACCAGGCACAAAGCTCTCCCTTACAGGAGGGCACAGATTTTGAAACCTAGTCAGTTTCACAATATCTGGACACAAATATTTTCAGAGCTCAAACCCCAAGCACTCACAAGATTTTACTCTCGGATTTCTCCCAGCATTTTCCAACCTCGCTTCTTACAGCCGCGACTCCAGTTAAAAAAAAGTGGGGGAGTTGCTAAAAAAAGCCCAACACAACCCAAGCTAGTCCCCTAAACTGAAACAGAGGCTAGTACTTGCCTTTTTCTTCCCCTCCCTTAACCCTGAAGAGACCCAAAACTCAGAAGCCAGGAAGCGCTCACACCACCACCGCAGGCCAGAAGCCCAGAGGGGCGGGCAGGAGTCAGGGCCTAGAAGAAAGCCCAGTCCCGGGCAATCCTAGGAGAGCGAAGCAGGAAGTTGAGACGCTCCCAAAGGGAGCGGGCTCCTAACTCAGCCGGCGGGCTTGGTGCCTGCTGGGGCGCGGGGATCGCGGCTGCCGTCCCCCTCCCTCCCGCCAGGGGGCTCTCTCCTGCCCCCGGGCCCCCCTTTCCTCAGGCCGCCCCCAGGCCCCTCGGGTCAGGCGCGTCCCAGCGCCCCAAGCCGCAGCGGCCGCTGTCCCTCAGGAGCTCGCGCCGGCAGCTCCCCGCCCGCCGCCCCCTGCCTTCGGGGGCCGCCGCCGCCGCCCTCACCTGCCGCCCGGCAGTGCCAGCGCCAGCCCCAACCGCCTCCCTTCAGCGCCGCCTCGCCCGGCCGCCGGTCGCCACTGAGCGGCAGCAGCGCCCCCGCCCCTAACGACGGCGCCCGCCCCCTTGCCCTCCGCGCCCGTCCTCGCCCCATTGGCCGGCTGGGCCGCAATGCTGAATCATGATTGGGCAAAACAGATGGCTATCATGTCGCCCACCCGCCCGTAGTTTCGGCGCTTCGGGGTTTGTCCACCCCGCCTTCTAGCTCCCTCTCTCTTCGCTTTCTTGATTGGCTCAAGTGTTGAGCTACGGCAACAAGATAGGCTGAGAGGGATGCCAGTTGGCGCGATGAGACCGCCTCTGCCGCAGGGGGGATGTGCTCGGCCCTACGCTGAGTTTGGCTGCACAGCAAGGAGGGGCAGAGTAGGAGGAGGGGGAAGAGGACACCTGGGCTGGATTAACTCCTTGTTTGCCGGAGATAAATAGAATTGAATCATAGGGTTGGAAGCGACTTCATGAGATTTTTTTTTTTTTCAGTTTTAGAATATATAGAGTTGGAAGGGACCTCATGAGATCATCTATCTAGTCCAACTGCCTGGGGTTTGAACCCAGGCCTCTCTGCATGTAAAGCAGAGATGCTAGTCACTACAGATCATCTAGTCTAACTAGCTAGGGTTTGAACCCAAAGCCCTTCTGCATGTAAAGCAGAGATGCTAGCCACTACAGATCATCTAATCTAACTACCTAAGATTTGAACCCAGGACCCTCTGCATGTAAAGCAGCTGTGCTAGCCACTACAGATCATCTAGTCCAACCCCCTGGGGTTTGAACCCAGAACCTTCTGCAGGTAAAGCAATAGCTCAAGCAATTTCTCAGCCTTTGTTTACATAGGGTTCCCAGATGTCAGGCAAAAGGAGGACCATGGCCTTCTTTTTACCTTCACGTCCTCCAGCACTGGGCTACCAGATACCAAAACCTAGAAGGGAGGACAGGGAAGTACAAAAAGGAGGACACTGGAGGACACATGGAGAAAATGTAGTATCAAAGTAATATTCTTCTGTTTTTAGGGGGCCCTGGAATGCTTTCCCCTAAAAATAAGGTATTCCATGGCATTCCAGCATACATTAACCCCTACAAATAAAAGGGCAGGCAAAATCACGTATTTTAAAATGCCTGACAGATGAAGGATATGAGGGAGGACATGTCCTCCTTTTGCCTGACATCTGGTAACCCTAGTCCAGCAGGCATTTTAAAAATACATGATTTTGTCTGGCTTTTACTCACACGGGTTAAAGTCTACTGGAAAGCCCCAGAACACCCTTTTTTTAGGGGGAAGCATTCCAGGGCCCCCTAAAAACAGAAGAATATTACATTAATACTACATTTTCGCCAGGTGTCCTCCAATGTTCTCATTTCCATGCTTTGGTATCTAGTAACCCCATGTTTACATAGTATGTGTCCCAATTCAGCTATGGAGGTTTTATGTATGTTAATCTGTTTCCAGTTTATATCCTCCAATCCAATTTAATCATTTCATTCCTGGGGGAAAAGGTAGAGCTGTAAATAGGCTACAAATTCTCTATGCCCCTTTGGAACTTATTAAAATAGTGAGGCTTTCAAATGAACTAAAATAAGGGCCCATTTCACACAAAACAATTTGCAGAGTTTCTCTGAATTTTCACACTTTGAAATGGGATACTTTTCCACCACAAGAGGGCTTCAGAATTGGAATTTTAAATCTTTCAATGCTTTTGATACTGAAATAGCTGTTGAAATTGTGCACTAAAATAAAGTTTTGTTGTGAGGGGCAAGAGACTCATAATTAAACCAGGCACTTGGATATTACAGTTCTACGGGTATTCCTGTTTTTAACACAGTAAGCCTCACCATCCCTGACTCAGCATACAGTAGATAGCCACCCCTTTCCTCCTCTAGAGAAAGAGAGGTTGGTATTATTGTATACTTTGGCCCACTGCTGGAAATCAGGTGATTGAGGTTTTAGTCATAGCTCTACCACAGGCTTCCTCAACAACTTGTAGTGTAACTGGTGTCTCAATCTATAAAATGGAGATAACTCTTCTGTACCTCATAAAGGCATTATGAATTGTTCTGATAACACAATGACAAGTTCTAGAGTATTCTTTTAAATAAAGAAAAAATAATCCAGAGGACAGATCCTGACATGCAATGTGACCAGGCCTGTCTGATCAAGAGGGAATACTACATATTCCTTCCAGTGACAGATTAACTCTTCCTAATCTGCATTTTCAAGACAGTGCTCTCTCTAATTTCTCACCTAAATAACAAAAGCAAAAAACAGCCTTCTGCCATTAAATCTTCTGTTGCTAAATTCAGGACAGAGACTAAAAATAAAACAGTAGCGACATGTGGTAATGTTTTGGATACAGTGTCCAAGTGACACCCCCCCCATATATACACACACTTGGGAGGGTATGGCCAGAATATACCATGCAGCAGAAATTACTCTCATTTACTGATGTCACCTAGGCCATTCCACTGAGCCTTCAGCTACCCCAAGAAGAGAAGTGCAAAAGTTACTTTAAGCACTTCTCCCACAGCCTTTTTTCTAGACAAAGCACAGGAATGCAGGAACAGAGAATCCAGACCACAACATCTCAAAATGGACATCTGAAAATGAGAATTAAAATCAGTAATGACATATAAAAAAATTGTGCTAAATGAGTGCCCAAAAGTCACATAGGAAGTCTGCAGAAGAAGTGAGAAATGAACTCAGAGTTCCTGACCCACAGTGCAGTGAGTGCCTTTACCACAAAATCGTTATTTCTTAGAGTATTAACACTGAAAAAAAATCTGTTTTTTTTCCCCCAAGATTCTTTTGTATATCACTCAGCTTTGAGAGTGAAAATAAATTAGGACAGGTTCACTTTTTTTTTTAACATCAGCTTCTAGTCACTTTCACATCACAATTCTAATACAGTATGCTAACACAATTAAGCTGTGGTATGTGTTAATATATTTTTAAATGTTTCACATGAATTTATTTCTTAAATCATGGAATGTATCTACTGTTTTTAAAACCTTCTTTTTACAAAATCCAATGCCAATTCTGATCTGACCTGTCCCTCAAATATGTTTTGTTCCAGGTGACTTTCCTTGAGTTCTTCACTCTATTTACTGAAGCTAGACTCTGGACTCACTATCACTGACACAGAATTTGAGATTACTCGTTGAGCTTTAACCCCTGACTCCCAGGGAATATATTATCTTTTATGTCACGGAGTAGCTTTCACTTCCATAGGTGATGATGTATGTGACTGGGAAGTATAAATCAAGGGTATTGCTATTGGATGTAATAAAAGTCCAAATATACACTACAATTATATTATATACAACTATCTGTCTTGAAACCTGTCCTTAGATTTTAACTACTCACTGATGCTTCTCTTCTTGATTTTGACTGTGCCACCAGGTCAATGGCATACCAAGGGGGGTGATGCTCCCGGTCTCCAGACTGGGAAAGGGGAGCTGGGCAGGCTCACTAAATCCTGCCCCAATGGGCTGTCACTCACAGCTGAGCTGAGTGCAATTGAGTATCCTCCTGGGCAGGGGCTAAGGGTGGACCTGGATTCCCTGGAACAGGCTGCCACAGAGTGGAAGGGTGCTGCCTCCCAAGCATCCCACTGAAGAGGCTGACTGAAGAGATGCCTCCAGGTCAAGGGCATAGCCAGCTGCTGGTTTCTAGCCAGGCCCCTACAAGTGATGGGCGGACCTGGTCATGTGACTGGAAGCTGCTCCCCCAAGGGAAGGGGAAGAGCAACCACACTCAGACTGATAGCAGTGCCAACTTTGCTGTCACAGCTCCAGGGCTGGCCCCACAGCAATGAGCAGATCAGAGATGACAGCACCAGTGCCTCTGACCTGCTTGCACCTGCTGGCTGCTGGACAGCCCCACGGTCACAGCAGCAAAGTTCACACAGCTCCAGGAGCTAAGATGGGCAGGCTTCAGGGCCAAGCGGGTGGGCCTTGGCCCACCTGGAATCATTTATGACTCCAGACCTGGAGTCAGGGAAGGCAAGGCTGGAGCCCTCCCCAGCCTCCTAGAGCTGCATGTAGGGGACCCGACCCTAGCCCAGCCACAGCCAGGACTTCTGAGTTCCCTGACCTACCTGGCTGGGATGGGGAATTCTCTCAGCATTGCAATGTGGTAAGAGAGGGTAGGAGGACTTCCGGAGCAGGTGGTGCTGGGGACAGTTGAGGGGCTGAATAGAACCTGCTTGACTGGGCATTCCCTCCTCGTCTCTTTCTGCAGGGACTGAAGCTGCTTCCAGCCATGAATAAGCCAGGGAGGAGGTTCAGATCTGGGAGCTGCGAGCATTCTCCCCAACCCAGTGGTGGATCCCCCATGTTGGGCCCCACCTTGGGACCCACCGAGGGTCCCACCTGCCCTTGTCTGGGGCCACAGGCCCCCTCCAGTCTAGGGCCCTGTCCCCTGCAGGAGGTGCTGGCACTGGTGGTGGGCTGGGACCAGCCCCAGCTTGGCTGATCACCTCCCTCTCTGCAAGGGGACCAACTGGTGCACATGGGGTGGCTTCCAGTGTGGCCCAGCCACGGTGGAAGCTGTACTGCATGTGGCTTGGCAGCCAGCCTCACCCCCAGGGATGGACCGGATGGCCCAGGGGTGGAGCAGGAGAGCAGAGCCCAGCCTCTGGGCTGGTCCAACCCACCCCGTCCCCCAGGGTGGACCAGCTGGCTTGGGAGTGAGGTAGGTGCAAAAGCAATCTGTTCCAGGGCAATTCCACTTCCCCCACAGCACCACACAGTGAAGGGCCCCCCACATTGTGTGGGCCCCTGGACATGGGCCCTGTAGGCCAATGCATTAATCCACCTGTGCCCCCCACAACCCCTGTCCCTGGAATGACCACTGCTGCCCAGCAGAGAAGAAAGGGGAAAAGCATTTCCTGAATCCTTAAATGTGACTTTGCATCTTAAAAAACAAACTAAACAAATAAAAGCATGGCAAGCACTTTTTTGCCAGTAGGAACTATTTATATTAACACTGTGTCCCCTGCAAAAATACAGAACAAAACTGGCCCAGCAAAGCTCATCTGCCTCAGCAGTGAGCACTCAGTATGAGAACTGTACACAGATAAGAGCAGGGAGGCCAGTAGAGCCAAGCTTGCATTTGCACCCCCCCACCTCAAGCCTCTGGGCCCCACCCCTCACTCTGCAGATACAGACCCTTCCTTCCTGAGGCAGCTGGCGGGGGGGGGTGGAACCAGAACACCTCTTGCCCTGCACAACTGTGGGGGAGGCGCAAATGTAGATTTGGCCCCCAGGAGCCAAAGACCCTTGGTATGCCACTACACCAGGTGTTGAATTGTGCTCCCCTAGGTAGAATTTTATGACAGAGAAGGGGAAAAGAGGATATGAAGAAAGAAAGACTTCAACTGAATAGCACATTCACTCACTGCAGTGGTCCAAGAGCAAATTCCTGCAATGTGTAGCCAAGCTTCAGACAGAGGACTTTTAGAGTAGGGAGAAAGGAATCCACTTTCAACATCCCATGTTGGGAGCTAAAGCCTGAAGCTGCAATAACTTATGATTTTTAAGGGTAACAACCAAATCCTAATATTCCATCCCGTTCCCCAAACCTCACTCCAGGCAGGTGTAATCCTTGCAGAACAGTGCTCTGTATGGCATGCAGGGAGTGTGGATTAGGCACCCCTCAAATCCTGCCCTTTTCTAGCCAATGTAAGTGTTCTTATTCAATTCCATTCCAGGCAGGGCCTGCTTTAGTTACAGAAGAAGTAGGATTTGTGCCCTGTGCCCAAGGTCTTTAGAGTCTACGCACAAAGCGTCTTTAGAGCTTATGCACAAAGTTGTTATAACTGTATGAACATAAGTTCCAAAGGGGCAGTTGTGTTAGTCTAGTTCAGCAAAACAAGCAGTCATCTCAAAAAGGAATCACTAAAATCATAGGATGTTTTCTTCACAAGAAATGTACTTAAAGAATTAATGACAAATTGCTATACAGCAATTGGTCATTGTTAACAGAGAAAGTATTTGAATCTTTCCTGCACCATAAGACATCACTCCAGGAATGAACAACACTTCTCTATCTCTGTCTATACTGGGCTGCTCTTTGGATGTCCTCTGTGGGGTAGGTAAAAAATGAAATCAAAACTTTAGCATAGTTATTGGGAGAAAACCCTTACCCAACAGCTTGTCAAGAACATGCTTTATGCACATTAAAAGCCTATTGTGCTGAAACTAGATGTAGGATAGGGCTAGGGTCAAGCAGATTGTACCCTGTGTCTCAGTTGTGCATATACAAGGTAATCCTATAGTGCAATTACTTCTTCCATCTTTTCTTCTCTTCTGGTTTATTATGTGAATTTTTCCCTCATGCACACTTACTCCTCTGCCCTCCCCTGAAAAGCAAGACGGCTGGAGTCTGGGAGTCTGCAGCTTTGTGTTTAAACACTGGCTACAGACACTGCAGATGGTATCTGTTCAATATTACCAAGCCTTGGATGGCCTGTATTGTGAGCATAAAAGAAAAAACTTTAATAAAACCCAATCAAATAGACTGCAGGATCCTATTGGGAATGAAAAATCAGCTAGCAATCTACTCTAATTTTTTGCACAATTTTGGCTTTATCTTGCAAGCTTTTACGTATTTCTTTTCGGTAGGGAGCAGAAGTTGTTTAGACTTTTCTCTTCTGTCTGGTTATTTCACAGTGGCCCTGGGTCTTTTAATTATTATTTTTATTAGTTTATTTTAATGTGGTTGTTCAAAGTTAGAGAGGAAACCTATTTTCTTGTTGGGGCTTCTTGTACAAGATAACCAGGACTAAAAACCACAAACAGAGGATAAGAAAAAATCTCAGAGAAAAGAAAGATGAATCTGGAGATAGGCCAAGATTACTGGTAAGAGATGCTTCACTGAGTGAGTGCATTCATACTGATGGGGGGCAGGGGAGAGTTTCTGAATAGCTCTTGAGAAACAGGCTTTTGAATTAGCTCTTAGTCTTGTTATCTGACTATGGACTTTACAGCAACCACAATAAGAAGCAGGTTTCACAATCCTGCCCAGTGTCCTTACAGTGCTGACAGAGCAGATGTCATTGGGGTGAATGGAAAGGATTGTCAGGTCTCTGGTTTATGGAAACCAGCAGGCTTGAAATGCTCTTCTTCTAAGACCGGTGTTGCTTTTGGTGCCAGAGCAAAAATGACACTTCAGGGTGCAGGCTGATAACAAAATAATAATGGAGGAGAAAAAGTAAGTTTATTCAGCTTTCTAAAGGTGATTGATTGGTGTTAAATGCTTTGCCAGAAACAAGAGGATCTGCCAGGCAACTTACTAGTCCAGGGATCGGCAACCCAAAAGAGCAGAAGAGCCATTTCCCCCCACCTTCCCACCACAGCTGCATGAGCTGAGCAGGCCCAGCAGCCTACCCGCAGCCCCTAGTGCTGGCGGGGGTGTGAAGGCGGCATGTGCTCCCTCCATCCATCCCTCTTTTGGCTGGGCGGAACAGCACTGCCCCGCCTACCCCCCACTGGCCACCCCTCCCAAGAGTGGCAGGGGAGAGCTGCAGCTTGCAGAGCTGGGGCCCTGGAATGGCCCCTCCATGGAGTTCAGGCCGCTTTGACCCGGCCACCCCAGGGCTGAATGGGCCCAACCCAGGGCCTGGGAGTGAAGCACCATCTGTTGAGGCCTGGGGTGGCTGAGCTGAAGCGTCCTGAACTCTGTGGAGGGGCCATCCCAGGCCCCCAACCTCTGCAAGCTGCTGCTCTCCACCGACTGCTCTTGAGAGGGACAGCTGGCTGGGGGTAGGCCGGACAGTGCTGTTCTGCCTTGCCAGCGAAGGGAGGGACAGAGGGACTGTGCGCCACCCATAGACCCCCCCCCCCCGCCAGTGCTAGGGGCCTTGGCACAGCTGCTGGGCTGCTTCTAGCTCATGCAGTTGTGGTGAGAGGGTGGGGGCGACCCTGGCGCCTGACTTGGCCATGATGCTGGGGCCAGCAAGGAGTCCCGGGAGCACACCTGGCTCCCTGGAGGAGATCGCCAGGGAAGCAGAAGGGGACGCTCAGGGACCCACAGGTGGCTCACTGAGCCTGTGTTGCTGATCCCTGCCCTAGTCTACACTTGGGCTGGTTTTTGGCAGCAATTGACCAGCATTTACGCAAGGCACGTGAGTGCGTTGTGTAAATGCCAGTGACCTTCTTAGCCACCGGGACACACTCAGGAAAATGGATCACAAATGCCTTGCAGTTGGCTTTCCTGTCCACTTCCTAGCCCCCAGGACTTATGGAGCCAACTTCCAGGAGCACAGCAGCAAGTTCAGACTCACTACTAAGCACTCCTGGAATGCCAGGCTGACAGCAGGTCAGTATAGACATCCTCTCTATTGAACTAAGTGGGACTTTTATGGTATGGACCTCCCAAATACATTTTGACCCTAAAGAGGATTTGCACTTCCAGTGTATGGAAAAGTAAAAATAACTAGACTGACCGTGGCCCAATCCTGCACGATACTAAGCTCCTTCCATTTCCTGTTAGTGAAGGACAATCATACATTGCATAAGATCAGGCTTCCTGTGAATTAAGAGTTGTATTTTAAAACTCAGAATTTCAATTCTCAGGATAGTGTATTGAAAGGAGTTTTAAAAAACACAATCTTTGTGACTGTTCAGAAGGCACTTGTGACTCTTTAATAAGCAGTTATTCAACATGCTTTTATGTCCTCTTAATAAAATGTGTGTGGCTTTTGGCAATATGGCTTATATACTCATAAAATTGGAGTAACTGTTGCACTAAGCTCCAGTTAGGATGTTTAATTGAACCTTCTGTTGCCAGTATGTGCAAGTAACAGGTGAAGACTACCTGTTCATCAGGGCTGGCGCAAGACAGTAAGCCCCATAAGCGCTGCAGGGGGGCGCTGACATTTGAGGGGTTCCAAAGTGGGGACTGCGCCATTGCGCTGCCCTGGATGATGTCACTGTTCTGCACCAGCGCCGCTGCGCTGCAGGGGTGCGCCAAAAGCCCAAGCACTGTTCCTGCTGTTTATTCCCAAGATTTCTGTGTTCCCATCCCTCTGTACTGAAAAAGCTTTAAGTTACGTTATTCTATCCATTTGACAATTTTCCTTGAAATATCAGCCTATGACTGAAAACAGCAAAGATAATTCTGACTTTATGATTCCTATTCACTGATGCCTACACTGGTATTTAAAACATTTGTGATTGGGCTCCTTCTCTTTTCCTCAAACCCAAATGATTGCCCCGCCCCTCACCCAAGTCATTCATAATGCAGAGAGTCTGCCTCTAGCTTCAGAGTAGCAGTCAAGCTGCCTGGTTGGGGGCAATGGCTGGTGAAATTCAGTAACTGTGGATTATTTAGGTCCACTCCTAATCTTTACCTGGCTCATTGCTGTTCCATTCCAAGCTTTGCTGCACAAGAACAAAGGGGTATCCCACAGAACTGAGCGCCAAACCATACAGTGAGTGCAGATCCCTTAGTGGTCTCCATAAACTCTGTCCTCCAGGCTACCTGCTGGTTCTATTGAAACTGGAACTTTCCAGGCTAGAGGAGTGGTAGACTTTGGTCCTTACTGATGAGCCTGTGTGATGGACCTTGATGTTTTCCTGCTGTCCACATATTATGAAGTCTGGGTTACTCCAAACCCTCATGTGAGGCTGGGTCTGGGACAGGAGAAGCTCCTTTGCAGATATGAATGTACACAAAGGATGCACAGAAATTTACAGTCATTGTGATACAACTGGTACCATTGCCTGAAAGTGTTGCCAGAAATACTGGACCAAATTCATACCAGATGAGTCTGGCCCACTATACCTACACACCATATCCACCATTAAAATTAAAGGAATGTAGCAATCTTGAAAATGCTGGAGGTAAAACTGAGCTTCAACTGAGATTCGTATTTTCCTCTGTTTCATAGACACAGTTAACTCCCTCTTTATTACTGTCAATTATTGACATCAGAAAGGCAAATCTTGAAACCTGGTTACAGAAAACACCAAACCATTTAAGACTAGAGTATTGGTTCAATCTTCCACGTCCATCATTTTTCATAATAGCCCTTATCTGAGGTCCTGGTCATACATAAAACAAGCCCATGTTGATCAGTTTTGATCTTGGAGAGATGAGAGCTATGGTGGTAAAAAAAAAGTATATATAAAGTAAGGTTAGAGTTGAGAAGCTAGGTTCGTATCTCAGTTATAGTGATATCCAGAGTAATTTCACTGTAGTCATTACTCAGGGTTTCTTCATTTTCTGTGGAAAAATTAGTTACAGTAGAATAATTCCAGCAGTAACTCCTACATAATAATCTAGGTAGTGAGAATTTTCAAATGCCCTCCTGATCTAGGCTGTTCTCACCTACATTTATGATTCGTCCTACTATAAAACTATGTAATTCCACGCATTCCTGCATGCACACACACGGCTTTCATCTTGATGACACACAGTTTCCAAGGGGAACTATCAGTCCTGCCAAGAAAATGTGTGTGAGTGTATTATAACTATATAAAATGTTTCTAATAATCGTTCACATCGTGTTTGAACACAGAGTATCAAAAGAACTATGTACAACATTATTCTAGATCTGCCACCCACAGGCAAAGCTTCAAAATTACAAAAAATTAACAAACCTAGAGACAACATAACTAAGCCCTACCTACTCCATGCTTGCCACACTTTTCGGCAGCAGTTGATGGAGATACGCAAGGTATGTAAAATACCTTGTATATCTCCCAACAGCTTACTAAGCACTCTCTACACACTATGCTAAGGCAACCAGAAATGCCTTCCAGTCGGCTTACCGGTACTCTAGTTCCAGGGCTTGAATAGCTATGCTGATTTCTGGATTGACTTAGTGCATCTACAGAGACCAGTCAATCAAACCCGAAATATCAGGCTGATGGCAGTGATTTTCCTTAGCGTCAGACTGTCTACACATAAGAATTGTACTGCTCTAGCTATACCAATATAGTTAAAGCAGTACAACTGCCCTGGAATAGATGCAGTTATGTTAGTATAAAGCAGGGGTGGGCAAACCTATGGAACTCAAGAGCCACGCAAGTCGATTATTAAATCTTCAAGAGCCGCACTGAGGCGTATAACCACATATTTTTACCTACTCCAAAATTACTAAGCTTAAAATTCATTGTGCACTTTAATTTTATTATAAAAATAAGGCAAATATTGATCCTACTAATGTCAGATTCTAATAATTATTTAAGGTTACCATGAAACTAGGCCTATACAGTAAAAACTTTGCTGTTGCTAGATGTATAACACTATAGGCTTGTGGCAAGTTTTTTTTTAAATCTGGGCAGTAACTTGTAAAAGCTCTCTCAGATGCTGATCTCTAAGTATTGCACAATGTTTTGAATTTCATTGTGGAATATGATGCTCTACAGCAGTAAGTTGTGCCAGAAATTGAAAGTAATCTACATTCAGTTTTAAACTTCTCTCCTTTGTATTTTCATTTCTTAGTATTCCACATCACGTTTAGGACTTGTAAAACGATTTTATTTTAACAACAAGTAAGCTGCATTAGGGCCTATGAGAAAAGCTAAACATGCTATGGCTTCTCTGAACATGACATGCTTCCCTCCCTCACCCCTGTTGCTGCTTCCCTGAAGTCTCTTACTACGCTGCTGCTTCTCTGCTCTCCCCAACCATGCTGCACTTCTGCCCCCCATCCCCCCTAGGCCCCACCCATGCCCCTGCTTCCCTGCCAACATTTCTGCCAGTAAACTTGTTCACTAAAATACTCATGGACAGTGAAAACAAAAGGTCTGAGGACTCAATCAAAAACAATTAATTTTAAAATGAAAGTAATAGTAAGGGAAAACCCTGCTCTCATCTTAATCCTGTGAAGAAATGCACACAGGGACACTTTTTCAACTGTTCAGAATCACAACAGATCAATGAGAATTTATGGGGACAGAAAGTGCAAGATCAGAGCCTGTTTCAGTAAGTGCTTTGGAGTCCATGCACAGAAGATATTATGGAAAAAATCCCATTGAGTTTATTCAGTTTGGGGTCCGGCCCTGTATAAATTCTAAATATCATTATTTGGTTTTTATAATACAAAGTAAAGTCTTTATTGGTGAGAGTTTTTTTTTCTTCAGAAAGTTTACAACACAATTTTCCATCCTCAGCCCTTCACAACAAATACTCTCTTGTCTAATGGGCCTAGATACCCATAGAGTCATTCATGAAGGCTGCACTGAAATATAAATGAATTTTGACTACTGGTATACAGCAAAGAAAAATGAACACATGTTGAATGCTATTTAATCAGTGGAAGTCTAGTGCTGCTATTGAACTTAGCAGTGGATGTAAATATCTTGGTAATTGACTTGGGTATATTAATTAAAATTTTCTAATAAAATAAATGTACTAGCAGTTCCTTCTGCAAACAGATGACATACTGATCTCTCAGGCCCACTTGTTCAATGGACTTAAGGAATTTTTTTTTTCTAAAGCCAGTTTTCAGTAGTGGTGGTCTATCCTAAGTCCAAATCATTTTTCATGCTGAAAATGAACCATGATCCATAATAAGTACTTGTAATATCCTTTAAATTAATAGAGGGGTTTTTTTTATAACCTTTTGAGAGCAGTCAGCGGTTTTGGATGTAACACTTGTGTCAATTTTCAGTCATTTCTGATTATTCTTATTTAATTTTCAAAATAGAAATACAAGAGAACTAATTTTGCATTATATTACAATATCTGGAAATGCCAGGTGATTTTTTAAAAAAGCAAATTAATTTACAATTGCTTTTCAAGTTTAAATTGCTAGATTATCATCACTTATTTGTAGTTCACTGTAGACTTGCTCATGATCAATTTATGTTGCCAGTTTTAAAGATATTGACCCAGAAAACAATATCAAAAAAGAAAAGTATTTAAAAAATCATGTACTCAGAAGGTCAGACTTCTTGCTGGAGCTATTTTAATTTTTCCTCTGTGTGCATCCAGTTTGTACAATGATTGAAGCCTGTGATGTTGTAATTAAAGACTATCATAATGCATACAGACAAGGAGGGTAGAATTAATATTGTGCGGGTAAACTGTAGAATCTGACATGTCTCTGCACCTAACTGATGACATTGTTTTTCCCTGCTGGCTCTCACATGCGGCCCCCTCCCCTCCCTTCCCCGCTGTGACCAGGCTGCTTTTTCCCCTGTTGGCTCTGACAGGGCTGCCCCTTCCCCAGCTCTGACCATGCTGCTTTTTCCTGCAGCTCTCACAAGGCTGTTTGCAGATTTCTCGCCCCTGGCTCCC
Source organism: Podocnemis expansa (assembly GCA_007922195.1). Taxonomy (NCBI): domain Eukaryota; kingdom Metazoa; phylum Chordata; order Testudines; family Podocnemididae; genus Podocnemis; species Podocnemis expansa. Next base: position 88,329,282 of record ML681963.1, on the reverse strand, counting down.
GCCCTGACGCCCTTCCCTCCTGCGCTCTCCCAGGAGCTGCAATTTTTCTTTAAAGAGCCGCATGCGGCTCGCGAGCCGCAGTTTGGCCATGTCTGGTATAAAGGATTTAATACTAGCACAACTAGTTCTGTTTGAGAAGGGAAAAAATTGTGTCAGTATAAGGCACCTCTATACCAATATAACTGCTTTTATACTAGGGATTGTATTGGTAATAACCACTTTGATGAAAAAAAAAACCTACATCCTTACTGAAACTTGTGTATAAATCAGGCCTAACAGAGGACATAATTTCTAGTGCTCTAAGCAAAGACAACAATTTTCCACCTCTGAGTCCCTCATTCTCCTAAAGCAACTTTATAACCCACTTGGTCTATCTGTAATTTCTGTTTCTAGAATGGGGTTTTCGTTTCTACTCAGCTCACTCCGGTTTGTGTCTCAGAGTTCTTAAATATACTCCAGATTCCTCTGGACTGGTGACAGTAGCAGCCAGCATGAAGCCTTCTGGGGCACATATGAGATCACTGCTGCCTGCTGTAAATGATAAACAAGGACTGTTTCTTGAACCAGTGGGACTGAGTAGTCAGAAACATCACAGCTGAAGTAGCATGGCTTGGGAGCAGCCATTAGTAGTAAGTGACTATGGCATTCACACTGCTATCTTACAATCATGCCTTATATACATCAGTTGACTGACATTTGTTTTTGAGACAAATATGCATCAGAAATTATGCCTTTATTGTTCACTGGGACAGAAGCTCCTTGTGAATACAAACTGGATTCATTGTAGTGAAAGAAACAAATCAAACCCTTTGTAGCAAGAGATCAACAAACTAAAACTTCTGGATTTTGCGGGTGATGGAGTGTTGGTGCCACATTGGCCTCTATGGGGTTAATAGAGCCCTAACAAGGCTGCACAAGAGGCAGCCAATTAGAGAGGGGCTCAGGGTAGCAGCCAAGCAGGGACCAAAAGGCCAATATAACAGCAAGCTTCAGTGACAGAACAATCAGTTACTCTCTGGAAATCAAGGAGGGAGGCCTGTCTGGGTGACCAGAGCAAGTTCCTGACTGATTGAGGCCCTGGAGCAAGGGTGAAGAAGGTGCTAGGCCTGCAGAGAAATGTATTGATGAGTTGGAATGGAGGCAGCACATGACTGCCACCTAGAGGATCCCTGGGCACGACCTGGAGTACTGGGTAGACCTAAGTCCCTCCCCTTCCCCCTTGCCACTGGGGAAGTGGCAGAAAAGCTGAACAGCAGCATTTGCCCCCCACAAGAGAGGACAGACAGATCATGACACAGCTGGAGAGCTGCCACTGAAGAGGACGTTACAGCATTTGGAATGATGTGGGTCTGGGAGAAGACGTGATGGCAGGTAAGGCACCACCAGGAGAGGATGTATTGACCTACAAAACTAGTTCCTGCAATGACCAGCAGAGAGTACCAGCAGGGCAAGTGGAGCTGCATCATATTATGGATATTACTAACATAATATATTGTAGTTCTAATTAGAGATTGGATCTAAGGTTTTGATCAGACCCAACAACCATGAATTATGAGGAACTCTGATCTAGCTGCAAAATTCAAGTCCAGATCTTATCTCTGTACTGAATTAAATCATTATTTCTGCTCTGAAGACCCTGCAATTTGGGCAAGTGTAGGTCTAGATACAGATGGCTGAGGCAATTTTTCCCCTCACTGAAGTCATCGGCAAAACTCCTAATGACTCCACTGGGGCCAGGATTTCACCCATGGATTTTTTATTCTGCGGCTTATATTTAGTGATAAACATTCTACACAACAGTCCTGCACACATTCTATGAACTTTAGTTGTTTGTGTATGGGAATGACTTTATTATTCATGACTGCAACAGGCTAACAAAACTCTCAAGTCAGATATAGTGCAGGCAGGTGCTGAACAAGCTTCCTCCCACCAATGAGCTGCTTAATCCCTGCATTATAGCAATCTTACCTTATTGGAGTTATGGGTCTCTCTGCCACAGAATATTTCAACATGCCAGACAGAGTAGGGCTTTTGTGGTGTGGAACAATGAAGCCTATACTGGGCCTGCTATTTAGATCCAAAAAAAGGAGCTGTTCACTCAGCTGTTCACTGAGCTGTTTAAAAATACAAATCTATTGCACTTGTCCTCTGCATCACTGAGCTCCTCAAGAAACTGTTCTCCTAATAAAAATATGCTAGAGGGGTATTCTAATATTGTAATTTATTAATGAGAACAGATTTAATGATTCACCACTGTAACACACTTTAATTTATTAAGCTTGTTAGTAGTTTCTATCCAAAGTGAGTTCTGACGATTGAAATAACTGTATTGGAGGATGGTCAGGTAAATTTACCCTAGCCATAGAATCAACCTTGAACAATTAACACATCAGACCAGGTAACATTCCTTAAACGTGTGGAAGAATAATCACTTACATTATGATTCTGGGAATCATGAAGTGCTGGGAGAAAGAACAAAGATGAGTGGGGAAGGGGAGTGGTATTAGTATATTTGACATAATATACTAGGTAATGTCAGTCTTTGGATCTTGGTATTCCTAAAGAATATAGCTTGTCACCTGGTATCTCCCATTTCCAGCATAAGTCTGGGTCTGAATAAAAGTATACTGGAACTTGGATCAAACGCTATTCAAATTCCATTCCTGATATAATATAACCCTGTAAAGCAAGTCTGCCCACATCAGGCTCTGTTTGGGGACAGAGTAAATCTGCATAGCCCAGAATAATGCCTGGAGATGATAGTTTGAAAAACCTTTTGTAGAGCTCCTTGCAGCACATTAATAGGCAGGTGGTTCCCAACTAGAGAATATATGTATATTCTCCAAATAACTGAGATAGAATCAAAATTATACTGCACCTCCCTTAATTTCTGTCTCTCAAATATCTTTCCTTTGCTTCACATTCTTAGGGGAGGTTATGGTAAAACATTACACAAGATCAAACATGAAACAATACAAGACTATCATTTAGAATCTGTGTGAGGCTCATCCAGACTAAAGTGACCCATAAATAGAAACGTAGTCATTCCAACTACTAGCCAAGATGCTAGTTTACACAGAAATCTTATGTCTGGTGTAATTTTGGGCAAATGTTGTGCTTCCGATGTGTGTCTGCTGAGCTTAATTTCACCTATCCGTTTAGGAGATCTGCCGAAAAGGTAGCTCTCTTCAGTCTTGAAGTGTACATGGTGGGTAATGGGAATCATTTATACTGGACCACCATATTTTAAACTAAAAGGTTTGAGCAAATCTTTTTAGCTTCAAAGTTTGTCATTTTATTTGCACGTGCGTGCGTGCGCGCACACACACACACATTTGTTGGTCCATTAAAAAACATTCCATTGTCTACCATCTCCAGTGAGAGACACTGATAGCACTATTACAAAATTATGTGTGTGTGCACATTTACTTCAGAACAGGATTACTTTACAGATAAACCAGTCATTGGGGGAAAAAATTGCTACTGAGACAGATTTCATGCTTCCAGATAAAGGTGAAACACAGCTGCCAAAATCTAACAGAATGTCTTTATGACTTTGAGGACTAATCAGAATTCTCATACCTTCTTCCCTACAGAAGATAGTGTGAGGCTCAGCTAAGTAACCATGTGGTTACTTGTCATGGACGAAAGAAGACAAATGAATTCTTCTCCCTGCAAAATGATCTTGATGACTGCCCTTTTCCATAGAGTTTGAACAGTTATTTACACATGATGCCATATGACTGCTGTGAGATTCCAGGGCTGATAAAATGGCTTCTTGTGTCCATGGCCTTGAAGAGATTTTCACAAATGACTGAAATAAAATAATTGAAATAAATTTGAACTTAAGACAAAAATGAAACTTGAAACAAGAAACATCAGAGTGGTTGGCTGCTTCCTTACACTATCATTGGAGGACTATTTTGGATCAAATGACCACATCTGTATTTGGTATTAATTTAAGTCTGAGTTGATCTGATTTGAGTCATTTTTTACTGAAAAGCAATAACAATACAAAAAAATACTTTGTCCTTCTGCTAGACTTTTTATCTGAGCATTCCAAAGCACTTTCCACATAGAATTGCACCAAGTGATTCCTACAATAAGCGCATATCTTTGATATATACCACGTCTTTTAGAAAAATATCCAGACAATTCAAAGAATCCGTCATGTGGTTACTGCAATGCTTAGTTGCCTTCACTCTTCAAAATTCATGCCATATTTCTATACTGGGGGGAGGGGACTTTGCAGGGATGCATGAGTAGCTGAGTGGAGGGTGCAGGGCTGCATGGGAACAGGAAGAGGGATTGGCTGAGGGGGTTGCAGTTGGGACACAAGGAGATGGGGGATGGAAAGTTGTGCCTGATTGGGAGAGGCTAGGTGTCACCCAGAGTCTGCACAGGAGAGACTCCCTAACAATCTCTCTCTACCCCACAAACCATTCCATACTACTCCCACCCATACCCAACAACCCCCCAGATTCACTTGCAAGCCCCTTCCTTGCAATTACTTCCCTCTTCCACTGCTCCTCTGTTACCCTTGGATCCCAGAAGCATTTGCACTGCTTCTGAGTGGCACAGGAAATAAGTCTCTGTATTGTAGTTTACATTAATTTTTCAAAGTTCTGTATTAATAATCTAGATGTCAAAAACATTTAAAGAATCTCTTTTGTTCTCTGTAGGGTTACAAGTTCCAAAGGGCTGGCCATATTAGTCTAGTCCAGCAAAACAAACAAGCAGTCCTGTGGCACTTACAAAGACTAACAAATGCAGAATTCACAGAATGAAAGGCAAATAAACGCAAGAAAGTATAAGTCTTATTTTCCTCCCATTCAGTAAGCTCCCCATCTTCAAAGTGTCTGACAAAGTGAGATTTTCTGCCATGAAAGCTCATGCAATAAATATATTTGTTAGTCTTTACAGGTGCCACCAGGCTCCTTGTTTGTTTTGTGTGGTTACAGACATAGTTGTTGACAGTTATGTTGAAATAAATTACCACAATAATTGAAAATAGTATGATTATATTGGTTTGACAAAAAATTGCAGAATTTTTAATCTTTAGGTGCAGTATTCCCCTGGAACTAAACCTGAGCTCAGTGAACTGGGTCAGGCAAATAGGATTTGGCCCTGACAGTAGTAGAAGTGGAAACTAACAGGCTAGAAGTGACAGGAGGCAGATTAAAGAAATCTAAGGCCCTGGGTACAAATGTCCCAGGGTCCCCCGCCCCCTCATATACCACACCATCATCATGAAAACAATGACACTATGATACGAACAGCAGCGAAATACCTCAAACATGCAGAACAGTCACCACAGCAAAATCACAACCCACAACAACAATGTAACATCACAAGGCCCATATGAAACAACCCATCCCGACATCATTCATAAAAGACAGCTACAGCAGCACACACTAATGCTTGCGAAAAAACATATCACACATCTTTCCACTGCTAATTGTACCATCAAACTAATTATGAGATATTGCAACTTCTTCTGGATCATGTGCATATGACTGCTGTATCTAGCTACATTACAAGATATATCTGTATATATATTTTTGTTGCATGTTAACTATAAAGTTAGCTAGTCTTAAATGTCATACATAATTGCCAATGGGTATACATTTTTTAGAAAGCAACAGAGTAAAAAACTGATTTAGATGCCTTGTTTGGTTTTACAATGCTGCATTTATATAAATGCGTATGTCACTGGCTCTAGCATGAATGAGAAAACATGCTTAGAAATGTATCCACTAGAGTTTTATTTATTATTAAAATAATAAAATAATTCTCTAGTGATTGATTTGCTTCTCCAGATAAATTCTTTAAAGCTTCTCCGATGGAGGAATAGTTCTGGCAAAGTGCCCTTGTTGAGTCAGCGCAGCAGCTCCATTGCATGTCACACAATGTTTTAAGAGTCAAGAGTGACTGGGCCTGCCCCACTGTGGAAAACTTTTTTCCACTGATAAGTGGACACAGCAAAAAAAATTGTACAAGGACTGTGGAACCCTTAAGAAATCACTTGCTTTTGGACAGCTGTTCTCAATGCTACTAACCCCCACTAAATTAAGTGAATGTGCAACTCAAGGAACATAGTGAACTAGTGAGTTTTGTTTACTCAAACGAGTCTGCAAACCCCTGTACTCTATGCTGGCACTGGCATATGACTGATCATGACAATTTGCTCAATCCAGACCCTTGATCATTGCAAGTACACAGTCAGTGAGGCTCGCACTTGTAGGACTTTCTATTGGTTCAAATCTTATGAAATGCTCAACAACTTTTCCATCAGCATTCACAGATCTGAAGATGAAAGTCAACTGATGAACATGTGAACAGTCTAGAGTTTGACTCCACAATGACCCAGAAGCAGTTTGCATGTTTCAGTTCAGCAGTAATGACGCTCTTAATTTTATCACCCATCAAGTCAATAAAGTCTTCTCATGTCATTGAAGAAAGATAAGCATTATTACCTCTACCCTTTTGTCTGAATTTCTTGAAACGATCAATCAGAAATGGATCAAGCTGGACAATGAGCTCTAAAATTCCTAGATAGTTTCCATCATATGCCAAGTCCAGCAATTCATCTTTGCCACAGAATGGCAGGCCACACTCACCTAGGAGCTTAACAACAGCTACAATCCATCTCAGAACTTCTTTCCAATAATGACATTCACCCACAATTTGCCATGATCCAAAGGGGCAGCGATGTTAGTCTAGTTCAGTAAAACAAACAAACAAGGAGCCCTGTGGCACTTCATGACGAACAAATATTATTTATTGCATGAGTTTTGGTGGGAGAAAATCCCACTTCGCCAGATTTTTTGATGAACAAACAAACACAGAGTCAAAAGTACTTGTTGCCTTTGATTACTAGATTAATACCATTATGCAGTTTCTGCGATCCAGACTTCTCTTGTGTTCTGAAATGCACTCTGGGTACAGTGACTGGAAGCATCCATCGACAAATATATTTATTTTGGTTGAAAATAATTTACAAGCAAAGCAATGCACATGGCCCCTGGAAGGGGAGTAAAGAAACCAATCATAAGTCACCTCTTCTCCATTGCAAATGGCAGGAAAAACGTTCCTTGGTAAGTGATCTTCTTTTCCCACTAATTTCTCTGGCAGAGGTAGGGTATTTCTGGCTTCGGTTTTCACAAGCTGATGGGCCCTCTGCTAGCAAACAATTCCTAAAACATTCAGCAATCCTACCCCATAGTCCAGGATTGCTGATAAATGATAAGCAGTTGTTGGACTCTTCATCCTCAACAGCTGTTTCATCACTCCTGTTGTTTTCTATTGCAGTTGCTGATTCCTCTTCCTGTTGATCACTGTCCCTGTCTGTCATGGCAATGGCAGCTAGCTGACATGCACCTGCTACACCAGAGGGGTTATCCCACTTCATCACCCTGTTGGTCTGCTGCTGTATTCGTTTTCTTACTGAAATAACCGTTAATTTCAGGGATCTTTTTTCAAAAGCAAGGCTTCTTTTGCCTTCCTCTCCTGCATAGATTTTCTTTTTAGTTTCCAATTTCTGGCCTTGCTATAGTCACCTAAACTCTGTATTTTTGACTGCTAGTTTCTTGCCAATGGGTATACACATGTGTAAGTAGTTGATGCATTGCTCAGAATGAGGCAGCAAATTTATTTGTTTTGTCTGGTAATTTATGCCAAATGTTTTGTGGGAAGTTTAATATTTGACTAGTCATGAATGTCAGAACTTGAAATCCACATCACTGTTGTGAAACCAAACTTCGAAGTGACGTAATGACTGTTTGCATCACATGCTTTTGCTATATATTTGACAAAAATTATGAGGGACTAACCATCATAAAATGTCAAATAGCATTGCAAATATTGTACAATTTTCTTATGCATAATTATTGGTGAGCGAGGACATTGGATTCATCCTGCTAGGTATGGTTTCTGTGACTTTGGTAATATCATTTATGGTAAGTGACAGGGCCCCCACATGCAGTGATCTGCCCCTGAAAGTGGCCACTATATGTCCCCAACCATGCCCATATGCAGCCATGGCCAACCCATGACCGCTACGCTGAGCAGTGACTACCAGGTCAGAGGTGACCAGCCCATGGTTAAGTGGCACCCTGTGTAGGGTTACCAGATGTCAGGCAAAAGGAGGACATGCTCTCCTTTCTACCTTCACATCCTCCATCCAGCAGACATTTAAAAAATGCATGAGTTTGTCTGGCTTTTTACATACAGGGGTTAAAGTGTGCTGGAACGCCCCAGAAAACCCTATACTTAGGGGGAAGTGTTCCAGGGCCCCCTAAAAACAGAAAAATATTACATTAATACTACATTTTCTCCATGTGTCCTCCAATCGTCTCCTTTTCCTAATTCCCTGGCCTCCTTTCCATGCTTTGGTATTTGATGACCCTAACCCGTGGTGGAAGCTGAAGGGGAGTCGGGGTCAGCACCAGAGCTGTTGCTGGGTTGCAGCTGATGAAAAAGATCCAGGCAACAAACCTGTCCCAGGCCAACCCTCCCCCTGTAACCACGCCTCTCCTGGCACCCTGCTGTCCCCCCAGCCCAGGCTGCTCACACGGGACACAATCACGCGCCACAGTGACCACGTGCACCTACCAAGGCCGCGCCCCCCCCCCCCCGAGCCCGAACGGGGCGGGGCCTAACGCTGGGGGCGGGGCTTGCGGGCGCCGGCTGTATGGCGGCGCGCGCGCTGGGGAAGGAAGGAAGTTCCGCGCGTCATCTGAGCAGCGCGCACGCGCACTGGGCAAAGGGAGGCCAGCATGGAGGGCGGCGCACGTGTCTCCGCGCTCTGTGTCTATCGCGCCGCGGCGGGGGCCCGGGGCCGCGGACTCGGGCTCTCGGTTTCCCAGCGGAGCAGGCGCCTGAAGAAGCGGCCGAAGCAAAGCAAGAAGGGGGCGGCCGGGGACTGGCCCGCGGCAGCCGGGCTCGAGAAGGGGGAGCCGCGGCTCGCAGCCCCCATCCGCAGCCCGGCTGCAGCGGGAGGGAAGCTGGGAAAGAGTCGGAAGGGGAAGCCGAGAGGGGGGGACGGTGGCACCCCCCTGCAAAGCCAGGTGTCGGGGCAGCAGGGGATCCCCCGGCCCCCGGTGGCATCTGGGAGGGAAGGCAGCAGCCGGCGGCCCCAGGAGCCCATCACAGGCCCCTCTCTGCACGGCCTCCTCGAGGAGCTGGGTCGGGTCCAGCACAGCAAGCAGCGGGCAGCCAAGCTGTTCGAGTGGCTGATTGCACCCATCTCCCCCCAGCAGTTCTTTGAGCAGAGCTGGGAGAAGAAACCTCTCCTGATCCAGAGACACAACCCAGCATACTACCGGGGGCTCTTCTCCACGCCCGCCTTTGACGCCATCCTGCGGGAGAATGATGTCCAGTTTGGGGTCAACTTGGACGTGACCAGCTATGTGGACGGGACGAGGGAGACCCACAATCCTGTTGGCAGGGCGCTGCCGGCCGTGGTGTGGGATTTCTATAGGAACGGCTGTTCCCTGAGGATGCTAAATCCGCAGGCCTTCTCCGCCACCGTCTGGAACGTCCTCTCCATCCTACAGGAGCAGTTTGGGAGCATGGCCGGAGCAAACACTTATCTGACACCTCCGGGGACGCAGGGCTTTGCTCCACACTATGACGACATTGAGGCTTTTGTAATCCAGCTTGAAGGGAAAAAGCACTGGCGGGTCTATGGTCCTAGGGATGATACGGAGGTGTTGCCTCAGTTCTCAAGTTGTAACTTCACTCAGGAAGAGATTGGAAAGCCCATTCTGGAAACAATACTTGAAGCTGGGGACCTGCTTTATTTCCCCCGTGGATTTATCCATCAGGGAGACTGTCTTCCTGATGTACACTCACTCCACATAACTATTTCTTCATACCAGAGGAACACCTGGGGAGACCTGCTGGAGAAGCTCCTCCCAGCAGCCTTGCAGATGGCCATAGAGGAGGATGTGGAGTACAGGCGAGGACTCCCTATAGATTATCTAGAATATATGGGGGTCCTGAATTCAGACATTGTTGATTCTCGCCGAGGTGCCTTTATAGAGAAAGTACAGAGTTTGATAAAGAAACTGGTGGACTATGCACCAATTGAAGCTGCAGTGGATCAGAAAGCTAAGTTGTTTCTTCACGACTGCCTCCCTCCAGTGCTAACTGAACATGAAAGGGCACTGAGTGTACATGGTGTTCCAGCCCGGTGGGAAGATGGAGATGTTCGTGATGCCGATATACCAATAAAGAAAGAGACGGAGGTCCGGTTGCTCCGTCATGGCATCGTTAGGTTGTGTAATGAAGGGAATAGTGTGCTGCTGTATCATACAACAGAAAACTCAAGAGTGTATCATAAGGAAGAGCCCAAGTATTTTGAGGTAGATCCTGAGTTTACAGACAGTATTGAATTTTTACTTTCTTCGTATCCAAAGTACGTCAGTGTGGACACCCTTCCGTCTGACAACTTGGATGATAAGATCTCCTTAGCCACATTACTCTTTGAAAAGGGGCTGCTGATTACCAAGAAACCTCTGGTCCCCGTCTAATTGTTGAATTTTGACAAAAATAAATACATTGATTTGTTCAGAAAAATTCTGTTTGCTACCTTACACTTACAGGTAAGCTTGTATCAGTGGTCCAGCTCTGAGAATCCATTCTAGTAGAACAGCTTTGACCTGGGTTGACAAATTAAACACTTCTTAAGAATATGTACATGAGAAGCAAGTAGCTAGCCTGTCCACAACAGCATAGAATTAAACTTTTGTTTTCCCAGCTGTATTAGAGCAATGGCATTATCCTCTGGATGCCATTTTTTGTGTTCTACATCATTTACAGGATAAATAAGGTGTAGCAACCTATGATTCCTGACACTTTATAAGAACCTGCACTACACTTAAGGATAGATAAACCCTCCATAAAAATGCATTAGATGTTTGATCACTTGAATGCACTACTACCACTGTGGTTATTTGAATTGACTAGATAAGCATTTAATTAAGATGTGCACTGGTGCATATGTCTGATTGCTCATCTTAACAATAGATGTAGATTTGTTTCAGTGATTGCACATTCATATACTACAAGTCCACATAGGCCCTGAATTGAGTGTTCTCAGCTCCCAGTGACTTGAATGTGAGCTGAGGGTGCTCAGCAGCTGATGGGGTCAGGTACATTTGGGGGACTTTGTTTTTATTTATACATTTAAAAAATCAGTGATAGGTTTTGACCCATTTCAATATAGTTCGTGTTTTATATTCACACACACCCCCCTGCACTTAGGTTTATCGTGCTTAAGCTTCATGTTTGCTTCCTGGTTGAAAGTAAGTATTTAATTTGTTGATCAGTTTTCTGGTCATTGTGAGGTTTCCAAATAGTCTGCATCAGACCCTGCAAATGGGTATTACACAGGATAGTTAAGTGGTTTTAAGTTAAATCACATTGAGCACAACCATATTCATGGTAGACCTGCCTAGCAAGGCTTAATCAAGGCTCTTCATTAGTTTGTAAAATACTTGGACTGATAGCATTGATGCAAATAACTTTTACCACTTTTAAACAGTTTTTTGTTTTCCTTAGCACTAAATCTGTAGAGCCTCTCCTCCCCCTACCAATTGATAAAGTGTAGAATTTATTCCCACAATAGCATCATCATTGATGTCTGTTTAGCACTGGAAATAACTGTTGTTAAGTCTATAGCTGCTGCAATACCAGCAGAAAGAACTCAAACTTTTTGCAGGTGCAAGTACATTGTGGGTTTTGGGAATGGCAGAAATTAATTCTTCATGATAGAAGTATTATGTGGGTAATTTTTTTTAATGATTGAGCATTTTTGATCCAGATAAACATCCCCATTAGTTCAAATTTGGGGCTTAAATTACTAGACAGTTTATAAATGTTCTATTGTTGGGTGAATTGGTTAACTGTTAGTGTCTAGTAAACATGAGTGCAGTCAAATATATTTCACTTAAGACATACTTTGTTAGTCTTTAAATGCCCCAGCACTCCTTCTTTGTTTTACATAAGACAGAAACAGCTTAACACAAGCATTAATAGAATATAAATACCTAGGTTTTGCTGTTGATTATGATAATTTTAGTAGTGAACATGACGAAGATCAGGCCAAATTCTTCTCTCTGGCACTCTAGTGCTGGTATTGTGCAGTGTAATTCAGAGCACAAGGTCACTCCCATTTACCCGAGTCTCCTTTTGGTTTGCCTTCTAGCCCGTATGTGAAGCTCATAGAAACCCATCACTCCCAGTTATATGACTGATGGGTTTTGGAGTTCTTTTGATTCTGAAGTCAATACTCTAATAGCATGCCTAAGACTATCATTGCAGGGGGAAAAGTCTTTGGGCTAGTGGAAGGAGCCCACTTTTTTATCACCCTGCTACACCTTGAAAATTGTGCGTCTTGAGTTCATGGCTGCTTCATGCTAGGATACCATTTCACCCTCCTCAGACACCCTGATTGCTCTCCTCATTCCCTGCCTATGCTTTAGTCTCAGCCCAGTCCTCAAACTCACCTACTCAACAATACATGAGAAAGGTCTTGAGACATATGGGTTCTGTTGCTGCTTCTGAAAAGTTGGGATAGTGAGGAAGCTTCATTATGCATCTTTTCTTTTTCTATGAGGAAGCAATTTATATGGACAGCTCTTCTCCCTTATGACACTGGCAACTTCCCCTTTCACACCACAACCTTCTGCTCAGCACACTCTACTCCCAATTGAGAGGTGCTTCTCCACACTGCACTAGCAAGTCGTAGTAGTTCTTGCATCAGTAGATAGGGAAACGGCCATAGGTCTCCAGCCTAAGTCTGCAGCAGTACCAGTTCTCTATATGGTAACTCCGACCACTTCTAAATAACAGCTGTTGCAGATCCCTGATCATTGGCTACAAGGAACTTAAGATGAGGATGTGACCTAGCCTGCTTGCACCACTGGTACATGCTCCAGGACAGATTTTATGTCAAGGTGGAGTACTGTTCCTTGTTCATGCCTAGGATATGCGCTGGCATCCTGTCAGATCATGGATAAGATAGTGTTGCCAGGATTTATGGAGAATTTCCCCTATGTAAGGGGAAGTCTCTATTAGCTAACTCCAGCTGTTTTAAAGCAAAGCAGTGGAAGTTAGCCCTAGAAGCCCAGAGAATCTGGTCCATGGGTTTCTTAATGACTGAAATCAAGTTTTATATCCTTTGCATCTACAACTTTCCTTCCTTTGAATAATATGCAGTGGCTGCCAGGAGAGCTATTGAATTATCTGACCTCTTTCCTCTGAATAAAGAACTTATAAGTCTGGCCTCTTCTGAAAGGAAGTAGCCCCTGTAACACATCCATTCTAATTTATGCACACACATTACCAGAGAAAGTAGATTCAAGGACAGCTATTAGCTTCTCCAATACATCCTGGCCAGAATTGTGCTCCTTTGTGTGATAGATTCGGTTGGCTTCCTGCCATAGGCGGCCTGTAATCTGTTCAAGTTTCAGCAGTTTCTGGGTCACCAAGTGCTTTTGGCTTAGCCTGGAAATCTGGATAAAAAATATTGGAACAGGAGATCATTTAGTCTGATGATAAATCTTCATATTCTTAATTGCAAAATTCTACTTGAGTAGCATGAGCAATTTTTGGGGTGCAGACAAATAGCAATTTGTTTTTTACATTATTAATCATCACAGTAAAAGGGTGGGCAATTACATTCTTTGGCTGGACTGTTAAATCTTGCAAGGTTATTTTTATAAAACCCTGGAGTCAGCACTTTGTGAATAAGCATGGGGGTAGTTCTACTTACCAGTGTATTTTTAAAAAATGTGAGCACATTTTCTTCCTCATAGGGAATTCAGTTTCTCAGGCAGAAAAATAAAGTGAATGAAATGTTGTGGGATCAGGACTACTCTAATCACCATGGCTTGAAAGGAAAATACATAAAATGATTGGTTTTGCTCCTCTGAATGAAGAAGCAAATATATGTAAGGCCTCATGTATTTCTTCAGAAACTGGATGCAAGTTGTGCAGCAGGGTCCTTGATTTCTGTGGCATTCTGGCAGAGCAGACTGGAATTTCTGCAGCAGCTCCAGATTAAATTAACAAGAATGTCCATTTTAAAACTTAATATGAAAATGAAAAGTAAAAATGCATTGTCCTTCTTGTATGTTTGTTTAGATACTCATTTGTTTTTAGTTCATTCTTAATTTTTCAGTATGCAAAAAAAAGTTTTCATTGACTAAGCATAGCTGCTTGTAGACATTGTCAGAGGGAGGCCAAGATTTTGGTAGCTGTGTAAAGGACAACTGGGAATTTTGATATTTAGGAAATCTTAAAGGAGGTGGTTGGGGGATTGTGGAATAAGTATACTGGCCTTTCTGCAGTAATATTCTGCTAGACCGTTGTTTACTTAGTGAGAGAAGGAGAAAATATTACTCTAGCCTGGTGGTCAAGACAGTCACTTGGCAGACCCAGAAGCTAGGACTGCTCCTATGGCAAATTATTTATATGAAGTGAACAACTTCAACAAGACAACTGAGGGAAGCACTGCAAGAGCCCATCCCACAGCTCAGTAGTTAAAGCACCTTCCCAAGCAATGTGGGTGACCCACGTTCAAATCTTTCCTCTGGCAGAGAACAGGAAATGAACCTCTCTCCTACATCCCAGAGGAGTGCTCTGGCTACTGAGCTAAGTTATAAGGTGGGCAGTACCATCACAGCCTACTGGATCAGAGACACAGGAGAGGTAAGCATTCTTCTAGCTTTCCCTGGTTATATAAGAAATAGGTGTCTCGATGCCTAGAACATCCTGGGTTGTGAGACACCTTGTTATCACCTGCCTTTCACGTGAGGAAGTCTTGCCTGTGCCTGCTGTGGGTCAGCTCTCCAACACAAACACAGCCTTTTAGGCCTCAGTCTCTCTAGCGGTAGCAATAGGCACGCTCCTACTCTTCAGTCAATAGTTTTCAAACCAGAGCCATAACAGCGTTTTGCCGCCTGGGACATGTTCCGATTGGAATGCCCCCCTTCCCATTAGTGGCGCTTAGAGCCAGCACCGCAAGGCCACCCCTTTAATAGCGCAGCTCTATTGAGCTGCTTCAGGCCGCCAGGGCTTTCCCTGTCGGCCCCGCCATAGATATGGCCCTGTTTCAAACTTAGAATCGGGTCCCAGTGCTGGGTCATGGACCCTCAGATACTGGCTTACAACATCCCCTGCTGCTGCTGCTGCTGCTGCCAAAAGACTGGACTGCACTGTTCAGATGTACCTGGGTGGGTCATGGTCAGAAATGATTTTTTTTCAACTGGGTCCCAAGAAAAAAAGTTTGAAAACCACTGGCTTAGAGTGAGGTAGCACTGTGCCTGTCAAAAAGCAGAAATGTAGACAGCTAAGGAACTTTACAGTGGATTTAGGTACCCATACAGTTAGACAGCAACTGAGCAGGGGCTTGGTGGATAACTGGCACCAAAAGCTGAGACTTGGTGCCTAAACTCCAGATTTAGGCACCTATGTCCCTTTGTTGATCAGGGCAATACTCCCCATATGGTCTTGACTTCTATAGACCTACTTCTGACATAAGTGTACAGTACTATTCAGCATGGGTAAGTTTTATCACAACATGGCCCAAACTGATGAGCAGCAAAACGGTCAACAAAACTGACATTTAAATTGTCAGCTTGAGCTTTCAGAGTCAATATCCTAATCAGATTAATGGGAGAGCTCAGACTTTTCTTAGAGCTAATTGTACAAGCTGGCTGCAGACTCAGGAAGACAGCACTACATTGGGCACATTTCGCGGATGTTTGAAAGGTTTTAATTACAACCAAAATGTTATTAAAATAATCAAAGTTCAGATTCTGGAACATATCCACAGAATGGATAACAATGTGAGAGCCTCTGCTGTTCAGTGCATATAAGTATGGGAGATCACATGCATCTGGGGACAAAAACTTGAGATTCCTCTCTGGTTTCTTTCTGCCAGAAGCAATAAAGCCATCAGTAAATTAATTCAAGTTTGCAGTGCAATATGGTAATTAAAAAGGCCAATGCAGTTTTGATCTGTAGATGCAGACATATTTACATCACAGTGAGACTTTGTACACATCTGATCCTACCACCTCACCTACCTGATGGCATTTACTACCACCTGACCAAGCTCTCATGGAACATCTACCCCCTGGCTGAGATAGTGCTACCTTCATCCCTTCAAATTAATGAATTTGATGGGTATGGGATGGAGATCAGTTGCCTCCTAACCAACTCCAAATATGAAGTTGTATTCCCTTATCTTCCAACTAGAAGCCCAGACCATATTTCCTTTGTGAGCTCGGCTCTCAATGTCTCTTCACCTCATTCCTGATCTTCTGAATCATTTCTTGTTCCTCTGTATGTTGAAACTTGAGAACCTTCACAGCTTTATTCATTTCCCTAAGCAGAAATGACAGATAGTTACTTTTACTTATACATGATAGAAGCTTGAAAGAAAATCAAGAGCCCCAAAGAGTAATGAAGCTAATGTGCTAACTGGGAACCAGCCAAGTCCTTCAATCTGTACTGCCTTCTCTCATTTACCTCACACACACATGTGGAGTGGGGGAAGCAGCACCTAGCATTGTGAACTGCCAAAGAAAGAAATTCTGTCTTCATATTGGTAGGGGTTGGCCCAAGTTGGTCTGAGCTTCAGATGATTGGCAGGACAGTGAGTATAGAATTGTGCAGAAGTGGCAGATTAGAGGGGAGCAAGGAGGCAGGATGGATAATTTTAAATAAAATAAATAAATAAATGGCTTTTAAAAAAATTTAAAATAGGATTTTTTAATTTAAATCAGTTTTTTTGAATCAACAAGTACTAATTTTTTTCCTTAAAAAAACCAAACAGTTACAACTAAATCTCGTCACAAACATGCTAAACATACACTTAGTCTCATAAAAATGAATTAATGGCTGTAGTCTGTCCAGTCTAACTACTAGCTTTTGCTTCTTGAAAGTTCTGGGCTTTCACCATTTTCAGCAGACTAAAATCACATGTGCAAAGAAAGACATAAGCTGGATAGGATTGTTGTTGTTCTGTGCTTATGTGGTGGTGGAGCTGGGCCAAGCAAGGCAGATGAATTAGTTAAAACACTGTCTTAAGGAAAAGACAATATTTAGGAAAGGATGGAGGCAGAGTAGAAAGCACTAGTGGGGTGGACTGGAGAGAAAAAGGGAAGCCATTATTTAGCACACACAGATTCCTATGTTCCCCCACTCTTTTGCCACAGAAAAAATATCATGACTTCTGGGCATAAGGGACACCCTATCTGGTAATATTTTGATAAAATTACTTCATTGGGTAAAAAAGAAAAACATGTCAAGTATAAGTAGTACACGAAGGGGTTGCAGGGCCTAGTTGCAAGAATGAAACATCATAATGAAAACTGCTTATTTGAAGAAAATGATGAGGCTGAAGATGTGACTACAGTCCATCCTCGATTTTTCGGTCCTCGATTTATCAGACTTCGGAAGATTCAGACCATCATAAAAATCATACAGTAAACACTGGGGAAAAAAAACTATTTTTAAGCATAATATTTGTTTGGAGAAAATAACTTCATTAATGCATAAAATAATGTTTTAAACAATTTTGGTACAGTACCATGTCTCAAAAAAGAAACATCCAACCTTCTCCGTTGGTAGTTTCCTGAATGCGGCGAGGCGGCAGCTAGTTCCCTTGTCACATGCGTTCGGATCACGCAGTATAGGCGAAAGTGCGCGTTACGGTATACAGTGCTTTTTGAATATACAGTACTGTAATTCAGTGGTTTTGCAACTTAATAAGGGCCCCAAAAGTGGAAAAGAGTGTAGATAAAGGTAGTAGTAAGCCAAAGAAAGTGCATTTGTCTATTAGTCAAAAGCCTGAATTGCTAGAAAAACTAAACAGAGGGGTTTCAGTAGCACAAGTGTGTGCAGATTATGGTGTTAAGAAACAGACAGTTTCTGACATTAAAAAGAGCAAAGAAAAGCTATTAGAATACAAATCAAAGTATGCAGATGATGTTTCTTTGTCTGGTGGTTCTTTAAGAAAGCATTTGAAATTGCCTACTGACAAAAAACTAGACGAAGTGGTATGGAAATGGTTCATGCAAATGCACACACAAGGCGTTGCTGTTCAAATGCCAGAGATAAAGGAAGCTGCCCTTAGGCTGTCCAAGAAGATGAATCCTGAAACTTCATTCCAAGCCAGTGATGGCTGGGTATGGCGTTTTTGTAGGAGGCATGGCATTTCTTCAAAACGTGTTGCTGGAGAGGCTATGTCTGCTGATCATGATGCTGTTGAGCCATTCAGGAAATTTTTGAATGACCTCATAGCCACGGGAGGATTGTCATTGGCTCAAGTTTATAATGCTGATGAAACTGGTTTGTTTTGGTGTGCTCTTCCTGAAACAACTTTGGCAATGAAGAAAGAAAAGGCTCACCTTGGTAGAAAGAAGGAAAAACAACGGCTATCAGCATTGCTGTGTGCAAACACTAACGGAATGCATCGGCTCAAGAGTGTTGTTGTTGGTACAGCCCGTAATCCACGGGCACTAAAGGACATTATGCATGAGCTTCCTGTCCATTATTATAACTCAGTGAATGCATGGTTCACAAGGGAGATATTTTCAAACCGGTTCCATGAACGTTTCATACCAAAGGTTCGTCAGTACCAGATGGAGGTGCTAAAGCTGAAGGAAGAAGATGTGAAGGCAGTATTATTGTTGAATAATGCCCCTTGTCATTTTGACATTTCCAAACTTCTTAGCAAGTGCAGGAAAATTAAAGTTGTTTATTTGCCAGCAAACACAACATCGTTGATTCAACCTATGGATCAGGGGATCATCCTAGCCACCAAACGACTTTATCGACGACACTTCTTGGCTGAAGTTATGGAGGGTGAAGAAACCTGTGGCCAGAAAACGCTTCAAAACTTGAGATGTTACAATATTAAGTCAGCTATATTCAACTGGGCAGCAGCATGGAAGGAAGTGAAGCAATCAACTGTTGAAAACTGCTGGAAGAAATTGGTCTATAATTTTGAGGCTGAATTTGATTTTGTTGGATTTGAGACTTCAGACTTCCACAGAAATTTCCTTCGTGCTGGTGAAAAAGAAACAACTGAGGAAGCTGTTACAGAATGGTTGGAAATGGACAAAACTGACCAAGGTTATCGTACAATGACAGAAGAGGAGATAGCAACGGCCATCATGGCCGAAGGTGAGACACAGGATGATGGTGGTGATGAAGATGAATCAGTGATTTTCAAGCCAAAACTGTCTGCATGAAGAGAGGCTTCCGACATGCTCATTGATTTCATCAATTACACTGATAATCTTGAAATAAAAAGCCACTACCTGCACATGAGAAATTTAAGGAACCTCATTGTTAAACGCCAGTATGTAAAGAGCCGCCGAACAACTCTTGACACATTCTTTGCAAGGGCCGATCTGTCCTCAGCTCCCAGCACATCCAGCCTTTCAGGCACTTCACACCTTCCTCGGATGGAAGTGTTTGATTCCAACTCAGAGCGAACACACTCTTGAGTCACCACTATACAGTACGACATGGGAAAATTTAAACAAGTCAAGTTTTTTTCTGGCAATGTATTTTTATTTAAAAATATGTTTTTATTTACTGTTTTTATTTACAATACTGTATTTGCTTTATTATCTTTGAACTGCACTGTATGTATGAGTGCATGTACTGTATGTGCAGTATGCATGTTTCAATTACAGCACTGTACAGTACTGACTTTATTTCATTTTATTAGGCACATTACATGTTCATTACACATTATAGTAGGTTATAAAAGTGTTACTGTTATACATTGTGCAGCATACAGCGCCGTAGTAATAAATATTATGCTTAAATTAGGTTTTCAGTTTTCCGGACTTTTGCCAAATTTGGACACCTCCTCCCCCCATATAGTCCGGGAAATCGAGGATGGACTGTATATCTGAAGAATGATGTGGATCCACTCCTTAGAAACTTAATAATTCAGGGAGTTCTGTGGCACTTAAAGACTAACAAATTTATTTATCGTTTGAGCTGTCGTGGGAGAAAATCCCACTTTGTCAGACGCTTTGAAGATGGGGGAACTTACAGAATGGGAGGAAATAAATGGAGGGAAGTGTAAGTCATGGGATCAGGTCACACTGTAACAGCAAATCAGAACAGTTTGACAAAGTGGGATTTTCTCCCATGAAGTGCCACAGGACTCTTTGCTTATCTTGCTAAACTAGACTAACCTGGCTACCCCTTTGGAACTTAAATAATTCACTTTGCAATGCATCATTCTTCAAGACTCTCCCTATACCTTTTAGTGTAAGCGTGATTTAACAAGTAATTTCCCAAGCTGTTTGCTATGTTGGATGATGCTAGGAAAAAAAATTAGCTTGGCTAATTCTTGTGACCTGTTTAATTAGTTTACTAGGTTTAGATCCATCTCCCAAGCATACAGTACAGAAAACTGCAGTATAAAAAATCTAGAGTTGCAGGATGCCACTGAGTGTCATTTTCTTATTTTATATTATATTAACAGGCCTCTTATTTTGGAACATCATGACTACAGACCATAATGGTGCTGCCATAAGTGTGTTCCCTGTTTTACTTTAGCATAACTCTGCTTTCCCAAGGGAACCCCATCCTATACTTGTTCTCTCAAAAAACAGACGTGCTGGTGAGTTCAAAGGGACTACAGCAAAATTAAGTGCAGTCAGTCTTAGCTCTTTTGGTAATTTGGAATTGGATCTTCATCCTTGCTGAAAAAAAATATAAATGCTAATCTGTATAATAGAAGGAGAAGAACTGAGAAGAACAACTATGCAAAATTATTTTTTTAAATTTTGTGTTAGGATCCCCATTAAGCATAAGAGACTGACTGTCTGCAACAACTTCAGAGTCATCCATTGGTACTTTTACCAGCAGTACTTCAACTAAACTTATTTCAGACAATAAAGGAGCAGCAGCATGCAAAAGATTTCAATCATCCACTAAAACCACCACCATGGATTGGGTTAGTGCTAAGGATCAGCAAATACAAACAAGCCACCATAGACAAAAGATTGATCAGTTCATTTATGCCACAAATTCTCCCTTTTGCATTGTTAACAATAAACACGGTTAAGTCCTTACAACCAGGCAACACTCCACCTAGTAGAGCAGACGGTGGTGGAAGGTTGCTAGATACAGTGTACGAGAAGGAACTTGAACAGTGTGCAACAGAAGATGGGGTTCCATAGCTTTCAAAATCAATACATACATCAGGAAATGCCACACAACAGAATATTTAAAAGACGTGGCAGTGAAAGCTGTAATAAACTGTGAACAAAAATTCTATTGTCATATGGTGAGCTTTGTCACAGCCAATGCTGCAAATGTGGCGAAGATGGAAAAGGAAACAGAAGAATGCCCCTTAATACCATATAGCTGCAGTGCCCATCTAATGCATTTTTTAGCCAAAGCCTTAAGTACGTCTTCTCCAGGAATAAAAGAAAATATTGTTGAACTTCAGGGGTGTTGCTGGTGCCTGCCACACAAGGCACATGCCCTGAGTCCCAGCACCAGTGCCTGGGGCAGCGCCTGCCTCTCACAGCCCTGTTCCTGACCTGGGATCTGGGGCTGGGCCACCCGCAGTGGCTCCTGCCTCTCCTGGCCAGGGATTGAGGCCGGGCCACCCATGGAGGCGCCCGCCTTTGTTGGCCCTGTCCCCAGCCAGAGATCCAGGGCCAGGCTGGTGGCGGCAGGAGCCTGATGCCAGATCGGGGCCAGGCACTGGATTGTGACCAGGGAGCGTGGGCCGGGGCCCTGGGTCCGTGCCCCAGGTCTTTCCCTGGGGCAGCAACATTCCTGCTGAAGTTGCAAGATACTTCAATAGTGACCATTCTGCTTCAGCTTCATTGAAGAGAGCAGGAGGATCCAAACTAATTCTCCCTCAAGATGTTCAGTGGAATTCTGTGGTTATTTGTTTTGAACAATTTATTGAGAACTGGCCTGCTCTCATAAAACTTTGTGAAGAAAACTGTGATAAAACAGATGGAGGTATCTTATCCAAAATACCTAATATTGGATTACAGAGGAAAGTGGAGGATATGTTCAGTACACTGAAGCCTATATCCATAGCCTTAAACAAACTTCAGGGAAATTGTTGCTGCATTGTTGATACTGTTGAAATTCAGAAGGCCCTTCAAGAGACACTGAAGAAGGAAATACCTCACCAGAAAGTTAACCTGCAGGGAGTGAAGGCAATAAAAAAGCAAATGCATCATGCAAAACTCCCTCTCATTTTCTTGCAAACATTCTCTGCCCCAGATATAAAGGGATATGTTTAACTTCTAAAGAAGATGCTGCTGCCATGGCATGGTCATCTCAAAATCGCTCCTCAGTTATGACAATCATAATAAATTTCAGGGCTGGAGTGGAACCATTTAAACAGTACGTGTTTTTACTAATGATGTTTTAAGCAAAGTCACTCCCCTGAATTGGTGGAAATCCTTAACCAGACACTTGAAAACAGAGTTCCTTCAGTTGCTGAGTCAACTTTTCACTTATCTGCAGGCACAGAAAGAATATTTTAATTGTTTAGTGTAATTCACTCCAGTGGTATTGCTGGGCCTGGAACCCAAATGTTTTGGGGAGTTCCCCAAGCGAGGTCTGGGAGCTGGGACCAGCAAGGCAATTTTAAATTTCCCATGCTGCTGTGCTCCCAGGCACACAGTCCAGAGCATAGCTGGGCAGGAAATACAAATATTGCCTGTGCAGGAAGGGAGCAGGCTCAGCGTCTGGTGGCTACCCTAGACCTTCATCAGTGAAGAGGCTGAGCTGCTGGGGACTCAGGAGTTGGATGCAGGTTGCGGGGGTAGAAAGGGATTCCGTCTCGGTGTGCGGGCTCTGTGTGTGAGGCCTGGGAGGATGGAATGGGGGCAAAGGCTCAGTGCAAGGGGCGTAGGGCAGATGGAGGAGCACAGGAAGGTGCGCAGGGTTTGGTGCATGGTGCTTAGAGGGCAGGGGAAGGTGCATGGCACCAGGGGAAGAGTGCTGGGGTAATAGGAGGAATTGATTGAGAACCTGTGCCCTGAATCGTTATTCTATGGAGCAGCTCCCCTCTACTGGGAGTTGAAAAAGCAGAAGAACTCCTATTTGTGTTTCAGTCTATGAATAAAAATGACAGCAAGAGTGGAGAAGATGAAAGCTAGTTGTAGAAGTTTAAAGGACAGCGTATGTTTAGTGTTGTGATGACTTGTCTGTTAGAATTAATAAAATTCTAAAATTTGAAAATGAAAAAAAATAGAGTTTAAGAACAGCTGTCAGCCAGCAACTCAGGAGACTGCTGCAATTGCAAATGTGAAACATTTATGTAACATTTAAAATTTAGCTTAATAAAATGTAAGTGCTATTGTGTTTGTGTGGGAGTTAGTTCTTACCATTCCTAATTTATTGCTGATGCATCTGTAGCTTGACACAGATAATGAGTATTATCTACTACTTCCTAAATAAATAACAAACAATTTATCTAAAAAAATTATACAAAGTATACCTTCCTAGATGTTGTAAAATGCTGTATTAAATTACAAATTAACATGAGTTAGTGATCAGATTTGCACTGTCGTTTAAGATATAGGTGAAGAAGAATTAGTGCAAAATTTTGATTTAAATCAATTATTTTCTCTTTGTGAATTAAATAATTTATTTGAATCAATTTGCCCTGCAAGGCGGTAAGATAATCAGCTTTTATGATTCGCTAGGTGCTCCTGGAAGCAGTGTTAGAAAGTCAATACATATATATTTTAAATGATTTAACAAACATATGTAAGGATTTATTTTTTCTCCCTTGGAGTTGGTATAGCAGCAATGCTCTAGCATGGTTTTAGGGAACATGACACTTGGACATAGTTATTCAGATGAGAAGTAAAACTGATGACCTTGACCACTCATGAAGCCCTGCTCCCACTTACATAGATATCACTATGATGTAACTATTGAAGTCAGCAGAGTTAAACTAATGGGAAACTGTAATCAATGAGATCAGAGTAGGACCTCGGTCTTTAATGACCTTTTGCCAGGAGAGAGGTGGGATGGCCAAATTCCACTCAAGGCAAGAATTCTCAAACATTTTCCAGAACATGGACCACAAAGACAGATTGTCCTATGATCCTTCCTTTGCTGTTTGGGAACTCAGAACTACTGGGACCATTCTTTCCATGGAAAAACCATCAATATTGGGATGTCCTTTTTGCTTCATTTATTGTTGGGCAGTAGCTGACATCATGTGACCTGCCAGCTCTTCCCAGGCCATCAGCAAGTGTTCCATGAAGCACAATCCAAAAATCTCCTTTGAAAAGATATGTTCAGATGGAGAAGTCCTGCTCAATCCTCCCTACCTGATTAAGGCATCCAACATCAAGTGTGGATTGGGAGTAGGGGAGACAAGCTGCATGAGAGAAGATGGTACCATGGAGCTATTTCCTGCTTGCAGAAGTATTAGTAGGTATCACTTCTAAAACTTTCATGAAGTGGGTAGGGGGAGATTGAATAGCGATGTGACAACACTTGCACCTCCTTTCATCTTCCCCCTCCCCCAGCTAGCAAACCTCAATTGCTTTGAAAGCTAGGTTCTGGAGACATAAGAGAGGGCTTAATGGGTGGAGGTGACCAAATTAGTCTTTAGAAACCCCATAGCAATTCACCAAAGGAGCTTCTTGGGAGAAATTATATCTTGCACTGTCCCTGCTGTGTTGTGAGTGCACAATGTTTATTAGGAAAGAAAGCAGCATCGCTCAGAAGAAAGAAGGGCACAGTGCAATGCTCAGAGGAGTATCCACTAATAAAAACCAAAATGAGAGTGACACTTATTTCATTCTGAGCGTGTTTTCCTTTTGGAGTCTAACTACTTACTCTCTGACAATCTCGTTTGGCTCCAGAATCAACCTCTCCAGTAAAATGGCACGAACACTTTCATCCTGCAGCTGGAGAGTGATGATGCTGCGACAGGCCTCACTTCGTACTCCAGGCTCCTCCTCATGGTGAACAGCCCAAAGAAGATGATGTTTTAGCTGTGGGGTCACATGACCTATTTGGCCTAGTGCTGCCAGAAAAAGAGATCACAAGTTTTTTTTATTGCTTCAATTATTTCATGCTTGAGTTTGCTTGCATTAACTGATGTGCTTCTTTCTATTTATTGGGACTCCAAACAGCTTTCTGCCCACAGAAATTTAGCCATAGCTTTTGCAGAACAGAGCAGAAGAAACCTCCAACACGTAACTAATACACATGCTACAGACAAATGTAAAAAAACCCACCCACCACCTCCCAGTATGTTTTGTCAATTGGAGAGTCTTTGCTAACCTTTGTAGCAATCAGATTATATCCAGAAACATAGCATTTGATATACTCATTTAAGTCTTATACTCACTACAAATATTATTACCATCATAACCATATCCCATTCTTTTTAGAAATCCAGTCATCGGTTGATTTGTTCACAGATGATGGCATCAAAGTCTACAAGATTCTAGGGTGCTGAAAGTAACATTTTAAAATATTTGTTCTATATTTATTGCTTTCTAATTTATTGAGTGACTGTGCTTTGGGAAGGAAGCACTAAGAAAGACATCGTGTAATACAATAGGATGCAAATAATACTAAATAAGATGTACAGATAGAGAAAATTGGGTGATCTGGGGACATGTAATTATACCTTTGACACTATGTTTACAAGTCAAAAGGCTCAGCATCCAGAGTGTCTAAAAATTGCATCTAGAGCAATCATAACAATATGTGTGCATGTGCATGTTATGCCTAGAAAGGAAGGATTTTTAAGTGGTTATGGCAATAGCCTAGGATCAGTCCCAGAATGAGAGGTTCTGGCACCCAGGGCAAGCAGCCCCAAAGGTGCCCTCCACCAACCTGGGCCCCAATCCAGCCTGGGGCTCCCCACCGCCTTCCTGTGGTGGCTGGAGATGAATCCAGCTCCCTGCTGCCTTTTCACAGAGGCTGGAGCAGCAGGGAACTGGATCCAGCCCCAGTCGCTGCAGGAAGTACGCTGGGAAGGTGGCTGGGGATGAAACCAGCTCCTTGCTGTGCCAGCTGCTGCCAAAAGGTGGCAGGGAGCCAGATCTGTCCCCTGTGCCCTCTAAAATTCAGTGCCTGGGGCTTTGCCCTGATCACCCCGCCCTAGTTACAGCTCTGCCTGGGATTAAGGAGATCTGGATTCAACCACTTGCTCTGCCACAGACTTTGTGTGTAACTGAACAAATCACTTAGCCTCTCTGTGCCAGTGCTGTGAAAATAAAGGCATTCAGAACTGTGAGGCACTCAGATATGGTAGTGGAGGCTCATTGTATACTTAGGACAGGGAGATGTATGAGCCACAGATCACTGCAAACCCATAGAAAAAACCCACAGTTATCGTGGAACTGTCCTACCTGGTATGAAGGATTGCACATTCTGTAGGTTTTGTCAGGCCTGTAACTACAGCTGGGTGAAAGGGGCTTTGCCCCGGCCACCAATTTAAAAGGGCGCTGCGGGGAAGCCATCGCCCTTGGTGCCTCTGGCTGCGGCAGGGAAGCAATCCCCCCTGCCAGCTCCTGGCATGGCAGGGGGAAGCAATCGCCCCTGCTGGCTCTGGCAGTGGCAGGGAAGCTATCACCCCTGCCAGTTCTGTCTGCGGCAGGGAGAAGCGATCCCTAACGGCCAGAGGCAGCCTTAGGCAATTGGGGGCCCTAAGCAAAGGCCCATTGTGCGGCCCCCTAAAGGGCCCACTATCGGCCCCCACTGCTACCTTCCCTGTGGCCCCAGTCCCCCTTTCACCCTTAACTGCCCCATATCACCCCCCAGGCAATGTTCCCTCTAAGATCCACCAGCAGCTGAGCAACTCCTGTTGCTCGCTGCACGGGCCCCCCACCCCCCACGCGGGCCCGGTCCTGGCGCCCCCCCCGCGGACCTGATCCTGGCGCCCCCCCCCGCTCCCCTGGGAACCCCCCCAGCCTGCCCAGCCCCTCCCCACAATCTTACCCTGCATGGCCCTGCCACAGCTCCTGGGGCCAGAGAAGCACTAACGGAGCATGCTCAGATATTCTGGGCATGCTCCGTTAGAGCCTCTCTCGGCGGGAGTTTTAATAACTCCCTGCCCCACAGGAGCTCTGAGCAGGACCTCTGGCTGCCGGCCCTGCACGGCCGGCAGCCTTCCCTGTGGGGGGGGGGGGGGGCTGTGGCAGGCTGCGCAGCCACGCAGCTTAGAGGGAACACTGCCCCCAGGACTCCTTGTTTGTTTTGCTGAATCAAACTAACATGATTATCTCTCTAGAACTTGTAAATTATTCTTGAGTATGGTATTTTTAAAGATCTTCCCATCAAGAAGCTTGTAAGGTGATCATCTTTCACTCAGCATAAATCAGCTAATGCTGAACTACAAAGTTAAAGTGAACACTTTAAATTTTTCTAAAAAGTATGAGCATGCATTAATAAATAAGAAGTGATGGCTCAAAAATAACTAAAATACCACATTTAAAATTTTGGCAGTCAAATCTTACAAATTTTTCATATAGGCTTGGATTTATGTGCCCTAGAGACATTTAATACAAATAATTATAATAAATAAAAATAAGTGAAAAGGAAGTTTCTAGTGTGTAGCTATAAATGAAAAACACCAAATTTCAATGAAATTCTCTGAAGTATTCAAGTTTATAAAACTCTGGCCCCTCAAAAATATTAACTAGTAAGTACAAAAGAAGCTAAAAAATTACTTATCAAAAGAAAGACGTACAGCACAGACATCAAACACAGGTGTAATGATTGCCTAAGGGAAGCACTGTATTTAGATATAGCAGCCTATATGGACCTAACTGGTAACCTGAGCTAAAAAAAAGCAGGAGTAAAGGTTATCACAAAGTCAAAGGAAAAGGCAAAAGAACAGGTAAAAAAGAAAAAGGCAGTATTTCACAAAATTAATAAATGGCCACACTGAGGAATTAAAAGTTGAGGCCACTGGAAAAGTTCCTGCTGATGTGCTGTCTATTACTTGCTCCTGCTTTTTTTGCATGTCAATGTGCAGGTGATGGGCAGAGAATGGTGAAATCTGCATTTCAGATGAAGAACAGATCCTAATGATAGCTTGCCTTGATCAGCCAAGAGTGAAAAGTGCTTAGGCTTCCAGCCCTACTAGCTCTGCTAGATGAGAATAATTTCTATATTTTTCTATGTTTTCATTTCTGTCTACCAAATTGAAGATGGGGCCCCTTATTGCTTGGGGCCCTAGGCGGCCGCCTGCTTTGCCTACCCCAAAAGCCGACACTGCCAATAGTGGCCAGAGCTGGCAGGGGTGATTGCTTCCCTGCTGCAGCCAGAGCCAGCAGCAGGGGTCTCTTCTCCCTGCCATGGCAGAGTAGGGACTCCCATTGCTGCCTCTGGCCATGGCAGGGAAGCGATCCCCCCTTCTTGCTCTGGCTGTGGGGGGATCGCTTCCCCCTGTCATAGTCAGAGGCACCAGGGAGGATTGCTTCTCTGCCATGGCCAGAGGTGGCGGGGGGAGGGGGTGGTCCCTTCTCCCTGTGGTGGCAGGGTAGGGACTTCCATTGCTGGCTCTGGCCATGGCAAGGAAGGTCACAACCCCTCTCCCCACTGCTGTATAGATGGGCCCCAGATCGGGGCCGGGAGGTACCTTTGGGGCTGCTTGCCCCGGGCGCCAGAACCCCTAGTTATGGCCTTGGTTTTTGTTCCCTCACAGCTCTGTGGATCTTGCTAGCTCACATAAGGAAGGGACCCATTCTTCAGTGTGGAAATAGTTTTCCTGCAGGGATTGCTGCTGCTCTCCCTAGCAGCTGCCTTTGCCCTAGTGCATGGGTGTCAAACTCATTTGCTATGATGGGCCAGATTTGACCTAAATGTACTTCAAGTGGGTTGTACATACCATAAATCAAAATATGAGGGCCTACACTCTCATAGCATTGCAGAGTGCTGTGCATGGGTTAAAGGAAGGGGGAATGCCTGGGAACGGTGTTCTGGGACCCCCTGTTTTTAGGGGAACAGCATTGCAGGCCCCCCTGAAATAGGGGAACGCATTGGAACGCTGCATTTGGGGGACCCCTAAAAATAGAGGAATGTGCCAGAATGCAGTGTTCCGGTGCGTTTACCCCAGGGCCAGCTGAGGGAAGGGACTGAGGGCTGGGGTGAGCCCGGCCACCCCTCCTCCCCTTTCCCGGTGCCTGCACTGGCCCCACACTTTCCTGCTGGGTCCAGGCAGTGCACACGGCCCGGACCCAGTCTCCAGCCCATGTCCCTCTCGCTGGTGCCGCATCCTCCCTGCCCCCAGCCTGGCTCCTTGGTCATGTCAGCAACATGGATAAGGGGTTGCGGGGGGGTTGGGGACAGGCAGGCTGCCAGTGTGGAAAGTGTGGGGGGTGGGAAAAAGGGGTCATGATGGTGGACTGGGGAGGTGTGGAGGAGGTTGGGAGCCTGAAGGGGTTGCAGTGAAGATGGGGGAGGTGGGGGGTTAGGAGGGCTGCAGTGGGGACATGGGGACAGGGAGCTTAGGGAATGGGGATTGGGGCTAAGGAGGACTTGGGGAAGGAGGGATCTGATGGGCGGTAGGCATTTTGGGGGCAGTAGCTGGGGTGGGAGGCAGGCACTTGTGGGGCAATAGTTGGGGTGGGGAACAGGCATTTTGGGGCACTAGCTGTGGTGTGTGAAGGGGCCCTGGACCTGCAGGAAAGGGGCCCATAAATTTAGGAGGGTTCCAGGGCCCGCCAAATTATACTTTAACCTCTGGTGCTGTGTGTGTGAGACTGTGCTTCGTAATACCATGCTCTCTCCCTAACAGAGAGAGAGGGTGGTTTCACAGTATAGCGGAGCGCAATCTTGCATACTCAGAGCTCCACAGAGTTGAAAGAGCTGGCACCAGCTTTGTGGCAGCACAGAGCACTGGGTATGCAAAACTGTGCTCAATGATACCATGAAACCACCCTCTCTCTGTTAGGGAGACAGTATAGTCTCACAGAATGCAGTCATGGGCTGGATGGAAGAGGTTCATGGGCTGTATCCAGCCTGTGGGTTGCATGTCTCACACCCCTGTCCTAGGGTTAGCTTCTTTCTGATGCTGGTGTTGAATACTCTTCTGCACTGAGGACTAACTGAAGTTTTTTAAAAATATATTGTGGGCTCATGTTGTAACTCTAACAACCTGCAGAAAATCCAACCTGCACTGCATATCACAAATGTATGGCTCATCATGGCCAAGGATTGGCAGTGATCTTCTAACTAGTGTGTAGTAGAAGTTTTTTGGGGGGCGTGGGGGGAGCTGTAGCTCTTTGAATCTCCAGTATTAATAAGGAGCCCTAGGCTGCAAACTGATTTGACAATCTGGAGACAGACACCCTCAGCTGAGGGGGTGGCATACTAACTTTTTCACAATGTTTCCTTCTATGCAATATCACCTCCATCTTGCCTAGGCTCAGCTTCAGCCAGCTGCGTTTTAGTTTGGCATTGGGATAGTTGCAGTATGGTGCTATTTGCATCAACATGAAGGCAGTGTAGAGCAGGGTTCTTCCTGTGCATTATGGCTGGTGAGACCTGACACCATAGATCTTTGTGCTTCCCCTTGGTTTCATGTAATGATAGAAGAAAGAGGAGAATAGAAACCTGAGGAACCCCACAGGTGAGCATTCTAGAATTGGAGGAACAATTGTTCACCACTATTTTTTGGGACGTATCCGAAACAAAGGGAAGCTGCAAATTCTCTTTGTCTGTTTCCCCATCTATAAAATGGAGGTAACACTTGTGTTATATGAGAGTTGCAAGCAGGGCCAGCTCAAAGAGTTGTGGTACCCTGAGCCTGCTTTTGCTTTTGTGCTCAGGGAGTCAGGGGGTGCAGAACCTGGCTTCCACTCTGGGCTGGCTCACCCCACCCCCAGGATGGGGAACAGCTGGCCCAGGGGCAGAGCAGGTCAGCCCAGAGGCAAGGCTCTGCTCTCCTGCCACTCCCCTGGGTCGACTGTTTCACCTTAGGGGCAGGGAGGGCCAGCCCAGAGGCAAGGTGAGAGAGTGACGTCTAACCTTGGGCTGGCCTGCTCTGCCCCCAGGGGCGGAGTGGCTGGCTGGCTCAGGGGAGGGTTGGGAGTATGGGGTCCAGCTTCTGGCCTGGACTGCCCCACCCACGGTGCCCTTATACTTCAGCACCCTGATCCAGTGCCACACTGGCTCATCCTTAGAGCCAGCCCTGGTTGCAAGACTTGTTCAACATTTGTTGTATATATTTAGGATCTGGGCCTTAAAGTTCCTAACAATGTCATTGGGAGTTAGGAGCTTAAATACCTTTGAGGATCTGGATCAAAGCTTCTCAGAGGAACGCTGACATAGAAGTACGAAGGATACTGTCCAGGGGCATCGCTGCCCCGGGGAAGGACCCGGGGCACCGGCCCAGGCCCCACTCCTGACCACAGGCCACGCCCCCGGCCAGGGACAGGGCCAGGAGCCGCAGCCGCAGCTGCTGGGCTACCCGGCCTTAGAAGGGGCCGGAATTGGACGGCCAGGCCCTGGATCTCCAGCTGGAGACCGGGAGAGGCAGGGGCCCCACAGGACCCATGGCACTGGTGCCGGGATTCGGGGCACAGGCCCCATGTGCCAGGCGCCAGTGATGCCCCTGATACTGTCATTCATATTGCTTTCTATTCTGGCACACACAAAGTTTAGAATTCTCACCCAGCAATAATGTTGCTTTCTCAAGTCAAAGTACTTTTAAAACCCCAAATAAATCAACCCAAGTCTTCTCATGATGTTCTAAACCACTTTAAAACCTTCACAGGTGGGGACGAAAGAGGATGCAAAGCAGACTGAGTTCATTTGCTGCACTGAATCCTGGTTCTTAAAAATTGATTTTTTAAGGAATTTGGGGTTGCTACTTGGTCCAATTTGCAAATCCACCTGTAAAGGAGCTTTTTCTCCTGGTGTGGGCTCTATGAAAGTAGTTACATTTAACATGTTAACAGTTACTATTTGCTGGTCATGTAGTGGATGTTCAGAATTTGTGTCCTTGGTTAGATTAGTATTTTGTTTCAAAGACACTACCATAGTATTTCTATTACCATTAGATTTGCTATCTGTTCACATGAGCCGTGTCTGACATGAAACTTACAGATTTCATACTCTGTAATATCATTTAAAGAACTAAAATATTAAAACCCTCACTATAAAGAAAAACATCAAATTAAGGCAATGTGTCTCTGCAACTAACTCCACTACCTCTGATTGCAAAAGCCTTGATCTTCCAATTGGGGTCCATCTGCATCATCTTAAAGAGGCACATTAGCACCTGAGGTGGAAGGGTACAACTGTTAGTAAGTAGCATCATGGTGCTTTATTATTTATTAGGAATGTACACATTTTTGGTACCCTACTGGGTGTGACCCAAACCAAATAATGAACAAATCACTGCCATAAAGTGCTAACAGGCTAGCGGCACCAGTAAAAACAATACAGACAGAACACATGTAGGGTCATACACAGGATAGGCTATGGTCATTATACCTGAAATGTTTCAGGGAAAAGGTGTGATTCTGGAAGTCTGGGACATGGGTTAAGAGGGAGGAAAGAGCCCATTAATTTGGAATCTTGGTGTAATTATACTAGTGATGTGAAATTAGATATGGGAGTGGTTAGAAGGAGGGATTCTAACAGTAGGAGATGTTGATGTGGAGAGAAGAGCCAGGAGCCCCCTCCAAAGAGGTTGCATTGCAGAGCCATACCAAGTTTATGTTAATAAGGGATGGGAAGCAATGTGGCTCCATAAATGTTTTAATCTCTTCAGGCAGTCACTAACTCCAAGCAAAGGCCTCCACAACCCTTCAAATGGGGCACTGCTTCCTGCAGAATCCAGTACTGTTTGGATGGTGGTAGAATTACCAGTCTCATTTATTTTCTCTTTTTTTTATTTACAGTGGAAGGCCACCGCATCCATTTGATTTTCTAGCAGGGCATGTACATAGTGTACCAAGAGCCTCTCTCCAGGCTTCTGCTCCTGGTTCTAAGCAGGGGCTGTAGAAATGAATGCAGATATGAAAAAAATGATGATTCTGAAAGTTAATCAAACCTTCCAAGCTTCACACAAGTTCCAGTTTCATTAGAATTCTGGATGGAGGTTTGTGTAGGTGGAGTGAGAGGAGGCAGTTCTTTTTGGTACAAAGAGTTTCATTGTCTCCTTGATCCATTTTATGTAAATGTGCACAGACTTCCAGCATTCATATTCCTGCCCAGTATTTTGGAGATACATGGGTTTTTTTAAATCCAAATGGAAAGAAATAGCCACAACCTACAATAATGTAACTGTTTAGCACCATCATTCCACCTCATTTTGTAAGCTAGAAATTATCAAAAGTGAGTAATGCATGTAAGTACATACCATCTTGAACAGAGGACATGCAAATTAGAAATAACATCAAAAAAGGAAACACTGTTTTTCCTTTGCGTTCAGGCTCTTTATCTGGTCTTTTTTTTTCTTTTTTTTTTTTTTAATTTAAACACACTACTTACCATCTCATCTTTGATCCTGAGTGCTCCAGCAGTAAGACAAGCTTCCTTCCGGACTGCAGCAAAGTCATTGGAGAAGCACTGAAGGAAGCCAGGGAACAATTTCGCTGTCATAAGCTGTAGCCAGCCAATCAGTGAGAGAGCTTCCACTTTCATCCGACAATCTCCTCTGTTCAGCTTCACCCTGACACCACAAACGAGTTCTGAGTAAGCAACTGCTGGGCCTGGGCTGCATAGTCTAGGGCAGTGGTTCTCAACCTTTTGCAGGTCGCAACACACTTGGTGCAGGGCCGTCCCTAGGTGGGTGTGAGGCCCTGGGCGAATCGCCCTCTGCAGGGCCCCCACTAAGCCCCCTCCTGGCACTGGGGGTCAGGGCAGGCCAGCCCAGTGGAGGGGCAGGCCCCTGCGCTGGCCATCCCATGCCGGAGACCGGGCGAGCTGGAGAAAAGTGGCAGCCCAATTCAGCGCTACCAGTCAGTCCCCGCCCCCCCACTATATGCGCTCCTTTTAGCTGTGCCCGAGCGGGGGGGGGGGGCAGCACAGCTGGGGGGATGCCTCCCACTCCCTCTCCACTGCTCTGGCATGGAGCTGAAAGCAGTGCACATGGCTGGGGGGGGGGGTGCTGCTGTTTCTCTCCCCACCCCCCAGCTGCAGTGCAGGCCCGATTGCGCAGGTGCTACATTCCGCGTGGTGCTGGGCCTGATCCTTCCTCCAGCCAGCCCTGCGGGGCCCACCAAAGTGCAGGGCCCTGGGCGGCAGCCGCTCTCACCCTACCCTAAGGACGGTCCTGACTTGGTGGCATATTGCAACCCTACAGGACACACCAGCCCTGTGCACCACTCCCCCAGCTCAAATCCATCCCTCTCCTGGCTGTCTGTGACACACTTACCATTGTGTGGTGACACACTGATGTGTCCCAAAAGAGTGGCTGAGAATCACTGGGCTAGGGAGAGGCACTCAAAGATGGAAGGATTATCCTGACTGCACAGAGCTACTGAGACTCTTTACTCTGTCCTTGCAAGTTTCTCTCTGCTTTATTGCTCATTTTTAAAAAAAGGCTTGAAGGCTCAGCCTTTTAGTCCCACTGTAATGAGCCCCAGCACTCCACAGGTCACTCTGTGTAACAGACCTGTATTTAATTCTTCACATAGATCCCAGCTTTCACAGTGGTTATGCACAGTGTGAATGTTCGCAGACTCTCTACTGAAGGCAAGTGTCCTCTCTGAGTACAGAAGGACTGCTTACACCCATACAGGCTAACCCACCAATAAGTTGGACAGACCCTATCATTTTGTAAGATAGAAATTAATAAAAAGCCCAACTCTTTTCAGCCACTGACCAATGATTTATCTAGGCTTCAGTGTTGCCTTGGGTCCCATAGTTTTCTCTTCAACCACTGGATTAGTTATTTCCCAACCCTACCATGCTTACCTACTGGAGTGGTAAGTGTATCAGTTTCACTGATTTACAATACTTGGTCCTACTACAGAGTAAGCTGAAATTTTAATATAAATATCTTATGCACAAATATATACAGTAAATGCCTTCCCATGAGAGTTCCTAGGTAAAGTCAAGAATAGACGTACATGTTTTTGTGCATGAAAATGGATGTGTTTGCAACTGTTATAGCTGTAATTGTAGTTAAAGAAGACCCTAAATACAGTATGCATTTGAAAGCACGGCTACTGTCATAAATTAGGATTGCAGAATACAGCATAATTCCAAATTTTATAGTGCTGTAGCAGCCCCTGGTGGTCTATTACTAATCTAATATCTAACTAGGTTCCACCATTTAGCAAAGGAAGTATTAATCCAGTTGTTGCTCAGTATTGCTACACTGATGGCAAAAGTGACCATGAAATTTGGGTGATGACAGTACACACCTCCACTTCATCAAAGTAAAGCCACTAAGATAGTTAACTCTCACCTGAGCTGGTCATGGACTTCCTTCCCCAGCTTCATCTGCCCAAGTGCCAGGGCAGCTGCCTGGCGCACCTCCCTGTGCCAGTCATTCCACATCAGCTGGGCAAGCTTGTTCTTCAGATCCTATACACAAGGTCACAAGAGCTGAGGCTGACTCACTGAAACATTAAGCAGCCATTGACTTTGATTCCAAAGACTCCACTTTAGAATGGGATTTTTAAAGGGGCTCAGCACATGCCTAATTCTGCTGCCACTGAAAGGAATCTCAAAACTCATAGTGGTCTCATCTTGTTCTCACTGAAGTCAGTGGGATTTTTACCATTGACTTCAGAGGAAGCAAATTAGGCCAACATTATATGCTTTACAAACCCCACCCTTAATGTAGTCTTCCAACAGTATGTGTTGTATCTGTCTTGACTGATAACTAGAAACTGCTGGTTAAGTTCCACCATAAAAAAATTCTTCTGCAGTTGATTAATCTTGTTCTAAGTTAGAATGGGGTTGTGGCCACATTTTATTTATTTACAAATTTTGAAAACTATACCTATCACAGAAGTCTTTAAGCATTAGGTAAAAAGAAAACTGGTTAGAAATTTTCAAAGTGTTTTTTTTTTAAATATTTAAAAATATATATATACTTAAATGTAGACTTTTTAAAATATGTAAGTATACTTTTATTGAAAAAGCCACAGTAACTTGCTTTAGCAACACAAATCAATCTGTACCAAAAAAAAAAAATGAAGAATTAATCACCATTCCTGTTACAATGAACATGCTTTTATGAAATTAAATCTGAGTTCACCTCTTCAAAGGACTGCATAAAAAATAAGAAGGGTTAGATATACACATAACTATACCCTTGCAATGGAATTATTATTTATCTGTATTACCCCCAGTGCCTTAGAGCCCTAGGCATGGACCAGGACACCATTGCTATATGCTGAACAGATAGAGTTCTCGTTTGTGCTAATGCAGTAATTCAGTTCAGAATTGCAAAGCCTTTCTTATGCAATTAGTTCATAAATTAAAGCAAAAAGAATCAACAACACTTTCTCTGAAATCATGTTGAGGAAAGTCATAACAAGAAATGTTGTCTATTTTACAACAAACAAAGAAAACTATTGCTTGGGGCTCTTTCTGGCACCTTACTGCTTCTGATCT
This sequence comes from Podocnemis expansa, assembly GCA_007922195.1. Taxonomy (NCBI): domain Eukaryota; kingdom Metazoa; phylum Chordata; order Testudines; family Podocnemididae; genus Podocnemis; species Podocnemis expansa. Next base: position 88,292,697 of record ML681963.1, on the reverse strand, counting down.
GAGTGGAAAACACTGGGGCGGAAGTAGGCGTTTTCCCTTCACACCTGTCAACAGTAGCATATTGTGTTTTGTTGGTCTGGCCATCAAACATGCTGGCTTGCTGTCTAAACACCCTAGTGTAAGTGATCCTTTAACAGGAGATCACATTGCTACCATCTTAATAGGTACCAGCTCTACTCTCCAGGTTTAGCTCTAAGGGCGGAGCTGAGCCCTTTGCAGCTTGATCTCCAGAGCACAAGATGTGCCACACCAGTGTTTGGGCCTCTTTGACAGAAATTTGCTACAGGAATTGACAATGTAGGTTTCCAGGGACAGTGTAGGAAAGCCTTCCCATGTTGCCAGTAGGTGGCACATTTTGTTGGTGGAGAGGAGAGGAATTACTCATGTATCCAGTCTACTCTGTAGTTGTGAAAGCATGAGGGGAAAATTCCTAAAGAGCTGCAATTTGCTAACATTTAGACTTTTAAAGTTACTTATCTCTAGGGGGCTTGAGGTGAGACTTACCTGGCTGACATATCCACGGATACGAGAGACAGTCCTGCAGGCCAAAATCCGATCTTTCCACTGGCAGCTGTTCAGTTTGGCTGCTAGTAGGGAATAAACCAAGCTCTGGAAGAGGGTGAAACTGTTTCAAACAGTGCATGGTAAAGCAAACACAGTAGGAATTAGCATAGCACCAGATGATCACAAGGGACAAGGCAGTAGAGAGGGCACAGGCTCATCCAGAACGGTCAAGGACTGCCCACATTATTTTACAAAAATGTTGTTTTATGCTGTTTTACCTAGGGCCATTCACGGACCTTTGGTTGACTAGAGAGGGAAGGCTTTTACGATGCACTATATAGAAAAATATCATCTAATAAAAAAATCACAATAAAACCATCATGACAGATGAGAAGAGGATTTTGCCTTCTCTAGAAGGACAAAAGTGAGGGCAATGAAAGAGGGTTAAGATTTTGATAGACTCTCTTTTATTGTAGAGGCAGCATTGTGGCCAGAGCTCATAGACAGCTGGGGAAGGAAACAATTAAACTTTGTGCCTTTTAGGGCCTGGCCACCTGGGAAAGAAGGGCAGCAGAAACCCTTGCTGTGGGAAGTGACAGATGGATAAATAAAAACATGGTTTTTAAAAAATTTTAATTTACTTTTATCTTTACCGTATTTTCCTAGTCACTAGTATATTAAATTAAATGAAGACCCAAGAGACAAGTTGCTTCTGCCCTCAAATGACTGAGGCTACAATCTACATTGCACACCTCTTGCAGCAGTGTATAGGCTATGCATAACTGTATGCCATAGTGAAAAGCAGGCTGCATCCACACTGTGATATGTAGCTACACATGCCAGTGAAAAGCTCTGGCAGTGGAGAGACAGCAGGGAAGGGCTCATGATTGTGGAGTTACCAGAGCCTTCCCCATTGCCCAAGTCTTTCCCTGTGACAGGGCAAGGCTCTGGCAGTTCCCTGAGTGGGGAAAGACTCCAAAAGTGGGGAAGCGGCAGGACACTACACAGCTAAAAATGGCAGTGTAGACAGGGGATGCACAGCCTGGGCAAATGGAGAGTCTTGGAAAGTGCCTATTTGGGTACTTATCCACAGAGTTCTTTACTCACCAAAGCACTGCCTCACCATCTACACAGCAATTTATACCCATGCTTGAAGAGGGCATGCAGTGTATCTCCTCTACACACCACTGAAAACAGCATGCAGTGTAGACATACCCTGAGAAGACTTGAAATAGTGCTTTGAATAAAGTAAGAAATAAACCAAAGTAGAACAGACTCTGTCCAGTCATTTCTTTTCAGGGCAAGGAGTTAAGAGATACACAAATCTTCTGCTGGACTTCTGCATGGGTGAATTTCACCCAGAAAGAGACAGAGTCAGGAGGCAGGGCTGCTCCCAACCAAACAGATCCTTCTTCTCTTTCTCTAGTGCCTCCTGCCTCACCAGTGACGGTACCTACTGTGCGTTCACTGAGCTGACTTAGTAGAAGACACGCCTGCTCCTCTGTGGTGTTGTCGCTCTTATCAAACAGCTGGGAAAGGATCTTCTTTACTACAGGGAACATGACAATGCCTTCCAGTGCCAGGCACTGTGCTGCTGCCCAGCTGTCTGCAGAATTGCCTACCAACAAGGAGAAAGAGAGAAATTTACTGGATACATAATGTCCATGCTCTTGCCACAGCACTTTGTTTATTACATCTCAACACACTGAGAGCTGAATCCCTCAGCCTTGTATAAGACCCCAAGTTTGGGTGAAGCACCAGATGCTCAAAGTCAGTGTCTGCAGAGTTGGCAAGCAAATTCATGATAAGGGTGTAAATATCATATGATACCCACTGACCCCAGAAGGCTGACTAAGCAACTCTGATGTGCTCCCAATGGAGATGTGTCCTATGAGGTACAGCGAAATGAAGCCTCTTATTGGGTGACAGAAAGTGTTGCGCGGGTTACGAGAAGTTATGGTGTGGGGGAATTGTATGTGATCCTCTATCTGATATGAAAACTCACACTGGGAGAGAGGAAGGAGGGAGTTATGCCACATGGTGTACGTCTTGCCTTCTGGCAATGATATCATGATTCCTAGGGTGTGTCAGAACCAACCTTGAATGAATCCTTGTTGCTAAACTGCTTTGCAAATGATAAGCCTGTAGAAATCCAGTAACAGGTCGACATCTTGGCCCATACGCTAAGTTTTCCACCAGTGTCAGAAGGTAAATGGGCTTCTCCCCCAGGTAAACATCAATGCTAACTGCTTTGCCCATCACCAGGAAGGAGTGCTCTGGGAGCTAGTAGCCAGGATTTCCCATTTTCATTGCTGGCTCTGTTCATAACTGTTCTGGACCTTTGTAAGCTCTGTACCTGTTTACGCTTCAATAAATGGGACTGTTATTTACCAGCCTCAGAGAGGTATTGTGAATGTTGTTCATAAACGTTTGCAAAGCATTCTGAAATCTTGTGCTTAAAGATACTAGGTAAACACAAAGAATTGCTGTGGATTGGTCTAAACCAGGGGTGGCCAAACTTATGGAACTCAAGTGCCACACAAGTCGATTATTAAAACTTTGAGAGCCGCACTGAGGTGTATAACCACATATTTGTACCTACTCCAAAATTACTAAGCTTAAAATTCATTGCGCACTTTAATTTTATCGTAAAAATAGGGCAAATATTGATCCTCCTAATGTCAGATACTAATAATTATTTAAGGTTACCATGAAACTAGGCCTATACAGTAAAAACTTAGTTGTCGCTAGATGTAGAACACTACAGGCTTGTGGCGTTTTTTTAAAATCTGGGCAGTAACTTGTCAGTGCAGCAGGTAAAAGCTCTCTGAGATGCTGATCTCTCAGTATTGCACAATGTTTTGAATTTCATTGTGGAATATGATGCTTCACAGCAGCAAGTTGTGCCAAAAATTGAAAGTAATGTGTGTTCAGCTGTATACTTTTCTCCTTTGTATTTTCATTTCTCAGTATTCCACATCATGTTTAGGACTTGTAAAACAACTAGTTTTAACAACTAGTACGCTGCAATAGGGCCTATGAGAAAATCTAAACATGCTATGGCTTCTCTGACAATGTCATGCTTCCCTTCCCCACCCCCGCTGCCACTTCCCTGCCGTCTCCTACCATGTCCTGCTTCTCTACTCTCCCCAACTGTGCCGCATTTCTGCACCCCACCACACCCCAGCCCTGACCACGCTCCCACTTCCCTGCCAACCTTTCCACCAATAAACTTTTTCACTAGAATACTCATGGACAGTGAAACGAAAAGATCTGAGGACTCAATCAGAAACAATTAATTTTAAAATGAAAGTAATAGTAAGGGAAAACACTGCTCTCATCTTAATCCTGTGAAGAGATGCACACGCGGACACCTTTTCAACTGTTCAGAATCACAACAGATCAATGAGAATTTATGGGGACAAAAAGTGCAAGCTCAGAGCCTGTTTCAGTAAGTGCTTTGGAGTCCATGCACAGAAGATATTATGAAAAAAATCCCATTGAGTTTATTCAGTTTGGGGTCAGGACCTGTATAAATTCTAAATATCAATATTTGGTTTTTATAATACAAAGTAAAATCTTTATTGGTGAGAGATTTTTTTTTCAGAAAATTTACAACACAATTTTCCATCCTCAGCCCTTCACAACAATTACCCTCTTGTCTAATGGGCCTAGATACCCATAGAGTCATTCATGAAGACTGCACTGAAATATAAATGGATTTTGACTACTGGTATACAACAAAGGAAAAATAATACATGTTAAATGCTATTTAATCAGTGGAAGTACAGTGCTGCTATTGAACTTTGCAGTGAATGTAAATTATCTTGGTAATCGACTTAGTTATATTAATTAAAATTTTCTTATAAAATAAATGTACTAGCAGTTCCTTCTGCAAACAGATGACATGCTGATGTCGCAGGCATATTTGTTCAATGGACTTAAGGAATTTTTTTTCTAAAGCCAGTTTTCAGTAGTGGTGGTCTATCCTAAGTCTAAATCATTTTGCATGCTGAAAATGAACCATGATCCATAATAAGTACTTGTAACATTCTTTAAATTAATAGAGGGTTTTTTTAATAACCTTTTGACAGTAGTCAGTGGTTTTGGATGCAACATGTGTCAGTTTTCAGTCATTTCTGATGACTCTTATTTAATTCTCAAAACAAAAACAAGAGAAATAATTTTGCATTATGTTACAATATTTGGAAATGCCAGGTGATTTTTAAAAAAGAGAAAAGCAATTGTAAATTAATTTAAGTTTAAATTGCTAGATTATCATCACTTATCTGTAGTTCATTGTAGACTTGCTCTTGATCAATTTATGTTGCCAGTTTTAAAAATATTTACCCAGAAAACAGTATCAAAAAAGGAAAGTATTTAAAAAATCATGCACTCAGGTCAGACTTTTTCCTGCTGGTGCTACTTTCATTTTGCCTCTGTGTGCATCCAGTTTGTCCAATGACTGAAGCCTGTGATGTTGTAATTAAAGACTGTATCATAATGCATACAGACAAGGAGGGTAGAATTAATCTTGTGTAGGTAAACTGTAGAATCTGACATGTCTTTGCACCTGATGACATTGCTTTTCCCTGTTGGCTCTCACAATACTGCCCCTCCCCTCCCTGCTCTTACCACGCTGCTTTTTCCTGCCAGCTCTCACGATGCTGCTGCCCCTCCTCTCCCCTCCCAGCTCTTACCAGGCTGCTTTCCCCCCCAACCCCCACAAGCTCTCACAATGCTGCTCCTCCCCTCCCAGCTCTTACCAGTTGCTTTTCCCTGCTGGTTCTCAAATTGCTGTCCCTCCTCCGGCTCTGACCATGCTGGTTTTTTCTGTTGGCTCTCACAAAGCTGCTTCTCCCCTGCTGGCTATCACCATGCCACTGCCGCCTCTCTGCTGGCCCTGACGATTGCAAATTTCTGGCCCCTGGCTCCTGCCATGCTGCCCTTCCCTGCCCTGCTCTCCCGGGAGCCGCATTTTTTCTTTAAAGAGCCGCAGTTTGGCCACATCTGGTCTAAATCTTGTTATGGGTCAGGCATTGCTGTGGCCTTCCCTTCAGAATAAATGTAAAGAAGCCACTGTAACCTACTAGCATCCAAAACAAAGACACCTGGAAACTCTAAGAAGAAGCGGAGTCATGTAACCCAAAGTTATAAAAACACAAGCGCTGGGCTTTGATTGGTGAAATTGTGTGAACATTCCCATGTACACACATGTCAGAGAGAGATTTAAGATGGACTGAAGCAAGACAGACTGGGAGAGACTGAGATCGCATATGTAATACACCCATAATGTGTGACCCTGGAAGAAGCCAGAAGGAGGACTGCTGGGTCTCATGATGGCAAGGAAGTGGGATTTTCTCCCACGAAAGCTCATGCGAAAAATAAAAATGTTAGTCTCAAAAGTGCCACACAACTCCTTGTTGTTTTTTTGCTGGACTAGACTAACACGGCTATCCCTTTGGAAGTTAGGCTTGGGCTATAAGCAAAGAAACTGTCTCCTTTAGTTTTTGGTTCCTCTTGTGTTTGGAGAAGCAAAACTTTGCCCAGCACTTGAACACAAAGAAGACTGCTTTAAAAAAAAAAACCAAAAAAACCCAAAAAACAAAAAACCCCCAACCCAATCACAATCCATCACCAATATTTACTTCCAACTGTAACATCCTCTAGGCTCCAAACTGTGAATCGTGTTTGGGTCAACAGAATTGTTAATAAAACATTCATCCAAAAAAACCAGCACTATGTGAGAGCCCTGCTTTAACTAGGCCTCTTAGAAATGACAGAGCATTAACCATGATGTCACCTTTGAAATGTGAGGTACAATGGGGACCCCTTAACACGCGACTGGTTAGTGCACGGATCCGATTAAAGCACACTCCAGTCATGTCCCCCGAAGCCAGCAAGTTAATGCGCGGGACTCAGTAACGCACACTGCCTACAACCGGAAGTTGGCCAGGGCAGGAAACACGTGGAGCCAGCCTTAGTAGCACTGCCTTTTTCTTTTCATGGGCATTGTGGAAAAATGTGTAACGCTTGATCTCATTGTCACAGAACTTGGAGTGAGCCTTAGTAGTGCTGCCTTTTTCTTTTCATGAGTGTTTTTACAATATTTTTGATTAGTGTGATTAAGTGTAAAAGACACTTTAGTTTAGGCTTTAGTTCATTACATGTAATATCGTAGATACAGTAGTTTAGTGTAGGCTTTAATTCATTACGTGTAATAGATATTTTACTATAGGCTATAGTTCATTAAGTGCAATGGATATTTTAGTATAGTACACTACAGTATAGGCTTTAGTTCATTAAATGCAATAGATATTTTAGTATAGTGTAGGCTTTGGTTCATTAAGTGCAATAGATACAGTATTTTAATATAGGCTTTAGTTCATAATGGGAGGAGACAAGCGTCAGCGTTCATACACCGTTGAAGAAAAATTAGCAGCTATAGATTGGATACATAATGGTGAAACCCAAGCCAAACTTTCTAGAGCTCTAGGGATTGCTGAATCAACACTACGAGGCTGGATAAAAAATGAAACAAAGCTGTGCAGTTTTGTACAACAAGTAGATTCTCAAGTTGGCCTGGGGTTAAAACGTGTGTGGTATTCAGCAAAGCCTGCTATAGACAAAGCATTGCGCACATGGTTTGCCCAAGAAAGAGCTACGGGAACACCACTAAGTGGCCCAATTCTCCAAGCCCAGGCAAGTAAATTTGGAACTTTAATGGCTGACGAAACATATCAAGCTAGCAAAGGCTTTATAAACCAGTTTAAAAGTCGCCACAGTATTTCGCAAGTTAGCATTTCTGGAGAGAGCCGATCAGCTGGTGAGACTGCTGCTAATGAGTTTCCTGCCAAATTAAAAAGTATAATAGAAACTGAAAATTATAGCGATGAACAAATATACAACTGTGATGAAACAGCTTTATTTACAAAGCGTTTGCCAGACAAAACTTTAGCTTTCAAATATGAAACCCAAAAAACAACAGGCTTTAAAAAAATAAAACACAGGATCACCCTTCTATTTTGTACAAATGAGACAGGCAATCACAAGCTCAAACCGCTTCTCGTTGGTCAGTTCAACAACCCTCGGTGTTTTAAACACCTTAACAAAGCCAAGCTGCCTGCCATATACACCAGTAGTAAAAATGCTTGGATGACTAGGAGCACTTTTGAAGAATGGTTCCACAACTCTTTTATTCCATCTGTTCGTAAACATCCCCACAAGAAAAAACTCAAACCTAAAGCACTGTTGCTACTTGACAATTGTCCAGCCCATCCTCCTTCTGAATTATTGGTATCAAATGATGGACAAATCTGTGTGCTATATCTCCCACTCAACACAACATCAAAAATCCAACCCCTGGACCAAGGCATTATTCAAAATTTTAAAAGCAATTATAGAAGTGAGTTGGTCTCAGAAATGATTTCAGGTGAGGCATCAAGCATTTCTGAATTCCTAAAAGACTTAAACATAAAAGAAATAATTTATTTGGTGAAAAAAGCTTGGGATGGTATAAAACAAAAATCTATTGAAAACTGCTGGATGAAGGCTCTCAGGCCAGCTTTTCCTGTCAAAGGTTCTGCCTCTGAAAACCCAAACCATAGTGATTCAGAATCGGAATTTGAAGGGTTTACAGAAGAAGACATCCTGCTCACAAAAACACAAACAAAAGAAGACAAAACTAAATTTCTTTTTCAATTACTTAGAGACTTCAACTTAGACACATCTCCTGAGTTCATAAATGAGTGGCTAGAACTAGATGCAAATGGCACAACTACAGGTGAGCTGACAGAAGAAGAAATAATCACATGTTGTGAGGCTGTGTCCGACTGCGAAAGTGATGAGGAATGGTTACAGGAAGAAGGAGTAGATGACGATGAGGAGAATTATGTTGAAAAAAGCCAAAATTTCCCATTCAGAAGCACTAAATGCTGCTGAAAGGCTTGCACGGTATATGGAGGAGCAAGATGCAGAGAATATCCAAATTTTATACCTATGCGGGATGATCGATTTTGTGAAGAAAAAGAAAGCCAAGCATGGGAAACAGCAGAAAATAACATCATACTTCATAAAAACTCCATCCCAGCAAGATGAACCTGTGGACTGAATAAACTTTATATAAGCACACTTCTTGGATTATGAACTCTGTGGACTCAATGTGGAATCATGTACTGTACGTACTGTATGTAATACAGTATGTTGTCTATGGCAATACAGTACTGTACTATAAATATTCAGAATGGATTCACTCTATTAGTATTTTTGCACATTGATATGTACAGTTTATTTTCAACACTGTTTTCATGGTTAAATAGATATGAATTCTTAAATTTGTTTAAATAATTCATAATGTTTTCATGATTTCTGTGTACTTTTGCATATTTTTTTAAAATCAGATCATGAATTAAAACTTATATTTTTAAATTTCGCTGAACAGAATCCATTTTTAGTAGCATTGTAGCCCATGTCAAGATACACCAACTGCACTGTGTGTGAATTTATTTCAAAAATACTGTACTGCACTGTATTTTAGAACATTTCACTGTGGTCCCGTAAATGTTCCTTCTAAGCTGATGATGCTGCTGAGCAAGTTTTGGATGCAGCTGAGCAAGTTCTCTGCTGGTTATCCGCCTGCCACTGGGCCCCTTCCCTGCTGCCTGCCAGCTCCCTCAATGCATCCAACAACTTGCTCAGCTGCATCGTTAGCTTAGCGGGAACACTGCTCCTTCCCCACCTGCTTCCTGGAGTCCTGGGCATTTTCCCAGCTGACTCCCCCCCACCCTTTGCCCTGCTCCCCACTCTGATGCCCTAAAGCCCCCCTTCCCCCAGAGCTGTAACTAGGCCAACATGAAGGGTGCAAAGCCCCCAGTGGGGAATTTTAGATGGCAGAAGGAATGGATCCAGCTTTCCGCAGCAGCTGGGGATGGATCCGGATCCGTTCCCAGCTGCCACGGGGAGCCAGATCCGTCCCGAGCCCCCTAAAATTCTGCTGGCAGCAATCCAGATCTCCCCCCCTCCCTGCAGCATGGCAGTGGCAGCAGAAGCTTCCCAGCTCGTCTGGTGGCAGCTGAGGGACGATCCTTATTCCCCCAGCCTGCCAGAGGTAGTGGAAAGCTTCTGCCACCACTAGGCCTTCCAGATACCAAAGCCTGGAAAGGAGGACAGGGGAGTACAAAAAGAAGGACTTTGAAGGACACATGGAGAAAAGGTAGTGTTAATGTAATATTATTCTGTTTTTAGGGGGCCCTGGAATGCTTTCCCCTTAAAGTAAGGTATTCTGTGGCATTCCAGCATTCTTTAACCCCTGTAAGTAAAAAGCCAGACAAAATCATGTCTTTTTAAAATGCCTGCTGGACGGAGGATGTGAAAATAAAAAGGAAGACATGTCCTCCTTTTCCCTGACATCTGGTAACCCTAGCCACCGCCAGCAGGCTGAGGGGATCTGGATGCATTCCAGCTGCTTCTGGACGAGCTGGGAAGATTCCCCTGCGGGGGCCATCCGGATCCATTCCCCTCCCCCCCCGTGGCTTGGCAGTGCAGCGGAAGATGGGGGCGGACCCGGATCCCTGCAGCCTGCCAGTGGTGGCAGAAGCTCTGCACCACCACTGGCAGGCCGGGGGGAATCTGGATCTGTCCCCAGCTGCCTGGACAAGTGGAGGAGCTTCCGCTGCACCGGCAAGCCGTGGGGGGGCAGATCCAGATGGCCCCCGTGGTGGAAGCTTCCCAGCTCATCCAGAAGCAGCTGGGGACACATCCGGATCCCTGCTGCTCCCTCCAGCCCAAAGACTGTGTCTTCGGGCTGCCTACGGTCCCTTGGTGCTGGCTCTGCGCTGCCAGCACTGATTTGTGCAGCGGCGAGTGGTTTCTGCTGCACACGCATGCGCAGAACTTGGGGTAGCATTGGTCCCGTTTCCGCTCGGTCCGCTTATGTGTGGGCGCCGGGGCTTGTCCCCCGACGCCCACACGTTAACGAGTCCCCACTGTATATGATGCACCCAGGTTCCTTCGATAACTAATTTAAAAGACATTCCTCTTTTTCTGGTGCAAAACTAATAAATATCAGACACCTCTTCCTCTACATAGGAAACTCATAGAAAATATCTGCAGTGCAATTAATTGTCTGGGCTGTAAACTTCTTTCCAAAGTATTACAGCAGGTGGCAGCAGGACACAATATTCTTAATTTCCTACTCTAAAATGGAATGTGAACAATTGCTAAGCCCCAATCCAGGAAGAACTAAATGTCTTTCAAGGATCAATCCAAATCACCTCCTCTGGCTTAATCAAGATTCCTTCTTGTCTTGAATCAGAATGACATGAAGTGGATGCATTGGAGCACTGGTGGTTTACTGCTAAGGTTATGTCTTACAAAGGTTAACAGTTCCAGTAAAAAAACAAGGAGTTGTGTGGCACTTTTAAAAGTGCCACACAACACCTTGTTGTTTTTTTACTGGACTAGACTAACAAGGCTATCCCTTTTGAAATTAACAGTTCCAGTGCCAACCCTCCTGGGGCTGGCAGCTGCAAGGAAGTTTCAGAGGCAATGCATTCTAAACTGAGACAGATGTTCCTCCCTCACTTTCTACTCACTCTCTTTGCTAATAAATTGAATGGCATTGGCTGGTTCTAGAAGGAGCTGCATCTAGCCTTCTCAGGCTGAAAGGTCTTGCTGCAAAGCAGGGATTTTGCAGTTGATGAAGGGGTAGGGGAAAAGTAAACTACACAGGGAAGCAGCAGTAAAACCACTTACCATGTAACAGAGCATCCTTCATGATCATCTGTGCCTCATCATTCCACATCCCTATGGCGTAGTGGCACACAGCAGCTGCCATTCTTACATGGGCATTCTCATCTCTCAGAGTCTTGCTAAGCAAAGGCTGTAGTTCAACTGGCACATCTTGAATAACTGGAGTCCTTCCAATGCCATGTAGTCCTACAGTTCACGAAATAATGAGCTCTAAATAGGACATCAGCTCCTCTACCTCTCCCTCCCATACAGAAACAACAACAGATTTTCTACACATTTGCCATATGGAATGTTTAATCAAACATTAAATTTACAAATACACTGCAGTAACAATATGCTGCCCTTCTCTAGCACCTCCAAGCTGAGGATCTCAAAGCATTTTACATCAGTCATGAATGAAGCTTCATAACCTGCAGCAAGGTAGCAAAGCATGATTATTCCCATTTTACAGGTAGACACCCGGGCAAAGAGAGAGCACGTAACTTGTCTCAGGGGATACAAGAGGTCTGCGGCAAACCCAGGGAGACAATCTAATTTCCTCACCCCCAGCCACATGCTTTAATCACAAGACAATAACTCCTCTCATATTTCAATATGGCTATGTCTACATCTAATAGCTTAGTTCGGACTTGCTTAATCCAAACTAAGCAGTTCAAAGTAAGTTTGAACTAACCACACTTTTTTTTTTAGTTCAAACTAACTTTCTAGTTTGAACTAAAAAAGCACAGCTAGTTTGAACTAAAAGTTAGTTCAAACGAAAAAAACATGGTTAGTTCAAACTAACCACTAGTTTGAACTTATTTAGTTCAAACTAGCATGAATACATCTTGCTAGTTTGAATTACAGTTTGAAATAATTCAAACTGAGGAGTTAGTTCAAACTAACCATTTGAACTAAGTCTTTCTTAGTTCAAATTAAAATATTTTTTAGTTCGAACTAGACAAAGCCTCGTGTAGACAGGGATCAAATTAGTCTGGATTAAACCTCCTTAATGTGGACTAATTTGCCAGTGTAGACATACCCTATATGCAGGATATCATATCTGAAACCTAGGCGATGTGTTTAGAAATTATATATATATTTGAAAATAAGATAAATCAAATAATTTGAATTTAGGGTACTTAAAACTTGTCATTTACTAAATGGATTTAAGACTAGGCCCAAATGGAGCACTCTTGTTGGCTGCCACTGATGTCATATGACTGATTCCAATAATATCCAGTTCCAAAAGAGCAGCCGTGTTAGTCTAGTTCAGTAAAGCAAACAAGGAGTCCTGCAGCACTTAAAGACTAACACATTTATTTGTTGCATGAACTTTCATTGGAGAAAATCCCACTTCACTGGCACTTAGGCCATTCCCCTTGTTTTCATTCATAAACAATATGATTCCTCACATTAACAGTGTAAGCTGACCATGTCAAATTAGGTTTTTCTCACCTGACTCTTGGCTGTCGCTGTCTAGTTTGGGTCGCTCCACCACTGCGGTGGCACAGGTTACTAGCGCTCTGACCCGATTGACTTCATGGATACTTGTGAGGGCCCTCATTAAGCCTTCAATAGTTGCATTCTGCCACCGGGGAGCTGGGCATTAGAAAGGAAGGAAACAGAAGAAAATGTGTGCAAATAATAAAGAACTGGAATCTCTGACAGATCTACCAACTGTATAAAAGTTTCCCAAATGATTTAGTGGAAGCCCCATCTCAGGATTCATTTTAGACTGGACAAAGCACTCGAGAATGCATAGGAGAAAACAGTTCTCCACTGAGGGCACTAGACTACATGACCTCTTAGAATCAAAAACATTATTTACTGTTAAAGACCTATGAATAGAAAAGGCTTTTGAGAGGTGACCTGAGACTGCCAGTTTCTCTCATATGACTGACCAAGCATACTAATGGCTTCAGCCACTATTAACTATAAAGACTGGAATTTCAGTAAACACATCTACTCACTCAGCTTCCATGCATTCTTCCATTGCTCCAACATAGTCCTGAGGATATGTACATGCTGAGGCAGGACTTCTTTAGGCTCCTTGTACTCATCTTTTCCTCTTCTGGCCTTTGTAGGAGGTGACTCCTGACCTCTCTGTGCAAAGTCATCAGCCAGGGTAGGCAGGGCAACCCAACGGCAGGCTCCTTTCTTTGGTCTCCGAGCTACTCAGACAATATTATTAGAAACAAATTAGCACCAACCCACTTTATCCCTTGCTCAAAATGGTCAGCTAAGAAAGACGACAAACTTCAGTGCTTTCTAAGCAAATTGTAAAATCCACTTCTTGTACCTAGCCTTTTCTCACTATTCCCACTGACATTAAGTGTTTCTTTTAAAAAATCCCTTACGTAATTAGAGGACTGAGAAGGTAGGAGAAAGAGATCTTGTGTTCACTTCAGTAAATTTGTTGGTGACAAGGCAAGAATTTGGATGGATGGAGAGATATATAGGCAGGACACTGGATAATTTAACACAGGGAATTTGAAGGAGGATGAAGACTTAGAAGCTGTCCCCTTTGAGCAGAACTAAGTTATATCTCAGACAGTGCATTTTCCAAATAGTTATCTAAGCCATTTTTCTTTAAAAAAAAGAACAAGAAAAGAAAAAAGTGAATTTCGTGTTTGTTGAATAGCTCTGAATGCTGAACACTCCATACCCTCACAGAATAGACACAGCACAGGTTGAAACAGTGCAAGGGATACTCCTGTGATTGGAGAGGTGTTTTCTCTGTCCCTGTGGAAGCGTGTCCATATCTGGCCAAGTTACAAGCCTGGAAAATTGCCAGTTGCACATGTTCAGTAGAATTTGTTCAAGATTCGTCCTTAATTTTATGAACATTCCAAGTGCACTCTACATGCTCCCAGGCCCCAATGAGTCTCCTGCACCATTCTAGAGGGGCCTCAAAACACTACCTCCCTCCATAAAAGACAGAAAAATATATATTCTCCCCCATCTCCTCCTACTGCTCATCCCTTTGAAATATGCTATGGCGCAGAAGAGGGTGCATAGAACTGTCCAGAAAACCAGCTCTAGATTCTCTTTTTCTATTGACTTATAGTAACGATTTTGCATGGTTCAGTTTTTATTGAGTGCAGCCTCATACCCCTACTGAAGTGGAAAATTCAGTATCAGTTCCTTTTCATTTATGGAAGAAATGTGAAAGATTGCAAAGTCACAGAGCAGGGCAGATCAAGTCGCATCCACTTGGTTGCATTTACGGTGACCCAATTTTATAGAAACAGTCACAATATTTGAGTCTCTCTCTTATATAGGCAGCTATTACCCCCCATTCTATCCCGATTTTTCACACTAGGGTATCTGGCCACCGTAGTCACATTGCCTCTCAGAAGGAATCTACCAAATTTACGTATTTGGGCTTGCTGGCTATAACAGGGAGCTACTCCTGAATATGTAACCCATTCTTTCAGTGGGTTAAATATCCTCCTCAAGTGGCTGTTTCACAGACGATAGGAGTCTATTGTTGCGCTCAGCTAAGGACTTATTCCTGAGCTCAAACTGTAGAGATCTGTGCTAAGATCCTAGGGGCCAAAGTTTGCTGATGATTTTTGTGGGAAGTCATTGCAATTGTACATAATACAATTTTTGGTGGGTTTCTCCTCCCTGCTTTTCATTATTACTTTAAAAGAATATTATTGAGGTTACAAAATCATACACTCAAAAGTTAGGAAGTGTCTGTGCACCCTTAATTCTGCCCATTGTGGGCACGTGAGTATATACACAATTTTTAATTATACAATAATATTTTATTACAGGACTTGACACATGGATAAGATGTGACATTGGGTGAAATATGAATGGTCAGGCAGTCACAATATTATTGATACCAATATTGCAAAATTACAATGATTCATACAAGATATGCCATGTTATCATAAATGGAAAGGTTATAATTCACTAAAATTCATAAGCATGTTTGTGCATCATATGTATCAGTGTTGTATTGAATTCTAAATATATATAAATATAACATATCTATATCCAAACACATGTGCTCTGTTTTTATTTGACATCCAATGGCAGCAGCATTAAGCCTGTGTAATGACCCATCAAGGAAACTCAAAGGTACTAGGAATTCAATGAAAGAACCCAGGGACGACACCTTGTAAGTCATCAGGACTTATAAGAACATGACCAGGGACAGGGGATTCTGAGGCTTTTCCATGCTATGTGCTGCGTGGCTGTGTTTGGGGCAAGCCATATCATGAAATCAATAAAAGGCAGCCACACTCTTGCCACACTGTTTTCATTCCTGCTTCCTACCTCTGGATCAATTCATCTACAACTAAAGCTATGAAACAAAGGACTGAGACCCATCCAGGTACTGGATGTCCACCAGAAGTACTGTTGAAGCCTGCAAACTTCAGTTCTGCTGAGAATGTGATAGACAGGGACTTTGAAGCCGCTTGTATGTATCCGATTGCTTTGAGCATTTAATATCTCTCCTCATTTGTTTCTTTCCTTTTATAATAAACCTTTAGTTTTAGTTATTAAAGGATTAGCTGATAGCATGGTATTTTGGTAACAGCCAAAGTTATATTGATCTGGCAATGTGACTGACCCTTTGGGGTAAGGAAAACATTTTGGTAAAGAGAATAGCATTTTAAATAATTATGTCTTTACTAGGCCTAGTTGCTAACTGGGAGTCAGAGACTGAAATGCAGTAAAGGAAGCTATGTAATTTTTGTTGTTTTTGCTTCTTGATAACCAGTGGGGGGAATCAAAAGCACTGTCTGTAACTAGTTAGGGAATTTAACAGTGTTAACCACCACTTTGGGAGAATCTATTCTCCTTTGTGCAGCCTGCCCTGACCGTGGCATTTTCAGGTGGGCTACCCTGGGCAAAGACTGGCCACACAGAGCTCTTTCAACAAAACACTTTTGCTGAAGGGAACTCTTCATTTCAACAGTCTCTGTCTGCAGAATGTCAATTTCTGTGCTCAAAAGATTGTCACTGCAGGAATCTTTATTTGATCTGTGGGTATTCCTCAAAAATCAAACAGACTTGAGAAGTCTAACCTAAAGCAGGAGTACCTCTACCCTCTTTCATACCTTCATACCACATTCAGCTTCTCTTGACTAATGCTGCTCAGCTGCACCCTAGAATTCTTGGCACCATCTCTTGTGGCATGTCAAAGGATACTGAATGAATGTCACCACATCTCTTTATGTGGTGCTATTTCAGGAGGATTCAGTTGCAAGTAACCAAGCAAGTCTACTTTAATGAAAAGCTATAGACAAGAAATGGGAGACTTCCCCTACACCAGTAGTTTTCAAACTTAGGGTCAGGACCCAGTACTGGATCACAGATCCTCAGGTACTGGGTCACAGGGCCCCCTGCTGCCATGACCAAAACATGGGATACATTGTTTAAAGATGTAATTGTTGGCTCATGGGCTTAAATGATTTTTTTTTTCAACTTGGTCCCGAGGAAAAAAGTTTGAAAACCAATGCCTTGCACAATCTGTTATGAGACTGTCATGATCTAATTGTGGCGAAGCAGTGCTTGTCTGAAGTATTTAGTGTCAACCAGGTTGTCGCAGGTCTCTTACCTGTTCCTTTCTGTGGTTTGAAGCTCCAGTACGCTGGAGGTCTTGGGAAGTGCTGCTGGAGGTGTTTGTGGTACTCATCGTGATTCTCTAGGATGAAGCGATCCTTCCATTTCTCACCTACCTGATGGACAATCTTGACTGTCCCTAAGTATAAACAAATAACTACCTGTAGTTTCCATTTCATGCATCTGACAAAGTGGATTGGAGCTGACGAAAGCTTATGCCTGAAGAAATCTGTTAGCCTATAAGATGCGGGCTGTCCTTGGGAGGGGCGAGAGGGGTGATTGCCCCTAGCCCCATGCTTCCCTGGGCCCCGCACTGTCCTGCTGTGAGTAGGGCAGCACAGGGCCTGAACTGCTGCCCCCCCATGGCCGTGCTGTCCCCTTCCCCTCCCCACTGCTTTCGGTGCAAAGCAGAAGGAAGCGGGGGGAGGGGGGGAGAAGAGAGGGGCCAGGAGCACAAAACTGGCCTCCAATGTCAGCCTGTCTGCCCCACCTCCAAGGAGGAACAGTCAGTCCAGCGATGGGACGGGCCAGCCCAGAGGCAGGGCGGGAGAACAGAGCCCAGCCCCCAGATTGGCCCGCTCTGCCCAAGGCTCAGGGGAGGGGCAGGAGTGCAGGGCCAGCCTTTGTGCCAGCCCACCATGGTCGCCCCCAGCACAAGGGCCCTGCACAGGCCAATTGGCCCCAGACCCCACACCCCCTTAGAGGCGGCCCTGATAAGGTGCCATGGGACTCTAGCTGTTTTGCTGTACTCTGACTAACACGGCTACCCCTCTGGAAATTTCTATATGGAAGATCATCACTATCTATATGGACCGTCAGACTTTGTAGATCATAAACAAATACCGAGAGAGGGATAAATCCATTATTTCCCCTAGGATATCTGAGAATGCACTGGAACAGATATTGCTGATGCTGGAAGGGTTCTCACAATGTAGCCCAGGAGGGTTGCAGGAATCAATTACAACGTCACTGTGGATTTGGAGCTGTTGACTCCATTTTAGCAACAGACTTTACAACTTTGACAAGCATATCAACTTTGCAACAAAGCCAGTCTAGAAGTCAATTGACCTGGGATCATTCCTGAAGCTAGATCTCTCTCCATTCCAGCAACACACAACTGGTAGGCTGGCTAAACACTATTTTGTCCCCTTTAAATACGGATGAAATTCTTTTTCCACTGAATTGTCTTATCCTGAAGATGATGGACCAGATCACAACTTCACAGAGTCAGTCTGCACAGATAAGAGCACAAGGCTCATGTTAGCAATACTAGCATGAACATGGCCAAATTATTTAATGGAAGGCTCATCATCAGCTCCCCAAACCAAGTCAAAAATAGTTTCAGGGACCACCTGAGTCCCTCCTCACCAATTTCTTAGGCTTTACAATAACGTTTTTCCTGTTTCTTCAAAATGTTTTTCTCCTCATTGTTGCTGTGTGAAAGAACCACACAAACAACAAGGGAAACTGATCAAACATCCAAAGGAAATAGTGGACCTGCCAGATACCCACAGTAAACAGAAGAGAGAGAGAAAATATTTTCTTTACTCTCTTTTTGTTACTGTGATCTTCAGTATTACTCGTAATCATGATCAGCAGAACAAGTTGGACAGAAATCTATTTAAGTTGATGGTATCTCTTTAACAGACTCCTATCTCAGGATCTAGGCGTTTGTTCAATTACCGTATATAATTGGGTATAAGCTGATCCAGGCACAAGCCGACCCCCCAATTCTGAGCCCCAAAAAGAAGCTAAAATTGGGGACCCAGGTATAAGCCGAGGTCCCCTTTTGGCCTTGGCCCCTAACCCCCCACCCACTGCTGCTGGCTTCCTCTGGAGTTTCTAACAGCTTCCCTACCCCAAAATCTCTGCTGCTTCTTTTTCCTTGCCCCCTCACTGTCCATTCCTCACTCCTGCCCTCCTGCTCTGCCCTTTCCTCACTTTCCTCACCCCTGCTGCCCCCTGCTCTGCCCTTTCCTCACTGCTACACCCCTGCTCACTTCTCAGTTTCCTGCTGCTGCCCCCTGCGCCGCCCTTTCCTCACTGTTGCCCCCCTGCTCCCACCTGCTCTGCCTTTTCCTCACTGCTGTCACCCCTGCTGCCCCCACTGCTGCCCCCTGCTCACTTCTCATTTACCTCACTGTTGCCCCTTGCTGCTCCCTTTCCTCACTGCTGTCACCCCTGCTGCCCCCTGCTCTGCCCATTCCTCACTGCTACCCCCCTGCTCACTTCTCAGTTTCCTGCTGTTGCCCCCTGCTTCTCCTGCGGCCCCCTGCTCTGACCTTCCCTCACTGCTGCCCCCTGCTCTGCCCCTTTCTCACTGCTGCTCTCTGCTCCTCCTACTGCCCCCTCCTCACTGCCACCCCCTACTCCGCCCTTCCCTCACTGCTACCTGCTGCCCCCCTGCTCTGCCACTTCCCCACTGCTGCCCTCCCTGCTCTGCCCTTTCCTCACTGCTGCCCCCTGGTTCCTCACTGCTGCCCCCCTTCTCTGCCCCTTCCCCACTGCTGCCCCCTGGTTCCTCACTGCTGCCCCCCTTCTCTGCCACTTCCCCACTGCTGCCCCCCTGCTCCTCCTGCTGCCCCTTCCCCACTGGTGCCCCACTGCTCTTCCTGCTGCCCCCGGGCTCTTCACTGCCACCCCCCTACTCCCTTCTCAGTTCCCTGCTGTTGCTCCCCTGTTCCCCAACACCCTTTCCCTGTCACCCCACAACCCCTGCTGCCACTCTTCCCAGCCTGCCAGACACCCCCCAATCCCCAGTCCCTGTCGCTGCTTCTCCGGGCTCCCCAAAAACCCTGGATCCTCCTGCTGCTTTCCTGGACTCCCCCAATGCCTGAGCCCCGCTGCCCCTTCCCTGGCCTCCCTGAACCCCCCCCAAAAAACCCTCCTGGCCGTCCCATCACTTTCCCCAACTTGCCAGTCCCC
>ML681963.1:88261927-88272944 GCA_007922195.1 Podocnemis expansa | reverse complement strand
AAAACCCTCCTGGCCGTCCCATCACTTTCCCCAACTTGCCAGTCCCCTCCCCAACCCCCGGTCCCTGCCGCCACTTCCCTGGCCTCCCTGAATCCCCCCCTCAATGTCCAGGCCAACCCCCCCGGGCCTCCATATGTGGCCGCTCCAGACGCTGGGGTTCCCTCCTCACTCCAGCCCCAGCCCAGCCCCCGCCGACTGCCCATGATGGCCGCCGGGCAACACTGGGGCTCTGGCTTGCCACATGGTTTGGGAAACTCCTGGGAGGAGCTGTCTACCGTATTCTCTTGAGTATAAGCCACGAGCCTGTTCTGAAGCCAATTTTCAGGCACAAAATTTTCAGCTTGTATGTGATGATATACGGTATTTAAAATACATGTAAGAAACCATAAACATCCAATGTGTTTATTACAATCTGCCCCAGCTGCCAAATGATGAAATACCAAGAAATACAAAATTATCTAGACTCTCAATACTTGCTATTATCCTTCATTGTACCCCATCACCAAAAGCCCAGAAAAACAAACAGACCTTTCAGTGAATACTATAAAAATAACCAGTAGGAACAATGAAATGAGAGATTTCCAGAGTCAGGGACTCCACTGCAATGAGCTGTCTGCATGCAACAAGCAGGCTGCCACATTCTGGACTAGCAAATTTTCCAGGTGGGCTCAAGGTATGGCCCCACATAGAGTGCACTGCATTATGAGTCAAAGTCACTAATCCTGTGGTCACAGGCTGCTTCCAGTGTACTGGGGCCTAGCCTGGTCATCCATCTACCACATAAAACCATTTGACATTACCAAAGTAGAGCTCCTGCTCAAAGGCATTCTTAGTCGTGTAGGAATATTTTCCAACCCGGCAGTTCAGCCGTTCTCGGTTCTTCAGAAGAGATACTGGTCTAAGACATTTCTTTTCTATTATATGAGCTGTACTGTTGGCACCAACTGGGTCATCTGTCCAGAGCACCCTCGGGCAGCAAGCAGGTACCCTGACAGAAAAGAAACCTGCTGTTAGCCTAGCATTGTCTTATGGTGGGAGCAATCAGAGGCAGTATGGGCAAGAGTGACATTTTGATGCATTTATCAAAAACTGCATTTAATATCCATATTATGCTGTTCTGAAAATACTCAAATGTTGCTTTTAGAATTCTCACAAACTCAAACAGCACTTAACTTGGCATTCCAGGAATACTTACATTACTTTGGTTATTACCTACTTCATCTTGATGAGCTGATCCATTACACAATAACTTTTTTTTTTTTTTTTGACAACAGCATGCCTACTTGTGCTTCATTCAGCACACTGTTTGGCTAGTGCAACAATCTTGATACTTTTTGCTCACCGTTTAATAAATGCTCCACAATATCATTCACTACACTCACTACCTACCCTTCTCACAAAGTCCTTGATGTCTTGAGAGGAGAGATAAGGCTATATTCATCTTCCGTGCACTTCACAGTTTTGGGAGGTTCTTAGATAGGTGTCAAATCAGATACACAAATATGCCACCCTGGAGCCAGCAAGCCCATCCCGCCCTGCTCCACAGTAGCAGGAGCTAGGACCTAAGGCAGAACAAGGCCCTGGCCATGGAGGGGTGCCACCGTCGCCATTTGGCCCCAGCTGAGGGAGCGGCACCACCAGCAGCATTGGGCCATGAGAGGGAAGTTGGCCCTGGATAGGGGAGTGGTGCCACCAGAGGCATCATGCCATGGGTGAGGAGCTGGCCACGGCCAGGGGAGTGGCTGCATGGTGCTCACCCATCACCTGGCCAGGCTTGGGAGTGGGGGGCACCCACCATCTGGACCAGCCCAGGCCATGGTTGTGGGGAGGACAAAATCTCAGGTGCCTAGAGCACCAAAATGCCTTGAGCCAGCCCTGCTCATGAGTCAAGCGTTCCAGACCTCTAATCGTTTGTGTTGCTCTTCTCTGGACTTTCTTTGTCCATACATTTCCTGAAATGCCACACTCAGAACTGGACACAATACTGAAGTTGAGGTCTAATCAGGACGGAGTAGAGCGGAAAAATTACTTCTCGTCTCTTACCTCCAATACTCCTGTTAATGCATCCCAGAATGGTGTTTGCTTTTTTCGCAACAGCGTTACACTGTCAACTCATATTTAACTTGTGGTCCACTATGATACCCACATCCCTTTCCGCAGTACTCCTTTCTAGGCAGTCATTGCCCGTTTTGTATATGTTCAATGGCTTGTTCTTTCCTAAGTGGAGTACTTTGCATTTGTCTTTATTGAATTTCATTCGGTTTACCTCAGACCATTTCACCAGTTTGTCCAAATCATTTTGAATTGTGATCCTATCATCCAAAGTACTTGTAACCCCTCCCGGCTTGGCTTCACTGGCAAACTTTATAAGCGTACTCACTATGCCATCATCATTCTAAATCATTGATGAAAATATTGAACAGAACTGGAGCCAGAACCAATCCCTGCAGTACACTGCTTGTAATGGCCTTCCAGCATGACTGTGAACTATTGATAACTACTCTCTGGGAGGGGTTATCCAACCAGCTTTTCACCCATCTTATTGTAGCTCCATCCAAGAGTATTGTTCATGCATTCTCTCCCTTTGACCAACTAGTGTGAATGGGCCCCATTTGCTGTCTAAACTGAATTTGCTAAACCTTGCCCTCCTCCATCCTTGCATGTATATATATATATACCTCTCAACTGTAGTTTCTACTTCAAGAATCTGACAAAGTGGGTTGGAGCCCATGAAAGCTTATGCCCAAAGAAATCTGTTAGTCTATAAGCTGCCACAGAAGTCTCGTTGTTTTTGTTCTACCCAGACTACCACGGCCACCCCTCTGTAAATTTTCATCCAGGCTGTACTTACCAAGTTTATTAATGAGAAGGTGATGCGAGACCATATCAAAAGCCTATATCCATAGGCTTATTACCCCATCACAGAAAGCTATCAGATCAGTCTGACATGATTTGGTTTTGACCAGGGGCGTCGCTGGGGCGGGGAAAGACCCGGGGCATGGGCCCAGCCCCGCCCCCGGAGAGCAGGCCCCGCCCACCAGCCAAAAGGCCACACACACCCCCCAGCCCAGGATAGGGCCAGGGGGAGGCTGCGGTGCCGCCGCTGCCAGCTGGGCCACGCTGCTGTGCGGCGCGGCTCAGCCTAGCCTGGCCCAGCCCGGTGTGGCCGGGCCCGCGGCCGCGGCCCTGGATCCCCGGCCGGGGACGGGGCTGCCGCGGCCGCAGCCAGGCCCCGGATCCCCAGTGGGGGACGGGGACGCTGCAGCCGCGGGCTGCTGGCCGGGTCCCGGATCCCCAGCAGGGGACGGGGCCGCCGGTGGTGGCCAGCCGGGCCCCGGATCCCTGGCCTGGCCGCCGGTGGCTGCGGCGACCCCGTCCCCAGCCGGGGATCCAGGGCTGCGGCCGTGGGCCCGGCCTCCAGCGGCCACTTACGGCCCCACCGGGCCAGGCGAGGCTGAGCCACGCCGCACGGCAGAGCAGGCTAGCTGGCAGCAGCGGTGTGGCCACCCCCTGGCCCTATCCCAGGCCAGGGGGCGGGGCCTGCCAGGTGGCCAGATAGGCCCCGGATCCCTGGCCAGAGACGCGGCCGCCGTGGCCGCGGACCGCCAGGGATCGGGCCCCGGATCCCCGGCCCGATTGGGCCGGAGACCTGGGGCACCAGCGTTGGGACCCGGGGCACGTGCCCCGTGTGCCCAGTGCTAGCGATGCCACTGGTTTTGACAGATCCATGCCAATTATTACTTAGCACCTTATTTTCTTCTAGATGTTTGCTAATCAATTCCTTAATGATTTGCTCCATTATTTTTCCTGGTATAGAGGTTAAGATGACTGGTCTATAATTTCCTGGGTTATCCTTATTTCCCTTTTAATAGATAAGCACTATATTTCTCTTTTCCAGTCCTCTGGGACCTCTCCAGTCTTCCATGATTTTTCAGAGATAACAGCCAATGGCTCAGATATTTCCTCAGACAGCTCCCTAAGTATTCTAGGGTGCATATCACTAGGCCCTGGTGACTTGAAGACATCTAACTTGCCTAGGTAACTTTTAATTTGTTCTTTCCCTATGTTAGCTTCCTGTCCCATTTTTACTGCCCTTTCCTACGTCAGGCATCCAGTCACCACCAACCTCTCAGTGAAGACCAAAACAAAGAAATCATTTAGTTCCTCTGCCATTTCCACATTTTCTGTTATTGTTTTTCCGATTCTCCACTGCAGAATACCTCTGTATGGAATTTGCCAGTCAGGATGAAAGCACCTCAGCATCTGTAACAAATCTAGTCATCAGAAAGCAACCCAAATCCCTAAAATGACAAGAACCACATCTGAACATTGAAAGGAGCAGAGGTCATCACAGCACCAAGCCCCACTAGAACAATAAGTGTCAGAGAAATAACCAGGATATATTATTCAGTAGGCTAGCACCCATCCCTTAACTGAGGATCAATGGAGTGGCACAATGATGTCAGAAGAAGATGTTTTTTGTCTCTGTCTCCCAAAGGAAGGAAAGGTACTACCCTGGCAGTCACTATTAAGGGCAGGTCTACATTGCCTGCCCTTTTCGGCTGCAGTTGAAGGGAGACATGCAAGTTACCTAAAATAAGTTATGTATCTGTGTTCGGCTTCACTACACCCGGCACATCTAATACCACTAGCTGAACTGAAGGGAGCATGCTCCCTTTGACTCAACACTAGCCAGTTGCTGGGGTGCTGGTTCAGGGATTGAACTTCTTAATTGGCTGTGCAGGTCTTCACAGATCTGAGCAGTCAATCAGAAAGTTCAAACTGACAGCAGTGAATTTGCCACCATCAATGAAGATAAGCCTTAAATGAGAAGCCTCACATCTCAGTTATTGAAACTTGCTCTTCTCTGGCCTTGACAAATGAAAACTTGCCCTGTTCACTTCAGGGGCATAGCCAGCCCCTGATTTCTGACTGGGCCATTGAAAGTGCAGGGTGGGCCTGGCCAAGGGCAGCTTCCAGTCACATGACTGAATGCTGCCTCCCCTAAGAGAAGGGGAAAAGCCCAGCGATGGTTCAAACTTTGCTGCCATGGCTGCGAGGCTGGGCAGCAGCTGGCAATCGCAGCTGCAAGAGGGGCAGAGGCACCAGTGCCAGCATCTCAACTCCACTTGATGGCCATGGCCTCAGGAAGTGCAAAGGCACTAGAACTGGTGCCTCTGCTCTGCTTGCAGCCATGGCTATGGGGTCCAGCAGTTGTAGCCATGAGCAGGGCAGAGATCAAATCAAATCATAGGGCTGGAAGGGACCTCATGAGATCATCAAGTCCAACCCTCTGGGAATTGAGCCCAGGACCTTCTGCATGTTAAGCAGAGGTGCTAGCCACTACACTATTTGCAGGGCAGAGACACCAGCACCAGCTCCCCCTGCTCCACGTGCAGTTGCAGGGCACAGTGGCCACTGCCATCAGGCCTCACAGCCACAAGCAGAGCAGAGGCATCAGCACGGTACCTGCTCCACTTATGGCTGTGGCTGCTGGCTGGCCCCGCAGACAAGGCAGAGAAATTCGTGCTGCTGCTGGGTGCTTGGGCAGACCTCATGCCAAAGTGGGTGGACCAAGGCCCCCCCAGGTCTATGCCCCTGGTTCATATACATTCAGAATGTTGCTGCAAAGATCATTTTCATAGCCTGTTGCTTTGATCATGTCATCTCTCTCTCTGCATGGCTACAGTGGCTCTCCCTTCTCTATTGCATCACACAAAAGCTAACAGTCTTCACTTTCAAAGCCCTAGACAGTCAATCCCTACCCTTGCTATTATGTCTCATTGTATACTGAGCTGTCGATGTTCACTTCCAACTGGCCTGTGAAGCCAGCCTCCAGTGCCCACTTATTAAATGTCCAAGCAAACATCTTTGTGCTTTATTGCATGTTGCCACTCACAACTAGGAGATAATCCCCATAAATATCTGCCAAACTCTTTCATTATTAACTATCAAAACTCTCCTCAAACTCAGAGCTCCAAAGGAGCCTGGGAATCATATAACACCAAAACTTTCCTGTTTCAGTGTTTTTGAAACAAAACAAAATGTATTTTCGGTTCTTTGAAAAAAATTTTGGTTATGGATTTTTTGAGAATTTTCCAAAACTTTGAAAATTTTCCAAAACTCTGAAAATTTTCCACAGAACTGGGAATGCATTTGCCATTCAGCTCTAAGCCAAAAGAGAGAATTGCATCTACCACATTATTACTCCTACTGAATGAGTCCTCACCTGTAATAAACTGGAAGTGGTGTCTCTGGTTTCTTCTCCACATGATTCTGGGAACTGGCTTTCATGTCATCTTCTTCTGCTTGAATTACATCCAGTAATCTCAAGTCACTTTCAGAAGAGAGTTCATCCCTGATTCTGTTCCAGTCCGACTTCTGTTTCTTGAAGCCATGGACCTTCTCCTGAATCCAGCCACCACCCCAGGCAGGCTGCTGATTTACAATCCACTGAGCCGTGGACCTGTTCAGCTTCTCCAAAAGCATTTGCTCCCATCCCTGGTCCTCACTCTTTGACTCCTGGATGTTATCTATGGGTAGTCTCTTTGACTGTTTTTGGGTCATTGAGGAGGATAACATCTCATAGGGTTCTGTCAGGAATGTCTGTAAGGTAGGAGATTCACAAGGAAGAGGAGCAATAGGTGGCAGAAATGACTCTTTGAGGGAGCTGTCGAGTTTGTCTCTCTGCAGTCTTTCTTCAATCATGCTGTCCTTAGGTGGGAAAAAATCCAGTTTCATGTGGCATGGTGGTTGCTGCAGATGGTGAAGCGTAAGTGGTTTATGCCGTACTTTCCTGGCAGTGAGTTCTTTACTTTTTGGCTTTTGGATGATATCAGAAGCATCATAGAGACCCTTGAAATCACACTCTTTATATGGCAAACTTCTCAGCCCTCTGTGCTTCACAACATCTTTGGAGAACCGCAGGTCTGTGGCCATCTTCTGGGAGTACTTTTTCTGATAGAGCTCATGGTGCTGCTTGGAAAGGCAAAAGTTTTGCTTTCTCCAAGACCCTGCAGTGGTACCAGTATGCAACAGCAAGCACTTTGCTGGATCATCACTGTCCTCAGACACTGTGACCCTCAGCCCAGCATCAAAGGGGAATGGATTATTGCTCTTGTAAAAGGCTGATATTTTCATCCTGCCTACACAGGTAAAACTCCTCTGTGCTGCTGCTGAGAAACCCTTTAAAACATAAATTCCAAAGGCGTAGCCATTAGTCCAGTTCAGCAAAACAAACAAGGAGTCCTGTGGCACTTTTAAAGACTAACAAATTTCTTTATCACATGAGCTTTGTGGGAGAAAATCCCACTTTGTCAGATGCTTTGTAGATGGTGAACTTACAGATTGGGAGGAAAATAAATGCATGGAAATATGAGTCATAGGATCAGATCACACTGTAGCAGCAAATATAAGCAGTTGTAAAGATTCAAATACTGGGGAATGGCATATAGAGAAAGATGAGGTTAAATCACCTGTTGTAAAGAGAAAAAAATTATTAC
Source organism: Podocnemis expansa (assembly GCA_007922195.1). Lineage (NCBI taxonomy): Eukaryota > Metazoa > Chordata > Testudines > Podocnemididae > Podocnemis > Podocnemis expansa. Next base: position 88,265,442 of record ML681963.1, on the reverse strand, counting down.
ACTTCCTGCATTTATTTTCTTCCCTTTCTATAAATTTCCCCACCTTCAAAGTGTCTGACAAAGTGGGATTTTCTCCCTTGAAAGCTCATGCAATAAATTAATTTGTTAGTCTTTAGAAGTGCCACAGGACTCCTTGTTTTTTCTGAAACATAAAGATCACTTTGAAGAGCTATGTTAATACATCAGCATTTCAGGGTTCTCCAAGACATTGCTGGACTCCATCAATTCCAGCATGCAGGAATGGGGAGCTCCAGAGTAGCATTTTACATTAATTGCATAAACGGCAGTCAACTGCCACTGAAAAAGCCCTAAGTGTAGACTAGGGCTCAGGTTGACATATCTTTTAACATTTTTTAGCCCTTTTATAGCCCTTTTTAGCCCTTCCTGCTTGTGAAAGTTACTGGAATGACAGCCTTGAAAGATGAATAGTTCTCTTTGTCCACAAAACAGGTGGCACCCATGGTAGCATTCCCATCCCACGAGGGTGCCTCATGCAGACCTCAAGGGACCTCTAAGCATCCCCATTCCAGTACCTTTCTGCCTATATTTCCATTTAGAAAGGGGGTTTCATAACAGAAATGACATTTGTCCATTAGGATCTCTGGCCTCCAAATTCATTTCATATAGGCCACTTCATCCACCAAGTGCTAACAACTGTTCACTACTACTGTCAGCTAGGTTTGAATATGAAACATGCAATGAAACACTCGGTGCATGACCATTTCCACGTGCCATCATACCACAGCTGGTTTATTTTTCCTGTCACTCAGCATTTGCTCTTTGGCTCCTATGAGGTCAGATTTCCCAGACGCTACATGTGAACTCTAGTGCAGCTAGCAGAAAAACAAAACTCATCACTTATGAAGTCAGGAAAGATTTTGTATTTACCTTTCAGAATGACTCTTAAAGTCTTGGTCTTGAACAAAAAGGTATAATCAGCTATTCCTTGCATGCTAAATCTCAGTTTCTTTGGTTCTCAAAGGTCCACCCCATGCTGTTTACTGCAGTTGCCCGGCAACTGATGATGTACTTCAATTCTATCAAGTGTCATTTTCATTTTTACCTATTACAAATCGGTTATTCATTTTTAAATAAAGCTCTCTATTTTTAAATAACTAAAACATTTATTTTCATACTGTTTTGTTAGGAATTTTTTTTTTAATCTTCAACTACGTTCTCTTTCATTAATTGCTGTTACAGCCTTTACTTAACATCTAGTCAGCATTATTTCCTACACAAATCTGGTTTTGATGGAACAAATAGCATAAACACAATGTATAAGTTCTCATTCAAAGCAGAACATTTTTGGTTCTCCACTTCCCACTTACCACAGTAGAGTGTTAAATTTTTATTCTAAAACAGATTGTAAATTCTTCAGGGGAGAGATTTCTTATACTGTTCATTTTATGTGTTTCCAAACACATTGTCAGCCCTTAACAAATTATACATGATCTAATACAATAATAATTGTAAAGATGAATGATTAATCCACGATTAATCAAATAGCTTTGCCAGGTTTTAAGTTGCAAGGAAAATATAAAGTAGGAATATCCATGTCTGAATTTTTATGAACTGAACTCAAGATAGACCTACTTTACTTTAAAACATAAAACTTCCCTCACTTTTGTGATCAATAATTATTTAAGTTTCAAAAATTTACAAAAATATCAATAGAGAGACAGTCTCTGGTGTCGCTAGTTTAGAGCCCAAAAGAGGGGCAAAAAAAAAAAAAAAAAGACAAAACAACACTGGGAAACCCAGCAGACAGCAATAACTTTCCTAACAGAAACAATACTGGAACAGATTTGTCCTGAATGAATACAGCTATATAAACCTCTTTCATTGCAAAAGACAGCAGCATCCCCAGGACTTGAAATTGGGGGGGGGGATTAGCGGGGGCCCCCCATGGGGGTCCTGGGGGGCCCCATAAAATGGTCTAACCCCTGTACCTACCCACCACCGGGGGGGGGCGTAGGGAAATTCAGGGGGTTTAGGGAAATCCCTGGCAAAAGGCCACAAAACTCTTCACAAACTATATACAGTCACCCACAGCATCACTGAAATATGGGTACCTCTGTGGGGAGGAGAGGGTTAAAGCAGTTAACCACCTTTGAGAGTGTGTGTGTGTGTATCTGTATATTATAGGTGCCCCCCCCACTTCAGCAACAGACTTCATCAAAGGGTCTCTCCTCTCTCCCACTTGGTTGCCGAGCAGACTCTGAGTTTGCCTTATGCCCAGCATCCCTCTAGAAACATCATGCTTTCCTGCTATAAAGACACAGGGATCCACCAATGTGAGCTCCTTGGGTGTCACAACCCTGAGAGTATCACCAGCTGGAAATGACCCTCCTTCAGAGCTTCCAGAGGCCACCTGGTTTTTCCACATGTGCAATATCAAAAGGTCATACACTAGCTGGAGAGTCATAAAGCACTTCTTTACTGAATATTAATGCATCTCCTAAGATGCTTGAACCACCAAATGACCATATGGATGACAAAAAGGGAAATTTCCAACTCTGTAGTGAAGGATCAGTTAAAGAAAAGCTTGTGAGTTCCTACATGGAACAGCCTTCGGGATGGTTGCTGTTACAATTTTGAGAATTTTTAGTAACAGGTTTTAATGTCCATTTTGAGAAAAGCAGTAAGAATGTTTTTGACCCATGTAGGATCCAGGAATCTTCTCTCAGACAGCACTCATGCCTCAGTGATATTCACATGCCAGGCACAGTATGTCTTTGGTTGACCATTATGGTATAAAGTTGCAGATTAGGATGAATCACCCCCCCACACACACACACTCCAAAATCAGAAAAGGTTCAACTTCTTCAATGGCGTTCAACTTCTTTCTTTGTCACAAGAATTCTGAGATGATTTGTCTGTCTTCTTAAGGATGCATCCAGGGAAGTATAAATACAGATACATAGCTTTCATCACCATACAAATTTGACAGCTGGTTTGATCTGAGCATTTGATAAGGATTAAATATAAAGCAAATATTAATTTAATATTAATTTGATATCAATTTGATATTAAGATGGTGGCCATTATTTATCTCAATTTGATATTAAGATTGGTGGCCATTTTTAATTTTAACTTGATATTAAGATGGGCGGCCATTTTTTATATCAATTTGATATCAGAGTGTGTGTTTGTCCTTGTGTAGTGCTTGTGCTGAACACGTGAGTCAGGATTTGGCCCCCAGGCCAAGAGAGAGTGTGAGAGAGGAGTAAAGGTGGTGGGAGCGAGTCTGCAGAGGAGATGTTACCAGGTCGGCGGCTGGAAGGGAACTGAGAGCCGTTCTTGGGGCGGTGCGCCGTAGGCTCAAACTCCTCCTCTTCGCTGAGCCAGTCAGGAGACAGCTAAAAAAAGACAGCCTTTTTTTTTTTAAAGTTTGATAGAACCATAACGAGGATTTGGCTGAAATCAAGGAGTGTGCAAAAAGGTATTCCATCAGCTGCTAGGGAGAAGCAAAGGCTAGCTGGGGAAAGAGAGGAAAATGGAAAAGTGAAAAATAT